>OX451737.1:369354689-369767189 GCA_948472305.1 Vicia faba | reverse complement strand
TTGTTGTTGTTGTATTTGTTGTTGTTGTTGTTGCTTATTTGACGTTGTTGTTATTGTTGTTGTTTATTTGACGTTGTTGCTGTTGTTTATTTGACGTTGTTGTTGTTGTTGTTTATTTGATGTTGTTGTTGTTGTTTATTTGACTTTGTTGTTGTTGACATTGTTGTTGTTGTTGTTGTTTATTTGACGTTGTTATTGTTGTTGCTGTTGTTTATTTGACGTTGTTGTTGTCGTTGTTGTTGGTTATTTGACGTTGTTGTTGTTGTTGTTTATTTGACGTTGTTGTTGTTGTTATTTATTTGACGTTGTTGTTGTTGTTGTTGTTGTTTATTTGACGTTGTTGTTGTTGTTGTTTATTTGACGTTGTTGTTCTTGTTGTTGTTTATTTGACGTTGTTGTTGTTGTTGTTTATTTGACATTGGTGTTGTTGTTGTTGACGTTGTTGTTGTTGTTTATATGATATTGTTGTTGTTGTTGTTGTTGGTGGTGGTGTTGTTGTTTGTTTGACGTTGTTGTTGTTGTTGTTTATTTGACGTTGTTTTAGTTGTTGTTGTTTATTTGGTGTTGTTGTTGTTTATTTGACATTGTTGTTGTTGACATTATTGTTGTTGTTGTTTATTTGACGTAGTTGTTGTTGTTAACGTTGTTGTTGTTGTTGCTTATTTGACGTTTTTGTTGTTGTTGATGTTGTTGTTGTTGTTTATTTGACGTTGTTGTTGTTAATGTTTATTTGACGTTGTTGTTGTTAATGTTTATTTGACGTTGTTGTTGTTGTTATTGTTGTTGTTTATTTAACGTTGTTGTTGTTGTTGTTGTTGTTTATTTGACATTGTTGTTGTTGTTGACGTTGTTGTTGTTGTTGTTTATATGACATTGTTGTTATTGTTGTTGTTTATTTGACGTTGTTGTTGTTGTTTATTTGACGTAGTTGTTGTTGCTGACGTTGTTGTTGTTGTTGTTATTGTTGTTGTTGTTGTTTATTTGACGTTTTTGTTGTTGTTGTTGTTGTTCTTGTTGTTGTTTATTTGACGTTGTTGTTATTGTCTATTTGACGTTGTTGTTTTTTGTTTATTTGACGTTGTTGTTGTTGTTGTTGTTTATTTGAGGTTGTTATTGTTGTTTATTTGATGTTGTTGTTGTTGTTGTTGTTGTTTATTTGACGTTGGTGTTGTTGTTGTTTATTTGACGTTGTTGTTGTTGTTATTTATTTGACGTTGTTGTTGTTGTTATTGTTTATTAGAAGTTGTTGTTGTTGTTGTTGTTTATTTGACGTTGTTATTGTTGTTTATTTGACGTTGTTGTTATTGTTGTTGTTTATTTGACGTTGTTGTTGTTGTTTATTGGACGTTATTATTGTTGTTGTTGTTGTTGTTTAGTTGACGTTGTTGTTGTCGTTGTTGTTGTTTATTTGACGTTGTTGTTGTTGTTGTTTATTTGACGTTGTTGTTGTTGTTATTTATTTGACGTTGTTGTTGTTTATTTGACGTTGTTGTTGTTGTTTATTTGACGTTGTTGTTGTTGTTGTTTATTTGACGTTGTTGTTGTTAATGTTTATTTGACGTTGTTGTTGTTGTTGTTGTTTATTTGACATTGTTGTTGTTGTTGTTGACCTTGTTGTTGTTGTTTATTTGACATTGTTGTTGTTGTTGTTGTTGTTGTATATTTGACGGTGTTGTTGTTGTTGTTGTTGTTTATTTGACGTTATTTTAGTTGTTGTTATTTATTTGACGTTGTTGTTGTTGTTTATTTGACGTTGTTGTTGTTGACATTGTTGTGGTTGTTGTTGTTGTTGTTTATTTGACGTAGTTGTTGTTGTTGACGTTGTTGTTGTTGTTGTTGTTGTTTATTTGACGTTTTTGTTGTTGTTGATGTTGTTGTTGTTGTTGATGTTGTTGTTGTTGTTAATTTGACGTTGTTGTTATTGTTGTTTATTTGGCGTTGTTGTTGTTGTTGTTTATATGACGTTGTTGTTGTTGTTGTTATTGTTGTTGTTTATTTGACGTTGTTGTTGTTGTTTATTTGATGTTGTTGTTGTTGTTGTTTATTTGACATTGTTGTTGTTGTTGACGTTGTTGTTGTTGTTTATTTGACATTGTTGTTGTTGTTGTTGTTGACGTTGATGGTGTTGTTGTTTATTTGACGTTGTTGTTGTTGTTTATTTGATGTTGTTTTAGCTGTTGTTGTTTATTTGACGTTGTTGTTGTTGTTTATTTGACGTTGTTGTTGTTGTTTATTTGACGTTGTTGTTGTTGACATTGTTATTGTTGTTGTTTATTTGACGTTGTTTTTGTTGTTGTTGTTTATTTGGCGTTGATGTTGTTGTTTATTTGACATTGTTGTTGTTGACATTGTTGTTGTTGTTGTTTATTTGACGTAGTTTTTGTTGTTGACGTTGTTGTTGTTGTTGTTGTTGTTGTTTATTTGACGTTTTTGTTGTTCTTGATGTTGTTGTTGTTGTTTATTTGACGTTGTTGTTGTTGTTATTTATTTGACGTTGTTGTTGTTGTTCATTTGACGTTGTTGTTGTTGTTTATTTGACGTTGTTGTTGTTATTGATGTTGTTTATTTAACGTTGTTGTTGTTGTTGTTGTTTATTTAATGTTGTTGTTGTTTATTTGACATTGTTGTTGTTGTTGTTGACGTTGTCGTTGTTGTTGGTTATTTGACGTTGTTGTTGTTGTTGTTGTTGTTTAGTTGACGTTGTTGGTGTTGTTGTTTATTTGACGTTGTTGTTGTTGTTGTTGTTGTTGTTTATTTGATGTTGTTTTAGTTGTTGTTGTTTATTTGACGTTGTTGTTGTTGTTTATTTGACGTTGTTGTTGTTGTTTATTTGACGTTGTTATTGTTGACATTGTTATTGGTGTTGTTTATTTGACGTTGTTTTTGTTGTTGTTGTTTATTTGGCGTTGATGTTGTTGTTTATTTGACATTGTTGTTGTTGACATTGTTGTTCTTGTTGTTTATTTGACGTAGTTTTTGTTGTTGACGTTATTGTTGTTGTTGTTGTTTATTTGACGTTGTTGTTGTTGTTATTTATTTGACGTTGTTGTTGTTGTTGTTCATTTGACGTTGTTGTTGTTGTTTATTTGACGTTGTTGTTGTTATTGATGTTGTTTATTTGACATTGTTGTTGTTGTTTATTTAATGTTGTTGTTGTTGTTTATTTGACATTGTTGTTGTTGTTGTTGACGTTGTTGTTGTTGTTTTTTATTTGACATTGTTGTTGTTGTTGTTGACGTTGTTGGTGTTGTTGTTTATTTGACGTTGTTGTTGTTGTTATTGTTTATTTGACGTTGTTTTAGATGTTGTTGTTTATTTGACGTTGTTGTTTATTTAACATTGTTTTAGATGTTGTTGTTTATTTGATGGTGTTGTTGTTTATTTGACATTGTTGTTGTTGTTGTTGACGTTGTTGTTTTTGTTGTTTATTTGACATTGTTGTTGTTGTTGACGTTGTTAGTGTTGTTGTTTATTTGACGTTGTTGTTGTTGTTGTTTATTTGACGTTGTTTTAGTTGTTGTTGTTTATTTGACGTTGTTGTTGTAGTTTATTTGACGTTTTTGTTTTTGACATTGTTGTTATTGTTGTTTATATGACGTTGTTGTTGTTGTTGTTGTTTATTTGACATAGTTGTTTTTGTTGACGTTGTTGTTGTTGTTGTTTATTTGATGTTTTTGATGTTGATGATGTTGTTGTTGTTGTTTATTTGACGTTGTTGTTATTGTTTATTTAACGTTGTTGTTGTTGTTTATTTGACGTTGTTCTTGTTGTTATTGTTGTTGTTTATTTGACGTTGTTGTTGTTGTTTATTTGATGTTGTTGTTGTTGTTTATTTGACGTTGGTGTTGTTGTTGTTTATTTGACGTTGTTGTTGTTGTTGTTATTTATTTGACGTTGTTGTTGTTGTTATTGTTTATTTGACGTTGTTGTTGTTGTTGTTGTTTATTTGACGTTGTTATTGTTGTTTATTTGACGTTGTTTTTGTTATTTGACGTTGTTGTTGTTGTTGTTGTTGTATTTGTTGTTGTTGTTGTTGCTTATTTGACGTTGTTGTTATTGTTGTTGTTTATTTGACGTTGTTGCTGTTGTTTATTTGACGTTGTTGTTGTTGTTGTTTATTTGATGTTGTTGTTGTTGTTTATTTGACTTTGTTGTTGTTGACATTGTTGTTGTTGTTGTTTATTTGACGTTGTTATTGTTGTTGCTGTTGTTTATTTGACGTTGTTGTTGTCGTTGTTGTTGGTTATTTGACGTTGTTGTTGTTGTTGTTTATTTGACATTGTTGTTGTTGTTATTTATTTGACGTTGTTGTTGTTGTTGTTGTTTATTTGACGTTGTTGTTGTTGTTGTTTATTTGACGTTGTTGTTCTTGTTGTTGTTTATTTGACGTTGTTGTTGTTGTTGTTTATTTGACATTGGTGTTGTTGTTGTTGACGTTGTTGTTGTTGTTTATATGATATTGTTGTTGTTGTTGTTGTTGGTGGTGGTGTTGTTGTTTGTTTGACGTTGTTGTTGTTGTTGTTGTTTATTTGACGTTCTTTTAGTTGTTGTTGTTTATTTGGTGTTGTTGTTGTTTATTTGACATTGTTGTTGTTGACATTGTTGTTGTTGTTGTTTATTTGACGTAGTTGTTGTTGTTAACGTTGTTGTTGTTGTTGCTTATTTGACGTTTTTGTTGTTGTTGATGTTGTTGTTGTTGTTTATTTGACGTTGTTGTTGTTAATGTTTATTTGACGTTGTTGTTGTTAATGTTTATTTGACGTTGTTGTTGTTGTTGTTATTGTTGTTGTTTATTTAACGTTGTTGTTGTTGTTGTTGTTTATTTGACATTGTTGTTGTTGTTGACGTTGTTGTTGTTTATATGACATTGTTGTTATTGTTGTTGTTTATTTGACGTTGTTGTTGTTGTTTATTTGACGTAGTTGTTGTTGCTGACGTTGTTGTTGTTGTTGTTATTGTTGTTGTTGTTGTTTATTTGACGTTTTTGTTGTTGTTGTTGTTGTTCTTGTTGTTGTTTATTTGACGTTGTTGTTATTGTCTATTTGACGTTGTTGTTTTTTGTTTATTTGACGTTGTTGTTGTTGTTGTTATTGTTGTTGTTTATTTGAGGTTGTTATTGTTGTTTATTTGATGTTGTTGTTGTTGTTGTTGTTGTTTATTTGACGTTGGTGTTGTTGTTGTTTATTTGACGTTGTTGTTGTTGTTATTTATTTGACGTTGTTGTTGTTGTTATTGTTTATTAGAAGTTGTTGTTGTTGTTGTTGTTTATTTGACGTTGTTATTGTTGTTTATTTGACGTTGTTGTTATTGTTGTTGTTTATTTGACGTTGTTGTTGTTGTTGTTTATTGGACGTTATTATTGTTGTTGTTGTTGTTTAGTTGACGTTGTTGTTGTCGTTGTTGTTGTTTATTTGACGTTGTTGTTGTTGTTGTTTATTTGACGTTGTTGTTGTTATTTATTTGACGTTGTTGTTGTTTATTTGACGTTGTTGTTGTTGTTTATTTGACGTTGTTGTTGTTGTTGTTGTTGTTGTTGTTTATTTGACGTTGTTGTTGTTGTTGTTGTTTATTTGACATTGTTGTTGTTGTTGTTGACGTTGTTGTTGTTGTTTATTTGACATTGTTGTTGTTGTTGGTGTTGTTGTATATTTGACGGTGTTGTTGTTGTTGTTGTTGTTGTTTATTTGACGTTATTTTAGTTGTTGTTATTTATTTGACGTTGTTGTTGTTGTTTATTTGACGTTGTTGTTGTTGACATTGTTGTTGTTGTTGTTTATTTGACGTAGTTGTTGTTGTTGACGTTGTTGTTGTTGTTGTTTATTTGACGTTTTTGTTGTTGTTGATGTTGTTGTTGTTGATGTTGTTGTTGTTGTTAATTTGACGTTGTTGTTATTGTTGTTTATTTGACGTTGTTGTTGTTGTTGTTGTTTATATGACGTTGTTGTTGTTGTTGTTGTTATTGTTGTTGTTTATTTGACGTTGTTGTTGTTGTTGTTGTTTATTTGATGTTGTTGTTGTTGTTGTTTATTTGACATTGTTGTTGTTGTTGACGTTGTTGTTATTGTTTATTTGACATTGTTGTTGTTGTTGTTGTTGACGTTGTTGGTGTTGTTGTTTATTTGACGTTGTTGTTGTTGTTGTTTATTTGATGTTGTTTTAGTTGTTGTTGTTTATTTGACGTTGTTGTTGTTGTTTATTTGACGTTGTTGTTGTCGTTTATTTGACGTTGTTGTTGTTGACATTGTTATTGTTGTTGTTTATTTGACGTTGTTTTTGTTGTTGTTGTTTATTTGGCGTTGATGTTGTTGTTTATTTGACATTGTTGTTGTTGACATTGTTGTTGTTGTTGTTGTTTATTTGACGTAGTTTTTGTTGTTGACGTTGTTGTTGTTGTTGTTGTTTATTTGACGTTTTTGTTGTTCTTGATGTTGTTGTTGTTGTTTATTTGACGTTGTTGTTGTTGTTATTTATTTGACGTCGTTGTTGTTGTTGTTGTTCATTTGACGTTGTTGTTGTTGTTGTTGTTTATTTGACGTTGTTGTTGTTATTGATGTTGTTTATTTGACGTTGTTGTTGTTGTTGTTGTTTATTTAATGTTGTTGTTGTTGTTTATTTGACATTGTTGTTGTTGTTGTTGACGTTGTCGTTGTTGTTGGTTATTTGACGTTGTTGTTGTTGTTGTTGTTTAGTTGACGTTGTTGGTGTTGTTGTTTATTTGACGTTGTTGTTGTTGTTATTGTTTATTTGATGTTGTTTTAGTGGTTGTTGTTTATTTGACGTTGTTGTTGTTGTTTATTTGACGTTGTTGTTGTTTATTTGACGTTGTTGTTGTTGACATTGTTATTGTTGTTGTTTATTTGACGTTGTTTTTGTTGTTGTTGTTTATTTGGCGTTGTTGTTGTTGTTTATTTGACATTGTTGTTGTTGTTGTTGTTTATTTGACGTAGTTTTTGTTGTTGACGTTGTTGTTGTTGTTGTTGTTTATTTGACGTTTTTGTTGTTCTTGACGTTGTTGTTGTTGTTATTGTTGTTGTTGTTGTTTATTTGACGTTTTTGTTGTTGTTGTTGTTGTTGTTGTTTATTTGACGTTGTTGTTATTGTCTATTTGACGTTGTTGTTTTTTGTTTATTTGACGTTGTTGTTGTTGTTGTTATTGTTGTTGTTTATTTGAGGTTGTTATTGTTGTTTATTTGATGTTGTTGTTGTTGTTGTTGTTTATTTGACGTTGGTGTTGTTGTTGTTTATTTGACGTTGTTGTTGTTGTTGTTATTTATTTGACGTGGTTGTTGTTGTTATTGTTTATTAGAAGTTGTTGTTGTTGTTGTTGTTTATTTGACGTTGTTATTGTAGTTTATTTGACGTTGTTGTTATTGTTGTTGTTTATTTGACGTTGTTGTTGTTTATTGGACGTTATTATTGTTGTTGTTGTTGTTGTTGTTGTTTAGTTGACGTTGTTGTTGTCGTTGTTGTTGTTTATTTGACGTTGTTGTTGTTGTTTATTTGACGTTGTTATTGTTGTTTATTTGACGTTGTTGTTATTGTTGTTGTTTATTTGACGTTGTTGTTGTTGTTGTTTATTGGACGTTATTATTGTTGTTGTTGTTGTTGTTTAGTTGACGTTGTTGTTGTCGTTGTTGTTGTTTATTTGACGTTGTTGTTGTTGTTTATTTGACGTTGTTGTTGTTGTTATTTATTTGACGTTGTTGTTGTTTATTTGACGTTGTTGTTGTTGTTGTTTATTTGACGTTGTTGTTGTTGTTTATTTGACGTTGTTGTTGTTGTTGTTTATTTGACATTGTTGTTGTTGTTGTTGATGTTGTTGTTGTTGTTTATTTGACATTGTTGTTGTTGTTGGTGTTGTTGTATATTTGACAGTGTTGTTGTTGTTGTTGTTGTTTATTTGACGTTATTTTAGTTGTTGTTATTTATTTGACGTTGTTGTTGTTGTTTATTTGACGTTGTTGTTGTTGACATTGTTGTTGTTGTTGTTGTTGTTTATTTGACGTAGTTGTTGTTGTTGACGTTGTTGTTGTTGTTGTTGTTGTTTATTTGACATTGTTGTTGTTGTTGACGTTGTTGTTGTTGTTGTTGTTTATATGACATTGTTGTTATTGTTGTTGTTTATTTGACGTTGTTGTTGTTGTTTATTTGACGTAGTTGTTGTTGCTGACGTTGTTGTTGTTGTTGTTATTGTTGTTGTTGTTGTTTATTTGACGTTTTTGTTGTTGTTGTTGTTGTTGTTCTTGTTGTTGTTTATTTGACGTTGTTGTTATTGTCTATTTGACGTTGTTGTTTTTTGTTTATTTGACGTTGTTGTTGTTGTTGTTATTGTTGTTGTTTATTTGAGGTTGTTATTGTTGTTTATTTGATGTTGTTGTTGTTGTTGTTGTTGTTTATTTGACGTTGGTGTTGTTGTTGTTTATTTGACGTTGTTGTTGTTGTTATTTATTTGACGTTGTTGTTGTTGTTATTGTTTATTAGAAGTTGTTGTTGTTGTTGTTGTTTATTTGACGTTGTTATTGTTGTTTATTTGACGTTGTTGTTATTGTTGTTGTTTATTTGACGTTGTTGTTGTTGTTGTTTATTGGACGTTATTATTGTTGTTGTTGTTGTTTAGTTGACGTTGTTGTTGTCGTTGTTGTTGTTTATTTGACGTTGTTGTTGTTGTTGTTTATTTGACGTTGTTGTTGTTATTTATTTGACGTTGTTGTTGTTTATTTGACGTTGTTGTTGTTGTTTATTTGACGTTGTTGTTGTTGTTGTTGTTTATTTGACGTTGTTGTTGTTGTTGTTTATTTGACATTGTTGTTGTTGTTGTTGACGTTGTTGTTGTTGTTGTTTATTTGACATTGTTGTTGTTGTTGGTGTTGTTGTATATTTGACGGTGTTGTTGTTGTTGTTGTTGTTTATTTGACGTTATTTTAGTTGTTGTTATTTATTTGACGTTGTTGTTGTTGTTTATTTGACGTTGTTGTTGTTGACATTGTTGTTGTTGTTGTTTATTTGACGTAGTTGTTGTTGTTGACGTTGTTGTTGTTGTTGTTTATTTGACGTTTTTGTTGTTGTTGATGTTGTTGTTGTTGATGTTGTTGTTGTTGTTAATTTGACGTTGTTGTTATTGTTGTTTATTTGACGTTGTTGTTGTTGTTGTTTATATGACGTTGTTGTTGTTGTTGTTGTTATTGTTGTTGTTTATTTGACGTTGTTGTTGTTGTTGTTGTTTATTTGATGTTGTTGTTGTTGTTGTTTATTTGACATTGTTGTTGTTGTTGACGTTGTTGTTATTGTTTATTTGACATTGTTGTTGTTGTTGTTGTTGACGTTGTTGGTGTTGTTGTTTATTTGACGTTGTTGTTGTTGTTGTTTATTTGATGTTGTTTTAGTTGTTGTTGTTTATTTGACGTTGTTGTTGTTGTTTATTTGACGTTGTTGTTGTCGTTTATTTGACGTTGTTGTTGTTGACATTGTTATTGTTGTTGTTTATTTGACGTTGTTTTTGTTGTTGTTGTTTATTTGGCGTTGATGTTGTTGTTTATTTGACATTGTTGTTGTTGACATTGTTGTTGTTGTTGTTGTTTATTTGACGTAGTTTTTGTTGTTGACGTTGTTGTTGTTGTTGTTTATTTGACGTTTTTGTTGTTCTTGATGTTGTTGTTGTTGTTTATTTGACGTTGTTGTTGTTGTTATTTATTTGACGTCGTTGTTGTTGTTGTTGTTCATTTGACGTTGTTGTTGTTGTTGTTTATTTGACGTTGTTGTTGTTATTGATGTTGTTTATTTGACGTTGTTGTTGTTGTTGTTGTTTATTTAATGTTGTTGTTGTTGTTTATTTGACATTGTTGTTGTTGTTGTTGTTGACGTTGTCGTTGTTGTTGGTTATTTGACGTTGTTGTTGTTGTTGTTGTTTAGTTGACGTTGTTGGTGTTGTTGTTTATTTGACGTTGTTGTTGTTGTTATTGTTTATTTGATGTTGTTTTAGTTGTTGTTGTTTATTTGACGTTGTTGTTGTTGTTTATTTGACGTTGTTGTTGTTTATTTGACGTTGTTGTTGTTGACATTGTTATTGTTGTTGTTTATTTGACGTTGTTTTTGTTGTTGTTGTTTATTTGGCGTTGTTGTTGTTGTTTATTTGACATTGTTGTTGTTGTTGTTGTTTATTTGACGTAGTTTTTGTTGTTGACGTTGTTGTTGTTGTTGTTGTTTATTTGACGTTTTTGTTGTTCTTGACGTTGTTGTTGTTGTTATTGTTGTTGTTGTTGTTTATTTGACGTTTTTGTTGTTGTTGTTGTTGTTGTTGTTTATTTGACGTTGTTGTTATTGTCTATTTGACGTTGTTGTTTTTTGTTTATTTGACGTTGTTGTTGTTGTTGTTGTTATTGTTGTTGTTTATTTGAGGTTGTTATTGTTGTTTATTTGATGTTGTTGTTGTTGTTGTTGTTTATTTGACGTTGGTGTTGTTGTTGTTTATTTGACGTTGTTGTTGTTGTTGTTATTTATTTGACGTGGTTGTTGTTGTTATTGTTTATTAGAAGTTGTTGTTGTTGTTGTTGTTTATTTGACGTTGTTATTGTAGTTTATTTGACGTTGTTGTTATTGTTGTTGTTTATTTGACGTTGTTGTTGTTTATTGGACGTTATTATTGTTGTTGTTGTTGTTGTTGTTGTTTAGTTGACGTTGTTGTTGTCGTTGTTGTTGTTTATTTGACGTTGTTGTTGTTGTTTATTTGACGTTGTTATTGTTGTTTATTTGACGTTGTTGTTATTGTTGTTGTTTATTTGACGTTGTTGTTGTTGTTGTTTATTGGACGTTATTATTGTTGTTGTTGTTGTTGTTTAGTTGACGTTGTTGTTGTCGTTGTTGTTGTTTATTTGACGTTGTTGTTGTTGTTTATTTGACGTTGTTGTTGTTGTTATTTATTTGACGTTGTTGTTGTTTATTTGACGTTGTTGTTGTTGTTGTTTATTTGACGTTGTTGTTGTTGTTTATTTGACGTTGTTGTTGTTGTTGTTTATTTGACATTGTTGTTGTTGTTGATGTTGTTGTTGTTGTTTATTTGACATTGTTGTTGTTGTTGGTGTTGTTGTATATTTGACAGTGTTGTTGTTGTTGTTGTTGTTTATTTGACGTTATTTTAGTTGTTGTTATTTATTTGACGTTGTTGTTGTTGTTTATTTGACGTTGTTGTTGTTGACATTGTTGTTGTTGTTGTTGTTGTTTATTTGACGTAGTTGTTGTTGTTGACGTTGTTGTTGTTGTTGTTGTTGTTTATTTGACATTGTTGTTGTTGTTGACGTTGTTGTTGTTGTTGTTGTTGTTGTTTATATGACATTGTTGTTATTGTTGTTGTTTATTTGACGTTGTTGTTGTTGTTTATTTGACGTAGTTGTTGTTGCTGACGTTGTTGTTGTTGTTGTTATTGTTGTTGTTGTTGTTGTTTATTTGACGTTTTTGTTGTTGTTGTTGTTGTTCTTGTTGTTGTTTATTTGACGTTGTTGTTATTGTCTATTTGACGTTGTTGTTTTTTGTTTATTTGACGTTGTTGTTGTTGTTGTTATTGTTGTTGTTTATTTGAGGTTGTTATTGTTGTTTATTTGATGTTGTTGTTGTTGTTGTTGTTGTTTATTTGACGTTGGTGTTGTTGTTGTTTATTTGACGTTGTTGTTGTTGTTATTTATTTGACGTTGTTGTTGTTGTTATTGTTTATTAGAAGTTGTTGTTGTTGTTGTTGTTTATTTGACGTTGTTATTGTTGTTTATTTGACGTTGTTGTTATTGTTGTTGTTTATTTGACGTTGTTGTTGTTGTTGTTTATTGGACGTTATTATTGTTGTTGTTGTTGTTTAGTTGACGTTGTTGTTGTCGTTGTTGTTGTTTATTTGACGTTGTTGTTGTTGTTGTTTATTTGACGTTGTTGTTGTTATTTATTTGACGTTGTTGTTGTTTATTTGACGTTGTTGTTGTTGTTTATTTGACGTTGTTGTTGTTGTTGTTGTTGTTTATTTGACGTTGTTGTTGTTGTTGTTTATTTGACATTGTTGTTGTTGTTGTTGACGTTGTTGTTGTTGTTGTTTATTTGACATTGTTGTTGTTGTTGGTGTTGTTGTATATTTGACGGTGTTGTTGTTGTTGTTGTTGTTTATTTGACGTTATTTTAGTTGTTGTTATTTATTTGACGTTGTTGTTGTTGTTTATTTGACGTTGTTGTTGTTGACATTGTTGTTGTTGTTGTTTATTTGACGTAGTTGTTGTTGTTGACGTTGTTGTTGTTGTTGTTTATTTGACGTTTTTGTTGTTGTTGATGTTGTTGTTGTTGATGTTGTTGTTGTTGATGTTGTTGTTGTTGTTAATTTGACGTTGTTGTTATTGTTGTTTATTTGACGTTGTTGTTGTTGTTGTTTATATGACGTTGTTGTTGTTGTTGTTGTTATTGTTGTTGTTTATTTGACGTTGTTGTTGTTGTTGTTGTTTATTTGATGTTGTTGTTGTTGTTGTTTATTTGACATTGTTGTTGTTGTTGACGTTGTTGTTATTGTTTATTTGACATTGTTGTTGTTGTTGTTGTTGACGTTGTTGGTGTTGTTGTTTATTTGACGTTGTTGTTGTTGTTGTTTATTTGATGTTGTTTTAGTTGTTGTTGTTTATTTGACGTTGTTGTTGTTGTTTATTTGACGTTGTTGTTGTTGTTTATTTGACGTTGTTGTTGTTGACATTGTTATTGTTGTTGTTTATTTGACGTTGTTTTTGTTGTTGTTGTTTATTTGGCGTTGATGTTATTGTTTATTTGACATTGTTGTTGTTGACATTGTTGTTGTTGTTGTTGTTTATTTGACGTAGTTTTTGTTGTTGACGTTGTTGTTGTTGTTGTTGTTTATTTGACGTTTTTGTTGTTCTTGATGTTGTTGTTGTTGTTTATTTGACGTTGTTGTTGTTGTTATTTATTTGACGTCGTTGTTGTTGTTGTTGTTCATTTGACGTTGTTGTTGTTGTTGTTTATTTGACGTTGTTGTTGTTATTGATGTTGTTTATTTGACGTTGTTGTTGTTGTTGTTTATTTAATGTTGTTGTTGTTGTTTATTTGACATTGTTGTTGTTGTTGTTGACGTTGTCGTTGTTGTTGGTTATTTGACGTTGTTGTTGTTGTTGTTGTTTAGTTGACGTTGTTGGTGTTGTTGTTTATTTGACGTTGTTGTTGTTGTTATTGTTTATTTGATGTTGTTTTAGTTGTTGTTGTTTATTTGACGTTGTTGTTGTTGTTTATTTGACGTTGTTGTTGTTTATTTGACGTTGTTGTTGTTGACATTGTTATTGTTGTTGTTTATTTGACGTTGTTTTTGTTGTTGTTGTTTATTTGGCGTTGTTGTTGTTGTTTATTTGACATTGTTGTTGTTGTTGTTGTTGTTTATTTGACGTAGTTTTTGTTGTTGACGTTGTTGTTGTTGTTGTTTATTTGACGTTTTTGTTGTTCTTGACGTTGTTGTTGTTGTTATTGTTGTTGTTGTTTATTTGACGTTTTTGTTGTTGTTGTTGTTGTTGTTGTTGTTGTTGTTTATTTGACGTTGTTGTTATTGTCTATTTGACGTTGTTGTTTTTTGTTTATTTGACGTTGTTGTTGTTGTTGTTGTTATTGTTGTTGTTTATTTGAGGTTGTTATTGTTGTTTATTTGATGTTGTTGTTGTTGTTGTTGTTTATTTGACGTTGGTGTTGTTGTTGTTTATTTGACGTTGTTGTTGTTGTTGTTATTTATTTGACGTGGTTGTTGTTGTTATTGTTTATTAGAAGTTGTTGTTGTTGTTGTTGTTGTTTATTTGACGTTGTTATTGTAGTTTATTTGACGTTGTTGTTATTGTTGTTGTTTATTTGACGTTGTTGTTGTTTATTGGACGTTATTATTGTTGTTGTTGTTGTTGTTGTTGTTTAGTTGACGTTGTTGTTGTCGTTGTTGTTGTTTATTTGACGTTGTTGTTGTTGTTTATTTGACGTTGTTATTGTTGTTTATTTGACGTTGTTGTTATTGTTGTTGTTTATTTGACGTTGTTGTTGTTGTTGTTTATTGGACGTTATTATTGTTGTTGTTGTTGTTGTTTAGTTGACGTTGTTGTTGTCGTTGTTGTTGTTTATTTGACGTTGTTGTTGTTGTTTATTTGACGTTGTTGTTGTTGTTATTTATTTGACGTTGTTGTTGTTTATTTGACGTTGTTGTTGTTGTTGTTTATTTGACGTTGTTGTTGTTGTTTATTTGACGTTGTTGTTGTTGTTGTTTATTTGACATTGTTGTTGTTGTTGTTGATGTTGTTGTTGTTGTTTATTTGACATTGTTGTTGTTGTTGGTGTTGTTGTATATTTGACAGTGTTGTTGTTGTTGTTGTTGTTTATTTGACGTTATTTTAGTTGTTGTTATTTATTTGACGTTGTTGTTGTTGTTTATTTGACGTTGTTGTTGTTGACATTGTTGTTGTTGTTGTTGTTGTTTATTTGACGTAGTTGTTGTTGTTGACGTTGTTGTTGTTGTTGTTGTTGTTTATTTGACGTTTTTGTTGTTGTTGATGTTGTTGTTGTTGATGTTGTTGTTGTTGTTAATTTGACGTTGTTGTTATTGTTGTTTATTTGACGTTGTTGTTGTTGTTGTTGTTTATATGACGTTGTTGTTGTTGTTATTGTTGTTGTTTATTTGACGTTGTTGTTGTTGTTGTTTATTTGATGTTGTTGTTGTTGTTGTTTATTTGACATTGTTGTTGTTGTTGACGTTGTTGTTGTTGTTTATTTGACATTGTTTTTGTTGACGTTGTTGGTGTTGTTGTTTATTTGACGTTGTTGTTGTTGTTGTTTATTTGATGTTATTTTAGTTGTTGTTGTTTATTTGACGTTGTTGTTGTTGTTTATTTGACGTTGTTGTTGTTGTTTATTTGATGTTTTTGTTGTTGACATTGTTATTGTTGTTGTTTATTTGACGTTGTTTTTGTTGTTGTTGTTTATTTGACATTGTTGTTGTTGACATTGTTGTTGTTGTTGTTTATTTGACGTAGTTTTTGTTGTTGACGTTGTTGTTGTTGTTGTTTATTTGACGTTTTTGTTGTTCTTGATGTTGTTGTTGTTGTTTATTTGACGTTGTTATTGTTGTTTATTTGACGTTGTTGTTATTGTTGTTGTTTATTTGACGTTGTTGTTGTTGTTGTTTATTGGACGTTATTATTGTTGTTGTTGTTGTTTAGTTGACGTTGTTGTTGTCGTTGTTGTTGTTTATTTGACGTTGTTGTTGTTGTTTATTTGACGTTGTTGTTGTTGTTATTTATTTGACGTTGTTGTTGTTTATTTGACGTTGTTGTTGTTGTTTATTTGACGTTGTTGTTGTTGTTGTTGTTGTTTATTTGACGTTGTTGTTGTTGTTGTTGTTTATTTGACATTGTTGTTGTTGTTGTTGACGTTGTTGTTGTTGTTGTTTATTTGACATTGTTGTTGTTGTTGGTGTTGTTGTATATTTGACGGTGTTGTTGTTGTTGTTGTTTATTTGACGTTATTTTAGTTGTTGTTATTTATTTGACGTTGTTGTTGTTCTTTATTTGACGTTGTTGTTGTTGACATTGTTGTTGTTGTTGTTGTTTATTTGACGTAGTTGTTGTTGTTGACGTTGTTGTTGTTGTTGTTGTTGTTTATTTGACGTTTTTGTTGTTGTTGATGTTGTTGTTGTTGATGTTGTTGTTGTTGTTAATTTGACGTTGTTGTTATTGTTGTTTATTTGACGTTGTTGTTGTTGTTGTTTATATGACGTTGTTGTTGTTGTTATTGTTGTTGTTTATTTGACGTTGTTGTTGTTGTTGTTTATTTGATGTTGTTGTTGTTGTTTATTTGACATTGTTGTTGTTGTTGACGTTGTTGTTGTTGTTTATTTGACATTGTTGTTGTTGTTGTTGACGTTGTTGGTGTTGTTGTTTATTTGACGTTGTTGTTGTTGTTTATTTGATGTTGTTTTAGTTGTTGTTGTTTATTTGACGTTGTTGTTGTTGTTTATTTGACGTTGTTGTTGTTGTTTATTTGACGTTGTTGTTGTTGTTTATTTGACGTTGTTGTTGTTGACATTGTTATTGTTGTTGTTTATTTGACGTTGTTTTTGTTGTTGTTGTTTATTTGGCGTTGATGTTGTTGTTTATTTGACATTGTTGTTGTTGACATTGTTGTTGTTGTTGTTTATTTGACGTAGTTTTTGTTGTTGACGTTGTTGTTGTTGTTGTTGTTTATTTGACGTTTTTGTTGTTCTTGATGTTGTTGTTGTTGTTTATTTGACGTTGTTGTTGTTGTTATTTATTTGACGTTGTTGTTGTTGTTGTTCATTTGACGTTGTTGTGGTTGTTTATTTGATGTTGTTGTTGTTATTGATGTTGTTTATTTGACGTTGTTGTTGTTGTTGTTTATTTAATGTTGTTGTTGTTGTTTATTTGACATTGTTGTTGTTGTTGTTGACGTTGTTGTTGTTGTTTATTTGACATTGTTGTTGTTGTTGTTGTTGTTGTTGTTGTTGTTGTTTAGTTGACGTTGTTGTTGTCGTTGTTGTTGTTTATTTGACGTTGTTGTTGTTGTTGTTTATTTGACGTTGTTGTTGTTGTTATTTATTTGACGTTGTTGTTGTTTATTTGACGTTGTTGTTGTTGTTTATTTGACGTTGTTGTTGTTGTTGTTTATTTGACGTTGTTGTTGTTAATGTTTATTTGACGTTGTTGTTGTTGTTGTTTATTTGACATTGTTGTTGTTGTTGTTGACGTTGTTGTTGTTGTTTATTTGACATTGTTGTTGTTGTTGGTGTTGTTGTATATTTGACGGTGTTGTTGTTGTTGTTGTTGTTTATTTGACGTTATTTTAGTTGTTGTTATTTATTTGACGTTGTTGTTGTTGTTTATTTGACGTTGTTGTTGTTGACATTGTTGTGGTTGTTGTTGTTGTTGTTTATTTGACGTAGTTGTTGTTGTTGACGTTGTTGTTGTTGTTGTTGTTTATTTGACGTTTTTGTTGTTGTTGATGTTGTTGTTGTTGTTGATGTTGTTGTTGTTGTTAATTTGACGTTGTTGTTATTGTTGTTTATTTGGCGTTGTTGTTGTTGTTGTTTATATGACGTTGTTGTTGTTGTTGTTATTGTTGTTGTTTATTTGACGTTGTTGTTGTTGTTTATTTGATGTTGTTGTTGTTGTTGTTTATTTGACATTGTTGTTGTTGTTGACGTTGTTGTTGTTGTTTATTTGACATTGTTGTTGTTGTTGTTGTTGACGTTGATGGTGTTGTTGTTTATTTGACGTTGTTGTTGTTGTTTATTTGATGTTGTTTTAGCTGTTGTTGTTTATTTGACGTTGTTGTTGTTGTTTATTTGACGTTGTTGTTGTTGTTTATTTGACGTTGTTGTTGTTGACATTGTTATTGTTGTTGTTTATTTGACGTTGTTTTTGTTGTTGTTGTTGTTTATTTGGCGTTGATGTTGTTGTTTATTTGACATTGTTGTTGTTGACATTGTTGTTGTTGTTGTTTATTTGACGTAGTTTTTGTTGTTGACGTTGTTGTTGTTGTTGTTATTGTTGTTTATTTGACGTTTTTGTTGTTCTTGATGTTGTTGTTGTTGTTTATTTGACGTTGTTGTTGTTGTTATTTATTTGACGTTGTTGTTGTTGTTCATTTGACGTTGTTGTTGTTGTTTATTTGACGTTGTTGTTGTTATTGATGTTGTTTATTTAACGTTGTTGTTGTTGTTGTTGTTTATTTAATGTTGTTGTTGTTTATTTGACATTGTTGTTGTTGTTGTTGACGTTGTCGTTGTTGTTGGTTATTTGACGTTGTTGTTGTTGTTGTTGTTTAGTTGACGTTGTTGGTGTTGTTGTTTATTTGACGTTGTTGTTGTTGTTGTTGTTGTTGTTTATTTGATGTTGTTTTAGTTGTTGTTGTTTATTTGACGTTGTTGTTGTTGTTTATTTGACGTTGTTGTTGTTGTTTATTTGACGTTGTTATTGTTGACATTGTTATTGGTGTTGTTTATTTGACGTTGTTTTTGTTGTTGTTGTTTATTTGGCGTTGATGTTGTTGTTTATTTGACATTGTTGTTGTTGACATTGTTGTTCTTGTTGTTTATTTGACGTAGTTTTTGTTGTTGACGTTATTGTTGTTGTTGTTGTTTATTTGACGTTGTTGTTGTTGTTATTTATTTGACGTTGTTGTTGTTGTTGTTCATTTGACGTTGTTGTTGTTGTTTATTTGACGTTGTTGTTGTTATTGATGTTGTTTATTTGACATTGTTGTTGTTGTTTATTTAATGTTGTTGTTGTTGTTTATTTGACATTGTTGTTGTTGTTGTTGACGTTGTTGTTGTTGTTTTTTATTTGACATTGTTGTTGTTGTTGTTGACGTTGTTGGTGTTGTTGTTTATTTGACGTTGTTGTTGTTGTTATTGTTTATTTGACGTTGTTTTAGATGTTGTTGTTTATTTGACGTTGTTGTTTATTTAACATTGTTTTAGATGTTGTTGTTTATTTGATGGTGTTGTTGTTTATTTGACATTGTTGTTGTTGTTGTTGACGTTGTTGTTTTTGTTGTTTATTTGACATTGTTGTTGTTGTTGACGTTGTTAGTGTTGTTGTTTATTTGACGTTGTTGTTGTTGTTGTTTATTTGACGTTGTTTTAGTTGTTGTTGTTTATTTGACGTTGTTGTTGTAGTTTATTTGACGTTTTTGTTTTTGACATTGTTGTTATTGTTGTTTATATGACGTTGTTGTTGTTGTTGTTTATTTGACATAGTTGTTTTTGTTGACGTTGTTGTTGTTGTTGTTTATTTGATGTTTTTGTTGTTGATGATGTTGTTGTTGTTGTTTATTTGACGTTGTTGTTATTGTTTATTTAACGTTGTTGTTGTTGTTTATTTGACGTTGTTCTTGTTGTTATTGTTGTTGTTTATTTGACGTTGTTGTTGTTGTTTATTTGATGTTGTTGTTGTTGTTTATTTGACGTTGGTGTTGTTGTTGTTTATTTGACGTTGTTGTTGTTGTTGTTATTTATTTGACGTTGTTGTTGTTGTTATTGTTTATTTGACGTTGTTGTTGTTGTTGTTGTTGTTTATTTGACGTTGTTATTGTTGTTTATTTGACGTTGTTTTTGTTATTTGACGTTGTTGTTGTTGTTGTTGTTGTATTTGTTGTTGTTGTTGTTGCGTATTTGACGTTGTTGTTATTGTTGTTGTTTATTTGACGTTGTTGCTGTTGTTTATTTGACGTTGTTGTTGTTGTTGTTTATTTGATGTTGTTGTTGTTGTTTATTTGACTTTGTTGTTGTTGACATTGTTGTTGTTGTTGTTTATTTGACGTTGTTATTGTTGTTGCTGTTGTTTATTTGACGTTGTTGTTGTCGTTGTTGTTGGTTATTTGACGTTGTTGTTGTTGTTGTTTATTTGACATTGTTGTTGTTGTTATTTATTTGACGTTGTTGTTGTTGTTGTTGTTTATTTGACGTTGTTGTTGTTGTTGTTTATTTGACGTTGTTGTTCTTGTTGTTGTTTATTTGACGTTGTTGTTGTTGTTGTTTATTTGACATTGGTGTTGTTGTTGTTGACGTTGTTGTTGTTGTTTATATGATATTGTTGTTGTTGTTGTTGGTGGTGGTGGTGTTGTTGTTTGTTTGACGTTGTTGTTGTTGTTGTTTATTTGACGTTGTTTTAGTTGTTGTTGTTTATTTGGTGTTGTTGTTGTTTATTGGACATTGTTGTTGTTGACATTGTTGTTGTTGTTGTTTATTTGACGTAGTTGTTGTTGTTAACGTTGTTGTTGTTGTTGCTTATTTGACGTTTTTGTTGTTGTTGATGTTGTTGTTGTTGTTTATTTGACGTTGTTGTTGTTAATGTTTATTTGACGTTGTTGTTGTTAATGTTTATTTGACGTTGTTGTTGTTGTTATTGTTGTTGTTTATTTAACGTTGTTGTTGTTGTTGTTGTTTATTTGACATTGTTGTTGTTGTTGACGTTGTTGTTGTTGTTGTTTATATGACATTGTTGTTATTGTTGTTGTTTATTTGACGTTGTTGTTGTTGTTTATTTGACGTAGTTGTTGTTGCTGACGTTGTTGTTGTTGTTGTTATTGTTGTTGTTGTTGTTTATTTGACGTTTTTGTTGTTGTTGTTGTTGTTCTTGTTGTTGTTTATTTGACGTTGTTGTTATTGTCTATTTGACGTTGTTGTTTTTTGTTTATTTGACGTTGTTGTTGTTGTTGTTATTGTTGTTGTTTATTTGAGGTTGTTATTGTTGTTTATTTGATGTTGTTGTTGTTGTTGTTGTTTATTTGATGTTGGTGTTGTTGTTGTTTATTTGACGTTGTTGTTGTTGTTATTTATTTGACGTTGTTGTTGTTGTTATTGTTTATTAGAAGTTGTTGTTGTTGTTGTTGTTTATTTGACGTTGTTATTGTTGTTTATTTGACGTTGTTGTTATTGTTGTTGTTTATTTGACGTTGTTGTTGTTGTTGTTTATTGGACGTTATTATTGTTGTTGTTGTTGTTTAGTTGACGTTGTTGTTGTCGTTGTTGTTGTTTATTTGACGTTGTTGTTGTTGTTGTTTATTTGACGTTGTTGTTGTTATTTATTTGACGTTGTTGTTGTTTATTTGACGTTGTTGTTGTTGTTTATTTGACGTTGTTGTTGTTGTTGTTGTTGTTTATTTGACGTTGTTGTTGTTGTTGTTTATTTGACATTGTTGTTGTTGTTGTTGACGTTGTTGTTGTTGTTTATTTGACATTGTTGTTGTTGTTGGTGTTGTTGTATATTTGACGGTGTTGTTGTTGTTGTTGTTGTTTATTTGACGTTATTTTAGTTGTTGTTATTTATTTGACGTTGTTGTTGTTGTTTATTTGACGTTGTTGTTGTTGACATTGTTGTTGTTGTTGTTTATTTGACGTAGTTGTTGTTGTTGACGTTGTTGTTGTTGTTGTTTATTTGACGTTTTTGTTGTTGTTGATGTTGTTGTTGTTGATGTTGTTGTTGTTGTTAATTTGACGTTGTTGTTATTGTTGTTTATTTGACGTTGTTGTTGTTGTTTATATGACGTTGTTGTTGTTGTTGTTGTTATTGTTGTTGTTTATTTGACGTTGTTGTTGTTGTTGTTGTTTATTTGATGTTGTTGTTGTTGTTGTTTATTTGACATTGTTGTTGTTGTTGACGTTGTTGTTATTGTTTATTTGACATTGTTGTTGTTGTTGTTGTTGACGTTGTTGGTGTTGTTGTTTATTTGACGTTGTTGTTGTTGTTGTTTATTTGATGTTGTTTTAGTTGTTGTTGTTTATTTGACGTTGTTGTTGTTGTTTATTTGACGTTGTTGTTGTTGTTTATTTGACGTTGTTGTTGTTGACATTGTTATTGTTGTTGTTTATTTGACGTTGTTTTTGTTGTTGTTGTTTATTTGGCGTTGATGTTGTTGTTTATTTGACATTGTTGTTGTTGACATTGTTGTTGTTGTTGTTGTTTATTTGACGTAGTTTTTGTTGTTGACGTTGTTGTTGTTGTTGTTGTTTATTTGACGTTTTTGTTGTTCTTGATGTTGTTGTTGTTGTTTATTTGACGTTGTTGTTGTTGTTATTTATTTGACGTCGTTGTTGTTGTTGTTGTTCATTTGACGTTGTTGTTGTTGTTGTTTATTTGACGTTGTTGTTGTTATTGATGTTGTTTATTTGACGTTGTTGTTGTTGTTGTTTATTTAATGTTGTTGTTGTTGTTTATTTGACATTGTTGTTGTTGTTGTTGACGTTGTCGTTGTTGTTGGTTATTTGACGTTGTTGTTGTTGTTGTTGTTTAGTTGACGTTGTTGGTGTTGTTGTTTATTTGACGTTGTTGTTGTTGTTATTGTTTATTTGATGTTGTTTTAGTTGTTGTTGTTTATTTGACGTTGTTGTTGTTGTTTATTTGACGTTGTTGTTGTTTATTTGACGTTGTTGTTGTTGACATTGTTATTGTTGTTGTTTATTTGACGTTGTTTTTGTTGTTGTTGTTTATTTGGCGTTGTTGTTGTTGTTTATTTGACATTGTTGTTGTTGACATTGTTGTTGTTGTTGTTGTTTATTTGACGTAGTTTTTGTTGTTGACGTTGTTGTTGTTGTTGTTGTTTATTTGACGTTTTTGTTGTTCTTGACGTTGTTGTTGTTGTTATTGTTGTTGTTGTTGTTTATTTGACGTTTTTGTTGTTGTTGTTGTTGTTGTTGTTGTTGTTGTTTATTTGACGTTGTTGTTATTGTCTATTTGACGTTGTTGTTTTTTGTTTATTTGACGTTGTTGTTGTTGTTGTTGTTATTGTTGTTGTTTATTTGAGGTTGTTATTGTTGTTTATTTGATGTTGTTGTTGTTGTTGTTGTTTATTTGACGTTGGTGTTGTTGTTGTTTATTTGACGTTGTTGTTGTTGTTGTTATTTATTTGACGTGGTTGTTGTTGTTATTGTTTATTAGAAGTTGTTGTTGTTGTTGTTGTTTATTTGACGTTGTTATTGTAGTTTATTTGACGTTGTTGTTATTGTTGTTGTTTATTTGACGTTGTTGTTGTTTATTGGACGTTATTATTGTTGTTGTTGTTGTTGTTGTTGTTGTTTAGTTGACGTTGTTGTTGTCGTTGTTGTTGTTTATTTGACGTTGTTGTTGTTGTTTATTTGACGTTGTTATTGTTGTTTATTTGACGTTGTTGTTATTGTTGTTGTTTATTTGACGTTGTTGTTGTTGTTGTTTATTGGACGTTATTATTGTTGTTGTTGTTGTTGTTTAGTTGACGTTGTTGTTGTCGTTGTTGTTGTTTATTTGACGTTGTTGTTGTTGTTTATTTGACGTTGTTGTTGTTGTTATTTATTTGACGTTGTTGTTGTTTATTTGACGTTGTTGTTGTTGTTGTTTATTTGACGTTGTTGTTGTTGTTTATTTGACGTTGTTGTTGTTGTTGTTTATTTGACATTGTTGTTGTTGTTGGTGTTGTTGTATATTTGACAGTGTTGTTGTTGTTGTTGTTGTTTATTTGACGTTATTTTAGTTGTTGTTATTTATTTGACGTTGTTGTTGTTGTTTATTTGACGTTGTTGTTGTTGACATTGTTGTTGTTGTTGTTGTTGTTTATTTGACGTAGTTGTTGTTGTTGACGTTGTTGTTGTTGTTGTTGTTGTTTATTTGACGTTTTTGTTGTTGTTGATGTTGTTGTTGTTGATGTTGTTGTTGTTGTTAATTTGACGTTGTTGTTATTGTTGTTTATTTGACGTTGTTGTTGTTGTTGTTGTTTATATGACGTTGTTGTTGTTGTTATTGTTGTTGTTTATTTGACGTTGTTGTTGTTGTTGTTTATTTGATGTTGTTGTTGTTGTTGTTTATTTGACATTGTTGTTGTTGTTGACGTTGTTGTTGTTGTTTATTTGACATTGTTTTTGTTGACGTTGTTGGTGTTGTTGTTTATTTGACGTTGTTGTTGTTGTTGTTTATTTGATGTTATTTTAGTTGTTGTTGTTTATTTGACGTTGTTGTTGTTGTTTATTTGACGTTGTTGTTGTTGTTTATTTGATGTTTTTGTTGTTGACATTGTTATTGTTGTTGTTTATTTGACGTTGTTTTTGTTGTTGTTGTTTATTTGACATTGTTGTTGTTGACATTGTTGTTGTTGTTGTTTATTTGACGTAGTTTTTGTTGTTGACGTTGTTGTTGTTGTTGTTTATTTGACGTTTTTGTTGTTCTTGATGTTGTTGTTGTTGTTTATTTGACGTTGTTATTGTTGTTTATTTGACGTTGTTGTTATTATTGTTGTTTATTTGACGTTGTTGTTGTTGTTGTTTATTGGACGTTATTATTGTTGTTGTTGTTGTTGTTTAGTTGACGTTGTTGTTGTCGTTGTTGTTGTTTATTTGACGTTGTTGTTGTTGTTTATTTGACGTTGTTGTTGTTGTTATTTATTTGACGTTGTTGTTGTTTATTTGACGTTGTTGTTGTTTATTTGACGTTGTTGTTGTTGTTGTTGTTTATTTGACGTTGTTGTTGTTGTTGTTGTTTATTTGACATTGTTGTTGTTGTTGTTGACGTTGTTGTTGTTGTTGTTTATTTGACATTGTTGTTGTTGTTGGTGTTGTTGTATATTTGACGGTGTTGTTGTTGTTGTTGTTTATTTGACGTTATTTTAGTTGTTGTTATTTATTTGACGTTGTTGTTGTTCTTTATTTGACGTTGTTGTTGTTGACATTGTTGTTGTTGTTGTTGTTTATTTGACGTAGTTGTTGTTGTTGACGTTGTTGTTGTTGTTGTTGTTTATTTGACGTTTTTGTTGTTGTTGATGTTGTTGTTGTTGATGTTGTTGTTGTTGTTAATTTGACGTTGTTGTTATTGTTGTTTATTTGACGTTGTTGTTGTTGTTGTTTATATGACGTTGTTGTTGTTGTTATTGTTGTTGTTTATTTGACGTTGTTGTTGTTGTTGTTTATTTGATGTTGTTGTTGTTGTTTATTTGACATTGTTGTTGTTGTTGACGTTGTTGTTGTTGTTTATTTGACATTGTTGTTGTTGTTGTTGTTGACGTTGTTGGTGTTGTTGTTTATTTGACGTTGTTGTTGTTGTTTATTTGATGTTGTTTTAGTTGTTGTTGTTTATTTGACGTTGTTGTTGTTGTTTATTTGACGTTGTTGTTGTTTATTTGACGTTGTTGTTGTTGACATTGTTATTGTTGTTGTTTATTTGACGTTGTTTTTGTTGTTGTTGTTTATTTGGCGTTGATGTTGTTGTTTATTTGACATTGTTGTTGTTGACATTGTTGTTGTTGTTGTTTATTTGACGTAGTTTTTGTTGTTGACGTTGTTGTTGTTGTTGTTGTTTATTTGACGTTTTTGTTGTTCTTGATGTTGTTGTTGTTGTTTATTTGACGTTGTTGTTGTTGTTATTTATTTGACGTTGTTGTTGTTGTTGTTCATTTGACGTTGTTGTGGTTGTTTATTTGATGTTGTTGTTGTTATTGATGTTGTTTATTTGACGTTGTTGTTGTTGTTGTTTATTTAATGTTGTTGTTGTTGTTTATTTGACATTGTTGTTGTTGTTGTTGACGTTGTTGTTGTTGTTGTTTATTTGACATTGTTGTTGTTGTTGTTGTTGTTGACGTTGTTGGTGTTGTTGTTTATTTGACGTTGTTGTTGTTGTTATTGTTTATTTGACGTTGTTTTAGATGTTGTTGTTTATTTGACGTTGTTGTTTATTTAACATTGTTTTAGATGTGTTTGTTTATTTGACGGTGTTGTTGTTTATTTGACATTGTTGTTGTTATTGACGTTGTTGTTGTTGTTTATTTGACATTGTTGTTGTTGTTGACGTTGTTGGTGTTGTTGTTTATTTGACGTTGTTGTTGTTGTTTATTTAACGTTGTTTAAGTTGTTGTTGTTTATTTGACGTTGTTGTTGTAGTTTATTTGACGTTTTCGTTTTTGACATTGTTGTTATTGTTGTTTATATGACGTTGTTGTTGTTGTTGTTGTTTATTTGACATAGTTGTTGTTGTTGACGTTGTTGTTGTTGTTTATTTGATGTTTTTATTGTTGATGATGTTGTTGTTGTTGTTTATTTGACGTTGTTGTTATTGTTTATTTAACGTTGTTGTTGTTGTTTATTTGACGTTGTTCTTGTTGTTATTGTTGTTGTTTATTTGACGTTGTTGTTGTTGTTTATTTGATGTTGTTGCTGTTGTTGTTGTTTATTTGACGTTGGTGTTGTTGTTGTTTATTTGACGTTGTTGTTGTTGTTGTTATTTATTTGACGTTGTTGTTGTTGTTATTGTTTATTTGACGTTGTTGTTGTTGTTGTTTATTTGACGTTGTTATTGTTGTTTATTTGACGTTGTTTTTGTTATTTGACGTTGTTGTTGTTGTTGTTGTATTTGTTGTTGTTATTGTTGTTGCTTATTTGACGTTGTTGTTATTGTTGTTGTTTATTTGACGTTGTTGCTGTTGTTTATTTGACGTTGTTGTTGTTGTTGTTTATTTGATGTTGTTGTTGTTGTTTATTTGACTTTGTTGTTGTTGACATTGTTGTTGTTGTTGTTGTTTATTTGACGTTGTTATTGTTGTTGCTGTTGTTTATTTGACGTTGTTGTTGTCGTTGTTGTTGGTTATTTGACGTTGTTGTTGTTGTTGTTTATTTGACGTTGTTGTTGTTGTTATTTATTTGACGTTGTTGTTGTTGTTGTTGTTGTTGTTGTTTATTTAACGTTGTTGTTGTTGTTGTTTATTTGACGTTGTTGTTCTTGTTGTTGTTTATTTGACGTTGTTGTTGTTGTTGTTTATTTGACATTGGTGTTGTTGTTGTTGACGATGTTGTTGTTGTTTATATGACATTGTTGTTGTTGTTGTTGTTGTTGGTGTTGTTGTTTGTTTGACGTTGTTGTTGTTGTTGTTGTTTATTTGACGTTGTTTTAGTTGTTGTTGTTTATTTGGTGTTGTTGTTGTTTATTTGACATTATTGTTGTTGACATTGTTGTTGTTGTTGTTTATTTGACGTAGTTGTTGTTGTTAACGTTGTTGTTGTTGTTGCTTATTTGACGTTTTTGTTGTTGTTGATGTTGTTGTTGTTGTTTATTTGAGGTTGTTGTTGTTAATGTTTATTTGACGTTGTTGTTGTTGTTATTGTTGTTGTTTATTTAACGTTGTTGTTGTTGTTGTTTATTTGACATTGTTGTTGTTGTTGACGTTGTTGTTGTTGTTGTTTATATGACATTGTTGTTGTTGTTGTTGTTTATTTGACGTTGTTGTTGTTGTTTATTTGACGTAGTTGTTGTTGCTGACGTTGTTGTTGTTGTTATTGCTGTTGTTGTTGTTTATTTGACGTTTTTGTTGTTGTTGTTGTTGTTGTTGTTTATTTGACGTTGTCGTTATTGTCTATTTGACGTTGTTGTTTTTTGTTTATTTGACGTTGTTGTTGTTGTTGTTGTTATTGTTGTTGTTTTTTTGAGGTTGTTATTGTTGTTTATTTGATGTTGTTGTTGTTGTTGTTTATTTGACGTTGGTGTTGTTGTTGTTTATTTGACGTTGTTGTTGTTGTTATTTATTTGACGTTGTTGTTGTTGTTATTGTTTATTAGAAGTTGTTGTTGTTGTTGTTGTTTATTTGACGTTGTTATTGTTGTTTATTTGACGTTGTTGTTATTGTTGTTGTTTATTTGACGTTGTTGTTGTTGTTGTTGTTGTTTATTGGACGTTATTATTGTTGTTGTTGTTGTTTAGTTGACGTTGTTGTTGTCGTTGTTGTTGTTTATTTGACGTTGTTGTTGTTGTTGTTTATTTGACGTTGTTGTTGTTGTTATTTATTTAACGTTGTTGTTGTTTATTTGACGTTGTTGTTGTTGTTTATTTGACGTTGTTGTTGTTGTTGTTTATTTGACGTTGTTGTTGTTGTTGTTGTTGTTTATTTGACATTGTTGTTGTTGTTGTTGACGTTGTTGTTGTTGTTGTTTATTTGACATTGTTGTTGTTGTTGGTGTTGTTGTATATTTGACGGTGTTGTTGTTGTTGTTGTTGTTTATTTGACGTTATTTTAGTTGTTGTTATTTATTTGACGTTGTTGTTGTTGTTTATTTGACGTTGTTGTTGTTGACATTGTTGTTGTTGTTGTTGTTGTTTATTTGACGTAGTTGTTGTTGTTGACGTTGTTGTTGTTGTTGTTGTTTATTTGACGTTTTTGTTGTTGTTGTTGTTGTTGTTGATGTTGTTGTTGTTGTTAATTTGACGTTGTTGTTATTGTTGTTTATTTGACGTTGTTGTTGTTGTTGTTTATATGACGTTGTTGTTGTTGTTATTGTTGTTGTTTATTTGACGTTGTTGTTGTTTATTTGATGTTGTTGTTGTTGTTGTTGTTTATTTGACATTGTTGTTGTTGTTGACGTTGTTGTTGTTGTTTATTTGACATTGTTTTTGTTGACGTTGTTGGTGTTGTTGTTTATTTGACGTTGTTGTTGTTGTTGTTTATTTGATGTTGTTTTAGTTGTTGTTGTTTATTTGACGTTGTTGTTGTTGTTTATTTGACGTTGTTGTTGTTGTTTATTTGATGTTTTTGTTGTTGACATTGTTATTGTTGTTGTTTATTTGACGTTGTTTTTGTTGTTGTTGTTTATTTGACATTGTTGTTGTTGACATTGTTGTTGTTGTTGTTTATTTGACGTAGTTTTTGTTGTTGACGTTGTTGTTGTTGTTGTTTATTTAACATTTTTGTTGTTCTTGATGTTGTTGTTGTTGTTTATTTGACGTTGTTGTTGTTGTTGTTGTTGTTTATTTGACGTTGTTGTTGTTGTTGTTCATTTGACGTTGTTGTTGTTGTTGTTTATTTGACGTTGTTGTTGTTATTGATGTTGTTTATTTGACGTTGTTGTTGTTGTTGTTTATTTAATGTTGTTGTTGTTGTTGTTTATTTGACATTGTTGTTGTTGTTGACGTTGTTGTTGTTGTTGGTTATTTGACATTGTTGTTGTTGTTGTTGTTGACGTTGTTGTTGTTGTTGTTGTTTATTTGACGTTGTTGTTGTTGTTATTGTTTATTTGACGTTGTTATAGATGTTGTTGTTTATTTGACGTTGTTGTTGTTTATTTAACGTTGTTTTAGATGTTGTTGTTTATTTGACGGTGTTGTTGTTTATTTGACATTGTTGTTGTTGTTGACGTTGTTGTTGTTGTTGTTGTTTATTTGACATTGTTGTTGTTGTTGTTGTTGTTGTTGACGTTGTTGGTGTTGTTGTTTATTTGACGTTGTTTTAGTTGTTGTTGTTTATTTGACGTTGTTGTTGTTGTTTATTTGACGTTTTTGTTTTTGACATTGTTGTTGTTGTTGTTTATATGACGTTGTTGTTGTTGTTGTTTATTTGACATAGTTGTTGTTGTTGACGTTGTTGTTGTTGTTGTTGTTGTTGTTTATTTGACGTTTTTGTTGTTGATGATGTTGTTGTTGTTGTTTATTTGACGTTGGTATTGTTGTTGTTTATTTGACGTTGTTGTTGTTGTTGTTGTTATTTATTTGACGTTGTTGTTGTTCTTATTGTTTATTTGACGTTGTTGTTGTTGTTTATTTGACGTTGTTATTGTTGTTTATTTGACGTTGTTTTTGTTATTTGACGTTGTTGTTGTTGTTGTATTTGTTGTTATTGTTGTTGCTTATTTGACGTTGTTGTTATTGTTGTTGTTTATTTGACGTTGTTGCTGTTGTTTATTTGACGTTGTTGTTGTTGTTGTTTATTTGATGTTGTTGTTGTTGTTTATTTGACATTGTTGTTGTTGTTGTTGTTGTTTATTTGACGTTGTTGTTGTTGTTGTTGTTTATTTGACGTTGTTGTTGTTGTTGTTGTTGTTGTTCATTTGACGTTGTTGTTGTTGTTTATTTGACGTTGTTGTTGTTATTGATGTTGTTTATTTGACGTTGTTGTTGTTGTTGTTTATTTAATGTTGTTGTTGTTGTTGTTTATTTGACATTGTTGTTGTTGTTGACGTTGTTGTTGTTGTTGTTTATTTGACATTGTTGTTGTTGTTGTTGTTGACGTTGTTGTTGTTGTTGTTTATTTGACGTTGTTGTTGTTGTTATTGTTTATTTGACGTTGTTATAGATGTTGTTGTTTATTTGACGTTGTTGTTGTTTATTTAACGTTGTTTTAGATGTTGTTGTTTATTTGACGGTGTTGTTGTTTATTTGACATTGTTGTTGTTGTTGACGTTGTTGTTGTTGTTGTTGTTGTTTATTTGACATTGTTGTTGTTGTTGTTGTTGACGTTGTTGGTGTTGTTGTTTATTTGAAGTTGTTGTTGTTGTTGTTTATTTGACGTTGTTTTAGTTGTTGTTGTTTATTTGACGTTGTTGTTGTTGTTTATTTGACGTTTTTGTTTTTGACATTGTTGTTGTTGTTTATATGACGTTGTTGTTGTTGTTGTTTATTTGACATAGTTGTTGTTGTTGACGTTGTTGTTGTTGTTTATTTGACGTTTTTGTTGTTGATGATGTTGTTGTTGTTGTTTATTTGACGTTGGTATTGTTGTTGTTTATTTGACGTTGTTGTTGTTGTTGTTATTTATTTGACGTTGTTGTTGTTCTTATTGTTTATTTGACGTTGTTGTTGTTGTTTATTTGACGTTGTTATTGTTGTTTATTTGACGTTGTTTTTGTTATTTGACGTTGTTGTTATTGTTGTTGTATTTGTTGTTATTGTTGTTGCTTATTTGACGTTGTTGTTATTGTTGTTGTTTATTTGACGTTGTTGCTGTTGTTTATTTGACGTTGTTGTTGTTGTTGTTTATTTGATGTTGTTGTTGTTGTTTATTTGACATTGTTGTTGTTGTTGTTGTTGTTTATTTGACGTCGTTATTGTTGTTGTTGTTGTTTATTTGACGTTGTTGTTGTTGTTGTTTATTTGACGTTGTTGTTGTTGTTGTTGTTTATTTGACGTTGTTGTTGTTGTTATTTATTTGACGTTGTTGTTGTTGTTGTTGTTTATTTGACGTTATTGTTGTTGTTGTTTATTTGACGTTGTTGTTCTTGTTGTTGTTTATTTGACGTTGTTGTTGTTCTTGTTTATTTGACATTGGTGTTGTTGTTGTTGACGTTGTTGTTGTTGTTTATATGACATTGTTGTTGTTGTTGTTGGTGTTGTTGTTTATTTGACGTTGTTGTTGTTGTTTATTTGACGTTGTTTTAGTTGTTGTTGTTTATTTGGCGTTGTTGTTGTTTATTTGACATTGTTGTTGTTGACATTGTTGTTGTTGTTTATTTGACGTAGTTGTTGTTGTTAACGTTGTTGATGTTGTTGCTTATTTGACGTTTTTGTTGTTGTTGATGTTGTTGTTGTTGTTGTTTATTTGACGTTGTTGTTGTTAATGTTTATTTGACGTTGTTGTTGTTGTTATTGTTGTTGTTTATTTAACGTTGTTGTTGTTGTTGTTTATTTGTTGTTGTTATTGTTTATTTGACATTGTTGTTGTTGTTGACGTTGTTGTTGTTGTTGTTTATATGACATTGTTGTTGTTTATTTGACGTTGTTGTTGTTGTTTATTTGACGTAGTTGTTGTTGCTGACGTTGTTGTTGTTGTTGTTATTGTTGTTGTTGTTGTTGTTGTTTATTTGACGTTTTTGTTGTTGTTGTTGTTGTTTATTTGACGTTGTTGTTATTGTCTATTTGACGTTGTTGTTGTTGTTATTGTTGTTGTTTATTTGAGGTTGTTATTGTTGTTTATTTGATGTTGTTGTTGTTGTTTATTTGACGTTGGTGTTGTTGTTGTTTATTTGACGTTGTTGTTGTTGTTATTTATTTGACGTTGTTGTTGTTATTGTTTATTAGAAGTTGTTGTTGTTGTTTATTTGACATTGTTCTTGTTGTTGGTGTTGTTGTTTATTTGACGTTGTTGTTGTTGTTTATTTGACGTTGTTTTAGTTGTTATTGTTTATTTGGCGTTGTTGTTGTTTATTTGACATTGTTGTTGTTGACATTGTTGTTGTTGTTGTTGTTTATTTGACGTAGTTGTTGTTGTTGATGTTGTTGTTGTTGTTTATTTGTCATTTTTGTTGTTGTTGATGTTGTTGATGTTGTTGTTTATTTGACGTTGTTGATGTTGTTGTTTATTTGACGTTGTTATTGTTGTTGTTTATTTGACGTTGTTGTTGTTGTTATTGTTGTTGTTTATTTGACGTTGTTGTTGTTGTTGTTGTTTATTTGATGTTGTTGTTGTTGTTTATTTGACATTGTGGTTGTTTATTTGACGTTGTTGTTGTTGTTGTTTATTTGACGTTGTTGTTGTTGTTTATTGGACGTTGATGTTGTTGTTGTATATTTGACGGTGTTGTTGTTGTTGTTTATTTGACGTTGTTTTAGTTGTTGTTGTTTATTTGACGTTGTTGTTGTTGTTTATTTGACGTTGTTGTTGTTGACATTGTTGTTGTTGTTGTTTATTTGACGTAGTTGTTGTTGTTGACGTTGTTGTTGTTGTTGTTGTTTATTTGACGTTTTTGTTGTTGTTGATGTTGTTGTTGTTGTTGTTAATTTAACGTTGTTGTTATTGTTGTTTATTTGACGTTGTTGTTGTTGTTGTTTATATGACGTTGTTGTTGTTGTTATTGTTGTTGTTTATTTGACGTTGTTGTTGTTGTTTATTTGATGTTGTTGTTGTTGTTTATTTGACATTGTTGTTGTTGTTGACGTTGTTGTTGTTGTTGTTTATTTGACATTGTTGTTGTTGTTGCTGTTGACCTTGTTGGTGTTGTTGTTGTTGTTGTTTATTTGATGTTGTTTTAGTTGTTGTTGTTTATTTGACGTTGTTGTTGGTGTTGTTGTTGTTGTTGTTTATTTGATGTTGTTTTAGTTGTTGTTGTTTATTTGACGTTGTTGTTGTTGTTTATTTGACATTGTTGTTGTTGTTTATTTGACGTTGTTGTTGTTGACATTGTTATTGTTGTTGTTTATTTGACGTTGTTTTTGTTGTTGTTGTTTATTTGGCGTTGTTGTTGTTGTTGTTTATTTGACGTTTTTGTTGTTGTTGATGTTGTTGTTGTTGTTGATGTTGTTGTTGTTGTTAATTTGACGTTGTTGTTATTGTTGTTTATTTGACGTTGTTGTTGTTGTTATTTATATGACGTTGTTGTTGTTGTTATTGTTGTTGTTTATTTGACGTTATTGTTGTTGTTGTTGTTGTTGTTTATTTGATGTTGTTGTTGTTGTTTATTTGACATTGTTGTTGTTGTTGACGTTGTTGTTGTTGTTTATTTGACATTGTTGTTGTTGTTGCTGTTGACGTTGTTGGTGTTGTTGTTTATTTGACGTTGTTGTTGTTGTTGTTTATTTGATGTTGTTTTAGTTGTTGTTGTTTATTTGACGTTGTTGTTGTTGTTTATTTGACGTTGTTGTTGTTGTTTATTTGACGTTGTTGTTGTTGACATTGTTATTGTTGTTGTTTATTTGACGTTGTTTTTGTTGTTGTTGTTTATTTGGCGTTGTTGTTGTTGTTTATTTGACATTGTTGTTGTTGACATTGTTGTTGTTGTTGTTTATTTGACGTAGTTTTTGTTGTTGACGTTGTTGTTGTTGTTGTTTATTTGACGTTTTTGTTGTTCTTGATGTTGTTGTTGTTGTTGTTTATTTGACGTTGTTGTTGTTGTTTATTTGACGTTGTTGTTGTTGTTGTTCATTTGACGTTGTTGTTGTTGTTTATTTGACGTTGTTGTTGTTATTGATGTTGTTTATTTGACGTTGTTGTTGTTGTTGTTTATTTAATGTTGTTGTTGTTGTTGTTTATTTGACATTGTTGTTGTTGTTGTTGACGTTGTTGTTGTTGTTTATTTGACATTGTTGTTGTTGTTGTTGACGTTGTTGGTGTTGTTGTTTATTTGACGTTGTTGTTGTTGTTATTGTTTATTTGACGTTGTTTTAGATGTTGTTGTTTATTTGACGTTGTTGTTGTTTATTTAACGTTGTTTTAGATGTTGTTGTTTATTTGACGGTGTTGTTGTTTATTTGACATTGTTGTTGTTGTTGACGTTGTTGTTGTTGTTGTTTATTTGACATTGTTGTTGTTGTTGTTGACGTTGTTGGTGTTGTTGTTTATTTGACGTTGTTGGTGTTGTTGTTTATTTGACGTTGTTGTTGTTGTTTATTTGACGTTGTTTTAGTTGTTGTTGTTGTTTATTTGACGTTGTTGTTGTAGTTTATTTGACGTTTTTGTTTTTGACATTGTTGTTATTGTTGTTTATATGACGTTGTTGTTGTTGTTTATTTGACATAGTTGTTGTTGTTGACGTTGTTGTTGTTGTTTATTTGACGTTTTTGTTGTTGATGATGTTGTTGTTGTTGTTTATCTGACGTTGTTGTTATTGTTTATTTAACGTTGTTGTTGTTGTTTATTTGACGTTGTTGTTGTTGTTATTGTTGTTGTTTATTTGACGTTGTTGTTGTTGTTTATTTGATGTTGTTGTTGTTGTTGTTTATTTGACGTTGGTGTTGTTGTTGTTTATTTGACGTTGTTGTTGTTGTTGTTATTTATTTGACGTTGTTGTTGTTGTTGTTATTGTTTATTTGACGTTGTTGTTGTTGTTGTTTATTTGACGTTGTTATTGTTGTTTATTTGACGTTGTTTTTGTTATTTGACGTTGTTGTTGTTGTTGTTGTTGTATTTGTTGTTGTTGTTGTTGCTTATTTGACGTTGTTGTTATTGTTGTTGTTTATTTGACGTTGTTGCTGTTGTTTATTTGACGTTGTTGTTGTTGTTGTTTATTTGATGTTGTTGTTGTTGTTTATTTGACTTTGTTATTGTTGACATTGTTGTTGTTGTTGTTTATTTGACGTTGTTATTGTTGTTGTTGTTGTTTATTTGACGTTGTTGTTGTCGTTGTTGTTGTTTATTTGACGTTGTTATTGTTTATTTGACGTTGTTGTTGTTGTTATTTATTTGACGTTATTGTTGTTGTTTATTTGACGTTGTTGTTGTTGTTGTTTATTTGACGTTGTTGTTCTTGTTGTTGTTTATTTGACGTTGTTGTTGTTTTTGTTTATATGACATTGGTGTTGTTGTTGTTGACGTTGTTGTTGTTGTTGTTTATATGACATTGTTGTTGTTGTTGTTGTTGGTGTTGTTTATTTGACGTTGTTGTTGTTGTTGTTTATTTGACGTTGTTGTTCTTGTTGTTGGTTATTTGACGTTGTTGTTGTTGTTGTTTATATGACATTGGTGTTGTTGTTGCTGACGTTGTTGTTGTTGTTTATATGACATTGTTGTTGTTGTTTATTTGACGTAGTTGTTGTTGTTGACATTGTTGTTGTTGTTGTTGTTTACTTGACGTTTTTGTTGTTGTTGATGTTGTTGTTGTTGTTGTTAATTTGACGTTGTTGTTATTGTTGTTTATTTGACGTTGTTGTTGTTGTTGTTTATATGACGTTGTTGTTGTTGTTGTTGTTGTTATTGTGGTTGTTTATTTGACGTTGTTGTTGTTGTTTATTTGATGTTGTTGTTGTTGTTGTTGTTTATTTGACGTTGTTGTTGTTGTTGACGTTGTTGTTGTTGTTGTTTATTTGACATTGTTGTTGTTGTTGCTGTTGACCTTGTTGGTGATGTTGTTGTTGTTGTTTATTTGATGTTGTTTTAGTTGTTATTGTTTATTTGACGTTGTTGTTGGTGTTGTTGTTGTTGTTGTTGTTTATTTGATGTTGTTTTAGTTGTTGTTGTTTATTTGACGTTGTTGTTGTTGACATTGTTATTGTTGTTGTTTATTTGACGTTGTTTTTGTTGTTGTTGTTTATTTGGCGTTGTTGTTGTTGTTGTTTATTTGACGTTTTTGTTGTTGTTGATGTTGTTGTTGTTGATGTTGTTGTTGTTGTTGTTAATTTGACGTTGTTGTTATTGTTGTTTATTTGACGTTGTTGTTGTTGTTATTTATATGACGTTGTTGTTGTTGTTATTGTTGTTGTTTATTTGACGTTATTGTTGTTGTTGTTGTTGTTTATTTGATGTTGTTGTTGTTGTTGTTTATTTGACATTGTTGTTGTTGTTGTTGACGTTGTTGTTGTTGTTTATTTGACATTGTTGTTGTTGTTGCTGTTGACGTTGTTGGTGTTGTTGTTTATTTGACGTTGTTGTTGTTGTTGTTGTTGTTTATTTGATGTTGTTTTAGTTGTTGTTGTTTATTTGACGTTGTTGTTGTTGTTTATTTGACGTTGTTGTTGTTGTTTATTTGACGTTGTTGTTATTGACATTGTTATTGTTGTTGTTTATTTGACGTTGTTTTTGTTGTTGTTGTTTATTTGGCGTTGTTGTTATTGTTTATTTGACATTGTTGTTGTTGACATTGTTGTTGTTGTTGTTTATTTGACGTAGTTTTTGTTGTTGACGTTGTTGTTGTTGTTGTTGTTGTTTATTTGACGTTTTTGTTGTTCTTGATGTTGTTGTTGTTGTTTATTTGACGTTGTTGTTGTTGTTGTTTATTTGACGTTGTTGTTGTTGTTGTTCATTTGACGTTGTTGTTGTTGTTTATTTGACGTTGTTGTTGTTATTGATGTTGTTTATTTGACGTTGTTGTTGTTGTTGTTGTTGTTTATTTAATGTTGTTGTTGTTGTTGTTGTTTATTTGACATTGTTGTTGTTGTTGTTGACGTTGTTGTTGTTGTTTATTTGACATTGTTGTTGTTGTTGTTGACGTTGTTGGTGTTGTTGTTTATTTGACGTTGTTGTTGTTGTTATTGTTTATTTGACGTTGTTTTAGATGTTGTTGTTTATTTGACTTTGTTGTTGTTTATTTAACGTTGTTTTAGTTGTTGTTGTTTATTTGACGGTGTTGTTGTTTATTTGACATTGTTGTTGTTGTTGACGTTGTTGTTGTTGTTGTTTATTTGACATTGTTGTTGTTGTTGTTGACGTTGTTGGTGTTGTTGTTTATTTGACGTTGTTGGTGTTGTTGTTTATTTGACGTTGTTGTTGTTGTTTATTTGACGTTGTTTTAGTTGTTGTTGTTTATTTGACGTTGTTGTTGTAGTTTATTTGACGTTTTTGTTTTTGACATTGTTGTTATTGTTGTTTATATGACGTTGTTGTTGTTGTTGTTGTTGTTTATTTGACATAGTTGTTGTTGTTGACGTTGTTGTTGTTGTTTATTTGACGTTTTTGTTGTTGATGATGTTGTTGTTGTTGTTTATTTGACGTTGTTGTTATTGTTTATTTAACGTTGTTGTTGTTGTTGTTTATTTGACGTTGTTGTTGTTGTTGTTATTGTTGTTGTTTATTTGACGTTGTTGTTGTTGTTTATTTGATGTTGTTGTTGTTGTTGTTTATTTGACGTTGGTGTTGTTGTTGTTTATTTGACGTTGTTGTTGTTGTTGTTATTTATTTGACGTTGTTGTTGTTGTTGTTATTGTTTATTTGACGTTGTTGTTGTTGTTGTTGTTTATTTGACGTTGTTATTGTTGTTTATTTGACGTTGTTTTTGTTATTTGACGTTGTTGTTGTTGTTGTTGTTGTTGTTGTATTTGTTGTTGTTGTTGTTGTTGCTTATTTGACGTTGTTGTTATTGTTGTTGTTTATTTGACGTTGTTGCTGTTGTTTATTTGACGTTGTTGTTGTTGTTGTTTATTTGATGTTGTTGTTGTTTATTTGACTTTGTTATTGTTGTTGCTATTGTTTATTTGACGTTGTTGTTGTCGTTGTTGTTGTTTATTTAACGTTGTTGTTGTTGTTGTTTATTTGACGTTGTTGTTGTTGTTATTTATTTGACGTTATTGTTGTTGTTTATTTGACATTGTTGTTGTTGTTGTTGTTTATTTGACGTTGTTGTTCTTGTTGTTGTTTATTTGACGTTGTTGTTGTTGTTGTTGTTGTTGTTTATATGACATTGGTGTTGTTGTTGTTGACGTTGTTGTTGTTGTTTATATGACATTGTTGTTGTTGTTGTTGGTGTTGTTGTTTATTTGACGTTGTTGTTGTTGTTGTTTATTTGACGTTGTTTTAGTTTTTGTTGTTTATTTGGTGTTGTTGTTGTTTATTTGACATTGTTGTTGTTGACATTGTTGTTGTTGTTGTTTATTTGACGTAGTTGTTGTTGTTAACGTTGTTGTTGTTGTTGTTGTTGCTTATTTGACGTTTTTATTGTTGTTGATGTTGTTGTTGTTGTTTATTTGACGTTGTTGTTGTTAATGTTTATTTGACGTTGTTGTTGTTAATGTTTATTTGACATTGTTGTTGTTGTTATTGTTGTTGTTTATTTAACGTTGTTGTTGTTGTTGTTTATTTGTTGTTGTTGTTGTTTATTTGACATTGTTGTTGTTGTTGACGTTGTTGTTGTTGTTTATATGACATTGTTGTTGTTGTTGTTGTTTATTTGACGTTGTTGTTGTTGTTTATTTGACATAGTTGTTGTTGCTGACGTTGTTGTTGTTGTTGTTATTGTTGTTGCTGTTGTTTATTTGACGTTTTTGTTGTTGTTGTTGTTGTTTATTTGACGTTGTTGTTATTGTCTATTTGACGTTGTTGTTTTTTGTTTATTTGACGTTGTTGTTGTTGTTGTTGTTATTGTTGTTGTTTATTTGAGGTTGTAATTGTTGTTTATTTGATGTTGTTGTTGTTGTTGTTGTTTATTTGACGTTGGTGTTGTTGTTGTTTATTTGATGTTGTTGTTGTTGTTGTTATTTATTTGACGTTGTTGTTGTTGTTATTGTTTATTAGAAGTTGTTGTTGTTGCTGTTTATTTGACGTTGTTATTGTTGTTTATTTGACTTTGTTGTTATTGTTGTTGTTTATTTGACGTTGTTGTTGTTGTTGTTTATTGGACGTTGTTATTGTTGTTGTTGTTGTTGTTTAGTTGACGTTGTTGTTGTCGTTGTTGTTGTTTATTTGACGTTGTTGTTGTTGTTGTTGTTTATTTGACGTTGTTGTTGTTGTTGTTGTTATTTATTTGACGTTGTTGTTGTTTATTTGACGTTGTTGTTGTTGTTTATTTGACGTTGTTGTTGTTGTTGTTGTTGTTTATTTGACGTTGTTGTTGTTGTTGTTGTTTATTTGACATTGTTGTTGTTGTTGTTGACGTTGTTGTTGTTGTTTATTTGACATTGGTGTTGTTGTTGGTGTTGTTGTTTATTTGACGTTGTTGTTGTTGTTTATTTGACGTTGTTTTAGTAGTTATTGTTTATTTGGCGTTGTTGTTGTTTATTTGACATTGTTGTTGTTGACATTGTTGTTGTTATTTGACGTTGTTATTGTTGTTGTTTATTTGACGTTGTTGTTGTTGTTGTTATTGTTGTTGAATATTTGACGTTGTTTTTGTTGTTGTTGTTTATTTGACATTGTTTTTGTTGACATTGTTGTTGTTGTTGTTGTTTATTTGACGTAGTTTTTGTTGTTGACGTTGTTGTTGTTGTTGTTGTTTATTTGACGTTTTTGTTGTTCTTGATGTTGTTGTTGTTGTTTATTTGACGTTGTTGTTGTTGTTGTTGTTGTTTATTTGACGTTGTTGTTGTTGTTGTTCATTTGACGTTGTTGTTGTTGTTTATTTGACGTTGTTGTTGTTATTGATGTTGTTTATTTGACGTTGTTGTTGTTGTTGTTTATTTAATGTTGTTGTTGTTGTTGTTTACTTGACATGGTTGTTGTTGTTGTTGACGTTGTTGTTGTTGTTTATTTGACATTGTTGTTGTTGTTGTTATTGACGTTGTTGGTGTTGTTGTTTATTTGACGTTGTTGTTGTTGTTGTTATTGTTTATTTGACGTTGTTTTAGATGTTGTTGTTTATTTGACGTTGTTGTTGTTTATTTAACGTTGTTTTAGATGTTGTTGTTTATTTGACGGTGTTGTTGTTTATTTGACATTGTTGTTGTTGTTGACGTTGTTGTTGTTGTTGTTTATTTGACATTGTTGTTGTTGTTGTTGTTGACGTTGTTGGTGTTGTTGTTTATTTGACGTTGTTGGTGTTGTTGTTTATTTGACGTTGTTGTTGTTGTTGTTTATTTGACGTTGTTTTAGTTGTTGTTGTTTATTTGACGTTGTTGTTGTAGTTTATTTGACGTTTTTGTTTTTGACATTGTTGTTATTGTTGTTTATATGACGTTGTTGTTGTTGTTGTTTATTTGACATAGTTGTTGTTGTTGACGTTGTTGTTGTTGTTGTTGTTGTTTATTTGACGTTTTTATTGTTGATGATGTTGTTGTTGTTGTTTATTTGACGTTGTTGTTATTGTTTATTTAACGTTGTTGTTGTTGTTGTTTATTTGACGTTGTTGTTATTGTTTATTTAACGTTGTTGTTGTTGTTTATTTGACGTTGTTGTTGTTGTTGTTGTTATTGATGTTGTTTATTTGACGTTGTTGTTGTTGTTTATTTGATGTTGTTGTTGTTGTTGTTTATTTGACGTTGGTGTTGTTGTTGTTTATTTGACGTTGTTGTTGTTGTTGTTATTTATTTGACGTTGTTGTTGTTGTTACTGTTTATTTGGCGTTGTTGTTGTTGTTGTTTATTTGACGTTGTTATTGTTGTTTATTTGACGTTGTTTTTGTTATTTTACGTTGTTGTTGTTGTTGTTGTATTTGTTGTTGTTGTTGTTGCTTATTTGACGTTGTTGTTATTGTTGTTGTCTATTTGACGTTGTTGGTGTTGTTTATTTGACGTTGTTGTTGTTGTTGTTGTTTATTTGATGTTGTTGTTGTTGTTTATTTGACTTTGTTATTGTTGACATTGTTGTTGTTGTTGTTTATTTGACGTTGTTATTGTTGTTGTTTATTTGACGTTGTTGTTGTCGTTGTTGTTGTTTATTTGACGTTGTTGTTGTTGTTGTTGTTTATTTGACGTTGTTGTTGTTGTTATTTATTTGACGTTATTGTTGTTGTTTATTTGACGTTGTTGTTGTTGTTTATTTGACGTTGTTGTTCTTGTTGTTGTTTATTTGACGTTGTTGTTGTTATTGTTGTTTATATGACATTGGTGTTGTTGTTGTTGACGTTGTTGTTGTTGTTTATATGACATTGTTGTTGTTGTTGGTGGTGTTGTTGTTTATTTGACGTTGTTGTTGTTGTTGTTGTTGTTGTTGTTGTTTATTTGACGTTGTTTTAGTTTTTGTTGTTTATTTGGCGTTGTTGTAGTTTATTTGACATTGTTGTTGTTGTTGTTGTTTATTTGACGTAGTTGTTGTTGTTAACGTTTTTGTTGTTGTTGTTGTTTATTTGACGTTGTTGTTGTTAATGTTTATTTGACGTTGTTGTTGTTAATGTTTATTTGACGTTGTGGTTGTTATTGTTGTTGTTTATTTAAAGTTGTTGTTGTTGTTGTTTATTTGACATTGTTGTTGTTGTTGACGTTGTTGTTGTTTATATGACATTGTTGTTGTTGTTGTTTATTTGACGTTGTTGTTGTTGTTTATTTGACGTAGTTGTTGTTGCTGACGTTGTTGTTGTTGTTGTTATTGTTGTTGCTGTTGTTTATTTGACGTTTTTGTTGTTGTTGTTGTTGTTGTTTATTTGACGTTGTTGTTATTGTCTATTTGACGTTGTTGTTTTTTGTTTATTTGACGTTGTTGTTGTTGTTGTTATTTGTGTTGTTTATTTGAGGTTGTTATTGTTGTTTATTTGATGTTGTTGTTGTTGTTGTTTATTTGACGTTGTTGTTGTTGTTTATTTGACGTTGTTGTTGTTGTTTATTTGACGTTGTTGTTGTTGACATTGTTATTGTTGTTGTTTATTTGACGTTGTTTTTGTTGTTGTTGTTTATTTGGCGTTGTTGTTGTTGTTTATTTGACATTGTTGTTGTTGACATTGTTGTTGTTGTTGTTTATTTGACGTAGTTTTTGTTGTTGACGTTGTTGTTGTTGTTGTTGTTGTTTATTTGACGTTTTTGTTGTTCTTGATGTTGTTGTTGTTGTTTATTTGACGTTGTTGTTGTTGTTTATTTGACGTTGTTGTTGTTGTTGTTGTTCATTTGACGTTGTTGTTGTTGTTTATTTGACGTTGTTGTTGTTATTGATGTTGTTTATTTGACGTTGTTGTTGTTGTTGTTGTTGTTTATTTAATGTTGTTGTTGTTGTTGTTGTTTATTTGACATTGTTGTTGTTGTTGTTGACGTTGTTGTTGTTGTTTATTTGACATTGTTGTTGTTGTTGTTGACGTTGTTGGTGTTGTTGTTTATTTGACGTTGTTGTTGTTGTTGTTATTGTTTATTTGACATTGTTTTAGATGTTGTTGTTTATTTGACGTTGTTGTTGTTTATTTAACGTTGTTTTAGATGTTGTTGTTTATTTGACGGTGTTGTTGTTTATTTGACATTGTTGTTGTTGTTGACGTTGTTGTTTATTTGACATTGTTGTTGTTGTTGTTGACGTTGTTGGTGTTGTTGTTTATTTGACGTTGTTGGTGTTGTTGTTTCTTTGACGTTGTTGTTGTTGTTTATTTGACGTTGTTTTAGTTGTTGTTGTTTATTTGACGTTGTTGTTGTAGTTTATTTGACGTTTTTGTTTTTGACATTGTTGTTATTGTTGTTTATATGACGTTGTTGTTGTTGTTGTTTATTTGACATAGTTGTTGTTGTTGACGTTGTTGTTGTTGTTTATTTGACGTTTTTGTTGTTGATGATGATGTTGTTGTTGTTTATTTGACGTTGTTGTTATTGTTTTCTTAACGTTGTTGTTGTTGTTTATTTGACGTTGTTGTTGTTGTTGTTATTGTTGTTGTTTATTTGACGTTGTTGTTGTTGTTTATTTGATGTTGTTGTTGTTGTTGTTTATTTGACGTTGGTGTTGTTGTTGTTTATTTGACGTTGTTGTTGTTGTTGTTATTTATTTGACGTTGTTGTTGTTGTTGTTATTGTTTATTTGACGTTGTTGTTGTTGTTGTTGTTTATTTGACGTTGTTATTGTTGTTTATTTGACGTTGTTTTTGTTATTTGACGTTGTTGTTGTTGTATTTGTTGTTGTTGTTGTTGCTTATTTGACGTTGTTGTTATTGTTGTTGTTTATTTGACGTTGTTGCTGTTGTTTATTTGACGTTGTTGTTGTTGTTGTTGTTTATTTGATGTTGTTGTTGTTGTTTATTTGACTTTGTTATTGTTGTTGCTGTTGTTTATTTGACGTTGTTGTTTTCGTTGTTGTTGTTTATTTGACGTTGTTGTTGTTGTTGTTTATTTGACGTTGTTGTTGTTATTTATTTGACGTTATTGTTGTTGTTTATTTGACGTTGTTGTTGTTGTTGTTGTTTATTTGACGTTGTTGTTCTTGTTGTTGTTTATTTGACGTTGTTGTTGTTGTTGTTTATATGACATTGGTGTTGTTGTTGTTGACGTTGTTGTTGTTGTTTATATGACATTGTTGTTGTTGTTGTTGGTGTTGTTGTTTATTTGACGCTGTTGTTGTTGTTGTTTATTTGACGTTGTTTTAGTTTTTGTTGTTTATTTGGCGTTGTTGTTGTTTATTTGACATTGTTGTTGTTGACATTGTTGTTGTTGTTGTTTATTTGACGTAGTTGTTGTTGTTAACGTTGTTGTTGTTATTGCTTATTTGACGTTTTTGTTGTTGTTGATGTTGTTGTTGTTGTTTATTTGACGTTGTTGTTGTTAATGTTTATTTGACGTTGTTGTTGTTAATGTTTATTTGACGTTGTTGTTGTTGTTATTGTTGTTGTTTATTTAACGTTGTTGTTGTTGTTTATTTGTTGTTGTTGTTGTTTATTTGACATTATTGTTGTTGTTGACGTTGTTGTTGTTGTTTATATGACATTGTTGTTGTTGTTGTTTATTTGACGTTGTTGTTGTTGTTTATTTGACATAGTTGTTGTTGCTGACGTTGTTGTTGTTGTTGTTACTGTTGTTGCTGTTGTTTATTTGACGTTTTTGTTGTTGTTGTTGTTGTTTATTTGACGTTGTTGTTATTGTCTATTTGACGTTGTTGTTTTTTGTTTATTTGACGTTGTTGTTGTTGTTGTTGTTATTGTTGTTGTTTATTTGAGGTTGTTATTGTTGTTTATTTGATGTTGTTGTTGTTGTTGTTTATTTGACGTTGGTGTTGTTGTTGTTTATTTGATGTTGTTGTTGTTGTTATTTATTTGACGTTGTTGTTGTTGTTATTGTTTATTAGAAGTTGTTGTTGTTGCTGTTTATTTGACGTTGTTATTGTTGTTTATTTGACGTTGTTGTTATTGTTGTTGTTTATTTGACGTTGTTGTTGTTGTTGTTTATTGGATGTTGTTATTGTTGTTGTTGTTGTTGTTTAGTTGACGTTGTTGTTGTCGTTGTTGTTGTTTATTTGACGTTGTTGTTGTTGTTGTTTATTTGACGTTGTTGTTGTTGTTTATTTGACGTTGTTGTTGTTGTTGTTTATTTGACGTTGTTGTTGTTGTTGTTTATTTGACATTGTTGTTGTTGTTGTTGACGTTGTTGTTGTTGTTTATTTGACATTGGTGTTGTTGTTGTTGGTGTTGTTGTTTATTTGACGTTGTTGTTGTTGTTTATTTGACGTTGTTTTAGTTGTTATTGTTTATTTGGCGTTGTTGTTGTTTATTTGACATTGTTGTTGTTGACATTGTTGTTGTTGTTGTTTATTTGACGTAGTTGTTGTTGTTGACGTTGTTGTTGTTGTTGTTTATTTGTCGTTTTTGTTGTTGTTGATGTTGTTGTTTATTTGACGTTGTTGATGTTGTTGTTTATTTGACGTTGTTATTGTTGTTGTTTATTTGACGTTGTTGTTGTTGTTGTTATTGTTGTTGTTTATTTGACGTTGTTTTTGTTGTTGTTGTTTATTTGACATTGTTTTTGTTGACATTGTTGTTGTTGTTGTTGTTGTTGTTTATTTGACGTAGTTTTTGTTGTTGACGTTGTTGTTGTTGTTGTTGTTGTTTATTTGACGTTTTTGTTGTTCTTGATGTTGTTGTTGTTGTTGTTTATTTGACGTTGTTGTTGTTGTTGTTGTTTATTTGACGTTGTTGTTGTTGTTGTTCATTTGACGTTGTTGTTGTTGTTTATTTGACGTTGTTGTTGTTATTGATGTTGTTTATTTGACGTTGTTGTTGTTGTTTATTTAATGTTGTTGTTGTTGTTGTTTATTTGACATTGTTGTTGTTGTTGTTGACGTTGTTGTTGTTGTTTATTTGACATTGTTGTTGTTGTTGTTGTTGTTGACGTTGTTGGTGTTGTTGTTTATTTGACGTTGTTGTTGTTGTTGTTGTTATTGTTTATTTGACATTGTTTTAGATGTTGTTGTTTATTTGACGTTGTTGTTGTTTATTTAACGTTGTTTTAGATGTTGTTGTTTATTTGACGGTGTTGTTGTTTATTTGACATTGTTGTTGTTGTTGACGTTGTTGTTGTTGTTTATTTGACATTGTTGTTGTTGTTGTTGTTGACGTTGTTGGTGTTGTTGTTTATTTGACGTTGTTGGTGTTGTTGTTTGTTTGACGTTGTTGTTGTTGTTGTTTATTTGACGTTGTTTTAGTTGTTGTTGTTTATTTGACGTTGTTGTTGTAGTTTATTTGACGTTTTTGTTTTTGACATTGTTGTTATTGTTGTTTATATGACGTTGTTGTTGTTGTTGTTTATTTGACATAGTTGTTGTTGTTGACGTTGTTGTTGTTGTTGTTGTTTATTTGACGTTTTTATTGTTGATGATGTTGTTGTGGTTGTTTATTTGACGTTGTTGTTATTGTTTATTTAACGTTGTTGTTGTTGTTTATTTGACGTTGTTGTTGTTGTTGTTATTGTTGTTGTTTATTTGACGTTGTTGTTGTTGTTTATTTGATGTTGTTGTTGTTGTTTATTTGACGTTGGTGTTGTTGTTGTTTATTTGACGTTGTTGTTGTTGTTGTTATTTATTTGACGTTGTTGTTGTTGTTATTGTTTATTTGACGTTGTTGTTGTTGTTGTTGTTGTTGTTTATTTGACGTTGTTATTGTTGTTTATTTGACGTTGTTTTTGTTATTTGACGTTGTTGTTGTTGTTGTTGTTGTATTTGTTGTTGTTGTTGTTGCTTATTTGACGTTGTTGTTATTGTTGTTGTCTATTTGACGTTGTTGCTGTTGTTTATTTGACGTTGTTGTTGTTGTTGTTGTTTATTTGATGTTGTTGCTGTTGTTTATTTGACTTTGTTATTGTTGACATTGTTGTTGTTGTTGTTTATTTGACGTTGTTATTGTTGTTGCTGTTGTTTATTTGACGTTGTTGTTGTTGTTGTTTTGTATTTGACGTTGTTGTTGTTGTTATTTATTTGACGTTATTGTTGTTGTTTATTTGACGTTGTTGTTGTTGTTTATTTGACGTTGTTGTTCTTGTTGTTGTTTATTTGACGTTGTTGTTGTTGTTGTTTATATGACATTGGTGTTGTTGTTGTTGACGTTGTTGTTGTTGTTTATATGACATTGTTGTTGTTGTTGGTGGTGTTGTTGTTTATTTGACGTTGTTGTTGTTGTTGTTGTTGTTTATTTGACGTTGTTTTAGTTTTTGTTGTTTATTTGGCGTTGTTGTAGTTTATTTGACATTGTTGTTGTTGACATTGTTGTTGTTGTTGTTGTTTATTTGACGTAGTTGTTGTTGTTAACGTTTTTGTTGTTGTTGTTGTTTATTTGACGTTGTTGTTGTTAATGTTTATTTGACGTTGTTGTTGTTAATGTTTATTTGACGTTGTTGTTGTTATTGTTGTTGTTTATTTAAAGTTGTTGTTGTTGTTGTTTATTTGTTGTTGTTGTTGTTTATTTGACATTGTTGTTGTTGTTGACGTTGTTGTTGTTGTTGTTTATATGACATTGTTGTTGTTGTTGTTTATTTGACGTTGTTGTTGTTGTTTATTTGACGTAGTTGTTGTTGCTGACGTTGTTGTTGTTGTTATTGTTGTTGCTGTTGTTTATTTGACGTTTTTGTTGTTGTTGTTGTTGTTTATTTGACGTTGTTGTTATTGTCTATTTGACGTTGTTGTTTTTTGTTTATTTGACGTTGTTGTTGTTGTTGTTGTTGTTATTGTTGTTGTTTATTTGAGGTTGTTATTGTTGTTTATTTGATGTTGTTGTTGTTGTTGTTGTTTATTTGACGTTGGTGTTGTTGTTGTTTATTTGACGTTGTTGTTGTTGTTGTTGTTATTTATTTGACGTTGTTGTTGTTGTTATTGTTTATTAGAAGTTGTTGTTGTTGCTGTTTATTTGACGTTGTTATTGTTGTTTATTTGACGTTGTTGTTATTGTTGTTGTTTATTTGACGTTGTTGTTGTTGTTGTTTATTGGACGTTGTTATTGTTGTTGTTGTTGTTGTTTAGTTGACGTTGTTGTTGTCGTTGTTGTTGTTTATTTGACGTTGTTGTTGTTGTTGTTTATTTGACGTTGTTGTTGTTGTTATTTATTTGACGTTGTTGTTGTTTATTTGACGTTGTTGTTGTTGTTTATTTGACGTTGTTGTTGTTGTGGTTTATTTGACGTTGTTGTTGTTGTTTATTTGACATTGTTGTTGTTGTTGACGTTGTTGTTGTTGTTTATTTGACATTGTTGTTGTTGTTGGTGTTGTTGTTTATTTGACATTGTTGTTGTTGTTTATTTGACGTTGTTTTAGTTGTTATTGTTTATTTGGCGTTGTTGTTGTTTATTTGACATTGTTGTTGTTGACATTGTTGTTGTTGTTGTTGTTTATTTGACGTAGTTGTTGTTGTTGTTGTTGACGTTGTTGTTGTTGTTGTTGTTTATTTGTCGTTTTTGTTGTTGTTGATGTTGTTGATGTTGTTGTTTATTTGATGTTGTTGATGTTGTTGTTTATTTGACGTTGTTATTGTTATTGTTTATTTGACGTTGTTGTTGTTGTTGTTATTGTTGTTGTTTATTTGACGTTGTTGTTGTTGTTGTTTATTTGATGTTGTTGTTGTTGTTTATTTGACATTGTGGTTGTTTATTTGACGTTGTTGTTGTTGTTGTTTATTCGACGTTGTTGTTGTTGTTTATTGGACGTTGATGTTGTTGTTGTATATTTGACAGTGTTGTTGTTGTTGTTGTTGTTTATTTGATGTTGTTTTAGTTGTTGTTGTTTATTTGACGTTGTTGTTGTTGTTTATTTGACTTTGTTGTTGTTGACATTGTTGTTGTTGTTGTTGACGTTGTTGTTGTTGTTGTTTATTTGACGTTTATGTTGTTGTTGATGTTGTTGTTGTTGATGTTGTTGTTGTTAATTTGACGTTGTTGTTATTGTTGTTTATTTGACGTTGTTGTTGTTGTTGTTGTTTATATGACGTTGTTGTTGTTGTTGTTATTGTTGTTGTTTATTTGACGTTGTTGTTGTTGTTTATTTGATGTTGTTGTTGTTTATTTGACATTGTTGTTGTTGTTGACGTTGTTGTTGTTGTTGTTGCTGTTGACGTTGTTGGTGTTGTTGTTTATTTGTCGTTGTTGTTGTTGTTGTTTATTTGATGTTGTTTTAGTTGTTGTTGTTTATTTGACGTTGTTATTGTTGTTTGTTTGACGTTGTTGTTCTTGACATTGTTATTGTTGTTGTTTATTTGACGTTGTTTTTGTTGTTGTTGTTTATTTGGCGTTGTTGTTGTTGTTTATTTGACGTTTTTGTTGTTGTTGATGTTGTTGTTGTTGATGTTGTTGTTGTTGTTAATTTGACGTTGTTGTTATTGTTGTTTATTTGACGTTGTTGTTGTTGTTATTTATATGACGTTGTTGTTGTTGTTATTGTTGTTGTTTATTTGACGTTGTTGTTGTTGTTGTTTATTTGATGTTGTTGTTGTTGTTGTTGTTTATTTGACATTGTTGTTGTTGTTGACGTTGTTGTTGTTGTTTATTTGACATTGTTGTTGTTGTTGCTGTTGACGTTGTTGGTGTTGTTGTTTATTTGACGTTGTTGTTGTTGTTTATTTGATGTTGTTTTAGTTGTTGTTGTTTATTTGACGTTGTTGTTGTTGTTTATTTGACGTTGTTGTTGTTGACATTGTTATTGTTGTTGTTTATTTGACGCTGTTTTTGTTGTTGTTGTTTATTTGGCGTTGTTGTTGTTGTTGTTTATTTGACATTGTTGTTGTTGACATTGTTGTTGTTGTTGTTTATTTGACGTGGTTTTTGTTGTTGACGTTGTTGTTGTTGTTCTTGTTGTTTATTTGACGTTTTTGTTGTTCTTGATGTTGTTGTTGTTGTTTATTTGACGTTGTTGTTGTTGTTGTTGTTTATTTGACGTTGTTGTTGTTGTTGTTCATTTGACGTTGTTGTTGTTGTTTATTTGACGTTATTGTTGTTATTGATGTTGTTTATTTGACGTTGTTGTTGTTGTTTATTTAATGTTGTTGTTGTTGTTGTTTATTTGACATTGTTGTTGTTGTTGACGTTGTTGTTGTTGTTTATTTGACATTGTTGTTGTTGTTGTTGTTGACGCTGTTGGTGTTGTTGTTTATTTGACATTGTTGTTGTTGTTGTTATTGTTTATTTGATGTTGTTTTAGATGTTGTTGTTTATTTGACGTTGTTGTTGTTTATTTAACGTTGTTTTAGATGTTGTTGTTTATTTGACGGTGTTGTTGTTTATTTGACATTGTTGTTGTTGTTGACGTTGTTGTTGTTGTTTATTTGACATTGTTGTTGTTGTTGTTGACGTTGTTGGTGTTGTTGTTTATTTGACGTTGTTGTTGTTGTTTATTTGACGTTGTTTTAGTTGTTGTTGTTTATTTGACGTTGTTGTTGTAGTTTATTTGACGTTTTTGTTTTTGACATTGTTGTTATTGTTGTTTATATGACGTTGTTGTTGTTGTTGTTGTTTATTTGACATAGTTGTTGTTGTTGACGTTGTTGTTATTGTTGTTTATTTGACGTTTTTGTTGTTGATGATGTTGTTGTTGTTGTTTATTTGACGTTGTTGTTATTGTTTATTTAACGTTGTTGTTGTTGTTTATTTGACGTTGTTGTTGTTGTTATTGTTGTTGTTTATTTGACGTTGTTGTTGTTGTTTATTTGATGTTGTTGTTGTTGTTGTTTATTTGACGTTGGTGTTGTTGTTGTTTATTTGACGTTGTTGTTGTTGTTGTTATTTATTTGCCGTTGTGGTTGTTGTTATTGTTTATTTGACGTTGTTGTTGTTGTTGTTTATTTGACGTTGTTATTGTTGTTTATTTGACGTTGTTTTTGTTTTTTGACGTTGTTGTTGTTGTTGTATTTGTTGTTGTTGTTGTTGCTTATTTGACGTTGTTGTTATTGATGTTGTTTATTTGACGTTGTTGCTGTTGTTTATTTGACGTTGTTGTTGTTGTTTATTTGATGTTGTTGTTGTTGTTTATTTGACTTTGTTATTGTTGACATTGTTGTTGTTGTTGTTTATTTGACGTTGTTATTGTTGTTGCTGTTGTTTATTTGACGTTTGTGATCGGTGGATCTGGAACTGACTGTTTAACGCTGGTTCGCGAAATGTCGCGGAAGCAAGAGTCGCCACCGTCTTTTATTTTCTCCAAATGGAAAGGACAAAAGCACAGAAAAATTCCTTAAAGAGATTGCTCTCGGTTCGGGAGGTAGGTTATAGAAAGGGAAGGTGTTAGCACCCTTTCTATCCATGGTTATCCATGGGCTCTTAGATACTTGCTCATTTGTGTTTTCAAAATTGTTTGTTTGCTTTTCAATGTGGGTTTTTAAAAAGTTTCTTTGAAAAATTTCAGATCGACTCGTACGTCAGAGTGTTTGAAAAGTTTGTTTTGAAAGCTTTTGAAAAGTGTCAGTGTGAAAAGTTTTTTGAGTTTGTTTTGAGATTAGAGCAAGTATCCTTGAGAACCTACCTACCCTAAGGAATTCGTCTGTGTAGATGTCCTTAAAAGTAGTGCCATCCCACCATTGAGAGGTAGGTAGCACCACCGTTGGAGGTGTTCGGGTCAATTCGAGGTTCGGGACATGGTGATCACCAGAGCAATAGGAAGACACCTTAGAAGCTACCCTCATGCCAGGTTCCCGGATCATGAGGACTTACTAAGACATCCTCTACTCGACGATCACCTTTCGAGGCAAGGCAACAGTGAGGCGTACCCTAGGGGTGGTGTGTGCGAATTGTGTGTCATGTTTCAAGTATTTTTTGTCTTGTCATGTTTGTCGTGTTCTACGCTTGATTTTAATTAGACATTCATTCTTTCATGCTTGGTTAACAGTTAAGAGTGCGGAAAAGATAAATCTACGACTATTACAAAGGCGCGGGTCCACATCGCCAAAATTAAACCGGACCCGATTTAGCGAAAAAATAAATAATGCGAATAAATAAAAGTGTGAAAAGTGAATTACATGGCTTAGGGATAATTACAAAATTATAGTAAGCGATAATAAAATAAATGCGCAATTTAAATGATTAATGACGGGCGTTGGACCCTTTTTTGCAAATAATTAAAGGTTAACGGGAATTAAAAATTAAATAATAGAAAAAGGAAATTAAATGTTTTTGATATTTTGTATTTTTTAGATTTAATGAGAAAAAGGAGAATTAATTAAAATTAAATTAAGAAACAAACCCTAATTCTAATATTTTTTATTTATTAAGAAAGAATTAAAATATGACCTAAGTTAAACCTAATTGATTATGTATAATTTTAATTTATGAAAGTAAAATAAATAAATAATAATTATTATTCTGGAAAAAAAGAATTAAAATTAATAAAAGAAAATAAAAAAAAGTAACTAACCTAAATTCTATTTTTGGATTTTTATTAAAAAAAAGAATTAAAATTAAACCTAATTACACTATATAATTTATATTTTTATCTATTCATGAAAATAACTAAAATTAAAAATTCTATTTTATTTGGACATTTTATTTTTTATGATGTTTTTCTGTATTTTTTGTAAAAAAAGATATTTAATTTAAATCAGAAAACAAATAAACAAATAAACAATTAAAAATAATAAAAGATAGAAAATTAGAAAAAGATAGAACCAGGGGGGGTTTGCTGTCCCCTTAGGGAGGTATGAATTTGAGAGGCCTGGCCCAATAACGTTGGAACTTGGTTGACCTTTTGAATCCCATGCTACGCGTCTGACTCATGCCTGGGGTGCACCATGAAGCCTGGACATTGATTTGATCATCATGGACGCGTGGCTAATGATTGCTGAATGTGCATGGTGAACCTTAACGTTAAGCCTGCACGTGAATTAGTTTTGAAAAATAATATAGCAAACGTACAGACCTGGGACTTGAACCCAGGTCTTGGAAGTCACATGCCTTAGTCCTTGCCAGCTGAGCTATTTGCTTTCAATTAACATATAATAATACATAAATAATATAATAAGAAAACGCTAATGCTTTTAGAATTCCGCGCGAAATTCAAATAGACCTGTCACTAATGGACACGTCTTCGTCTCTTTCTTCTTCCCTGTAAAACAAACTAATGGGCAACGGTTTTTGCAGCGTGGCTTTAGGCAAGCAAAGGGAAAATAGCGATTAGAGATATGACAAATATAAATTGGGCGCGATTATAGTTTCTTGCTCGTTGGAGCACGCTGAGTATGGTTATCCCAGTCTTGAGGCTTAATTTTACTCCATGCCAAAAGCCCTAATTCATGAACCCTGCAACCCTAACTTTCATCCATGGCATTATCGTGTATGGTCAGCGAAAACACAATTAAACATGATGATTAGTTTAGAAACATTGCAATGAACAACAATCCACAAATAAAAAGGCAAGAAAATGCGTTAATGATGATCTGTGATTTCAAAAAAATCGTGGTGCAGTTTGAACGTAATCTACCAATTCTTGAGGTTTTTGTTGTTGTTAATGATTGGAATACGTTCAGAGTGGTCCAAGGAAGCTATTGAGACAACAATCCAAGCTTGAATCGTCCTATAACCTTGATTTCAGAATCCAACTTTTTGAGAATTTTTGCAAATTGTAAGAACGTGTTATGCGCAGCTTTTTTCAGTCTTCTGCATTAGGGTTGTGTTCTGATCATATATGGAGCATGTTAGGTCAACAATTTCCACAAAAATCTCTTGCAATTATGAATTGAAGATTTGATTTTCTTCCATTATTTTTTCAATCTTTTTCACATGGTTTTTGTACCAATTTGCATCCAATCACCCCAAATCTTTCCTCATTTGCCTTCACACGAAATATTGAGCCTATAAAGTGTATAAAAAGATTTTTTTAGATTAAGGTTTATATTTTTCATGAATTAAAATCATTTAAATGAATATAAATTAATATTAATTCAAATAAATAATTAAAAAATATGAGAATACTTCCCTTTGGGCCTAGTGGTCGTGCATAGGCTTGGCATGAAGAAATTTGGAAGATAATTGAGCCCATTTGCATTTTTAGGCCTTTTGCATCAATGTTGACTTTCAAAAATTTCCAAAAATTTCCCAACTTCCACAAGGCATAACTTGGTCAATTTTTAAGCTTTTCACATGTTCTTGGACATTTTGGAAAGGTCTTTGAGTCCTTTAACCAATGCCTTTGGTCCCATGTCATTTTGATTTACCAATCTCAAGTTATGGCCTTTGACTTAAAGTCACTTTTTGTTGACTTTTGAAAATGACCTATAATGTTGAAATTGATAACTTTTTGTGAGAGCATTTCTTGGACTTGGAACATGAAGATGAATTGTAGGAAATGTCTTTCTCTTCAAAATGAGCTTTGGATGGAATTTTTCTGATAATCCATGTGAAAGTTATGCCCTGGTCAATTTCAGTTGACTTTTCCAGCTGTCCAAATATAGCAACTTTTGCATCTTTGATGATTTCTGAGCCAAATCTTGAAAATCATGATCAAGCATTGATCAAATGATGTTTGTGGCTTTAAAATGATATATTGACCAAAAATTTGAACTTTTGACTGCCAAATGACCATTTTGCCCCTACAGTTGACTGTAGTGCAATCTAGGGTTTTGACTGTGCAATTTTGAGCTGAATGCCTTGAAACTTGACATGAGGATGCTTGACCATCTTTTTAAGCATGTGAGACTTGATTGGGCCTTTGAAAAGTTCCTTTGCTTGACCAGAACTCAAACCCTAGTTTTGACTGTCTAGGAGACAGTTGAGCTGCACAACCCTTGGGGCATTTTGTGACCTTGACTTTGACAATTCTTGATGAATATGGGAGGGCAAATTTTGGGGTACAACAGTTGCCCCTGTTCAATCTTCTTAGACCTGAGGATGCAGATTGGCTGACGTGCCTTTCGTAATCCGAGGGTAGAAGGTGATTGAACACTAGAGTGCCCAGAAATTTGCGCTCACATAGTAACAGTGATGATGGAATGGGCTTATAGATGCCATTTAGAGATTGCTTAGATAGGATGATGGGCTTATAGATGCCATCTGGACGTTGATTGCATAGGAGATTCCTTAGCAAGAACCTGCATACCTGCAAAACAGAAAAATGAGTACCTGACACGTCGCAGGAGCTGATTTTAGATGCTTGGTATAGATGTGTCCTGACTGGTTGCAGGAGCTGAGTCTGGAGCTTCAAACGCTGATGAATGAACCAGGGATGGTTACTGCCTTAACCTGAATGATAAGTGAACCTGAATGATCTCAACAACGCTCGTTGAGAAAATCTTGGTGAGAATTACCATCTTCGTAGTGTCAGGAAGAGAGCCAAAGGACATTACAATCTCAAAGGGAGCTACCTCACTCGCGTTGGAGAGGGAACTATAGGAAATTATAATCTGAAAGGAGATATCACCTCACGCTCATGCCGGAGAGGGGAACATCTGAAAAAGGGATTACTATCTCACACGCCGTTGGAGAGGGGACCATAAGAGACTATCACCTCACGCTCATGCCGGAGAGGAGAACATCTTGAAAAAGGAATTACCACCTCACGCTCACCGTCGGAGAGGGGACCACAAAAGAATATCACCTCACGCTCATCGTCGGAGAGGAGAACATCTTGAAAAAGGAATTACCACCTCACGCTCACCGTCGGAGAGGGGACCACAAAAGAATATCACCTCACGCTCATCGTCGGAGAGGAGAACATCTTGAAAAAGGAATTACCACCTCACACGCCGTTGGAGAGGGGACCACAAAAGAATATCACCTCACGCTCATCGTCGGAGAGGAGAACATCTTGAAAAAGGAATTACCACCTCACGCTCACCGTCGGAGAGGGGACCATAAGAGAATATCACCTCACGCTCATCGTCGGAGAGGGGAACATCTGAAGAAGGAATCACCACCTCACACGCCGTTGGAGAGGGGACCATAACTTCTACTGAGTCTTTATCAGAAAAATCTGTTTGGAGTCGATTTAACTGGACTAGAGACATCCTTGAAATATGTTTGGGGATTTCAACTGCACCCTTTCTGAAAGGTAGAGGTCAGTTATATGCGATGCATGATATGGATCAAGCAATGATGTTATCAATACGAATGAGACTTGTATGATGCAATACGTTATGCATGCTACAATGATGTATGTGACGTTTTATGAATGTATGTTTTCGTCGTAGGAAAATGAATCCTTGACGGGTGCCGGGAAGTCATATCCTGGGCTGATGTTGAGGAAGAGATTTTGCTTCCGCTGTGGATGATTGTTGCAAGAATACCGGTAGGAGAAGATAAATCCGTTGAGGAATAAACTTGGCAAATGAAATAATTCTGCGGGAGAAAAGATACTCTAGCGATCATGCTGGGGAGTGCTACTCTGTGGGGATAGCGATGCTTTGCTGCGTTGATGAAGATAACTCCGCTGGGGATACCGTTGATGAGTTATGCTGGGGATATCTTTGTTGTGCTGGAAGTGTTGATAGACTTCGCTGGGAGTAGGAAGATACTTTGCCGAGGACGCTCTTTCCGTGGCTTTTGGCTGAGGATAACCCAGTTATATCCTGTTACGGAAATAACTCTTTAAATCAAGCCGGGACGACGCGTTCGTGCTTTGCGAGGGATAAGCTTCCAGAATCTACTGGGGATAAGCTTACTGCTTGGGGAGATATGAATTCCAACTTTCCTGGGGAAACTGGGTTGGACTCTTCTGGGGAGTTTTGATATGCAGGGAAGTGATTCCTTTGAATAGTGATATACCGCCGGGGAACAATCTTTAGATCAAGACTGCCGGGGATTCTTGTTAAGAATGCGTGCTGCTTGGGAGGTATTGAGATCTACAGGAGGATACTCACTCTCCTTGGTATTTGATGATTTGCTTGGAGAAGAATGTATTGTTTTATTGAACCACTCTCTGGGGAATTAAAATACACTTGGCCATGTTCTTTAGCTGAACCTACCTTGGTACCTTAGAGGATAGAACAATTAGACTGCTCAGACAACTCTTTTATTGCCCCTGTTTCTAGTGTCACTTGCAATGAATTCCTTTGTTTCGTATGCAAATATTTATGAGTTAGCAAATTATTGTCAATGCATACATCACAAATTGAACCTTGGACGTTCTTCGCAAAACAAAACAGGAAAAGAAAAAACACTTGGCATGTTTAACTGAAAATATATTTTTATTGATTTTTGAATGGCCTGAAAATAGGCGTTTTGTGTACAAGAGGCTGACGTCCTAGTAAGAGGTACGTCGCCGATCAAAAGAGTTTATACAAATTTTGTACAAAAGAAAAATAAAACAGCTGTGTGAAAGATGAATGATCCACTGGGTTTCAACTCTGCTATTGCCATTATAACTCCGAGCGTCTCATCACTTGATGACCTTGGTTGAAGGTGAAGCTGACTGATCGATGCCGTTTTGAACTTGATGCCGATACCGGATTCTGGATGCACAGTGACCAATGAGACATAGTTTTACGCTTTATCCCTAATTTTTGCCTGGACCGCCCTTTCGGGTTTTCAGTCCACCGGGATACCCATTTTTGCCCAAGCCGCCTTTTCAGGTTTTCGACTTGCCGGGTGTACAGATTTTTTTCATTTTCATCCCTACATTTTGCCCGAACCCTTTTGGTTCGACGGGAAGCCCTAACTTTTGCCTAGGCATGTCAGCCTAGCGGGTCTTTTTTCATGCGTAGTATTTTTTAACTATGTCTGCGTTGGCGGGGTGAGGAAGGTCGTCACCATCCATGTTGGTTAATATCATTGCTCCTCCTGAGAACACATGCTTAACCACAAATGGCCCTTCGTACGTAGGAGTCCATTTGCCCCTTGGATCACTCTGAGGAAGGATGATTCTCTTGATAACCAGATCCCCAACTTGATATTCTTGTGGTCTGACTTTCTTGTTAAATGCCCTGATCATTCGTTTCTGATACGTCTGACCATGACAGATAGCCGCAAGCCTCTTTTCATTAATAAGGTTGAGTTGGTCTAGTCGTGTCTGGATCCAATCATCTTCGTTCAGGTTTGCATCCTTCATTATCCGGAGGGAGGGAATTTGTACTTCAATCGGCAAGACTGCCTCCATGCCATAAACCAGAGAGAAGGGAGTTGCCCCGGTTGACGTCCTAGCCGAGGTACGGTACCCATGCAGAGCGAACGGTAACATCTCGTGCCAATCTTTGTAGGTTACTGTCATCTTTTGCACGATCTTCTTGATGTTTTTGTTAGCTGCTTCTACAGCCCCATTCATCTTCGGTCTGTAAGGAGAAGAATTGTGGTGCTGTATCTTGAACTGTTCGCAGAGCTCAGCAATCATCTTATTGTTCAGATTGGTACCGTTGTCTGTAATGATTCGCTCAGGGACGCCGTATCGACAAATCAGGTTGTGCCGAATGAACCGTGCCACAACAGTCTTGGTTACTGTAGCATAGGATGCTGCCTCAACCCACTTTGTAAAATAATCAATCGCTACTAGGATGAAGCGATGTCCATTGGATGCCGTAGGTCTTATCTCGCCGATCATGTCTATGCCCCACATTGCAAACGGCCAAGGCGCAGTCAGAACATTCAGGGGAACCGGAGGAACATGCACCTTATCTGCATAGATCTGGCACTTGTGGCATGTCCTAGAATGTTGGTAGCAATCAGCTTCCATGGTAGACCAGTAATATCCTGCCCGTAGGATCTTTTTAGCCATAGTGTGCCCACTGGAATGCGTACCAAAGGTCCCTTCATGTAGCTCTTCCATGATTCTTTCTGCTTCAATCTTGTCCACACAACGCAGTAAGGTTGAATCATGGTTTCTCTTGTATAAGACGCCGTTGCTTAGGAAGAACTTGGCTGCGAACCTCCTCAGGAATTTCTTATCGTTGATAGAGGCACCTTCAGGGTATTCCTGAGCTTCCAGATATCTCTTCACTTCATGGTACCAAGGCTTCTCGGTTACCAATTCAGTTTCGAGATCACAACAGTATGCCGGTTCGTCCAGTTTCCAGATGGTGATCTGGGGAGCTTCATTATCCCATTTAACCTTGAACATTGAAGACATTGTAGCTAACGCGTCCGCTAACTGATTCTCTTCTCTTGGAAAACGCTCAAAGGTTATCTCTGTAAAGTGGGGAATCATGGTCAACACACATTCTCTGTAAGGGATCAAGTTTGGGTGTTTCGTATCCCACTCTCCATTGATCTGATTGATCACTAGAGCGGAATCTCCGAAGACACTGAGGAACTTGATCCTTAAGTCGATCGCAGCTTGAAGACCCATGATGCACGCCTCATACTCTGCCATGTTGTTGGTACAGTTGAAACACAGCCGGGCAGTGAGTGGAGTATGAGTACCTTGTGGAGATATGATTATGGCGCCGATACCATTTCCCAAAGCATTGGAAGCTCCGTCAAAGTGCATAGACCATCGGGATCCTGGCTCAGGTCCTTCATCCGGTCCAGGTACTTCACAATCAGTTACAATCATGATGCTTTCATCCGGAAACTCGAAGTTCATTGATTGGTAGTCATCTACAGCTTGATGAGCTAAGTGGTCTGCCAGTACACTCCCCTTGATGGCTTTCTGGGTTGTATACTGAATGTCGTATTCCGTCAAGATCATCTGCCATCTTGCAATTCTCCCAGACAGAGCAGGTTTTTCAAATATATACTTTATTGGATCCATTTTTGAGATCAACAAGGTAGTGTGAGTCAGCATATACTGTCTCAGCCGGCGAGCAGCCCATACCAAAGCGCAGCAAGTTTTCTCAAGCAGTGAGTATCGGGTCTCACAGTCGGTAAACTTTTTGCTAAGGTAATAAATGGCATGCTCTTTTCGGCCAGACTCGTCATGCTGCCCCAGCACACACCCCATTGAGTTGTCTAGCACTGTCAGATATAGTATCAGAGGTCTCCCTTCAACCGGTGGCATAAGGATGGGTGGTTCTTGGAGATACTCTTTGATTTTGTCGAAAGCAGCCTGACATTCATCGTTCCAACGTACTACCTGATCTTTCTTCAGCAGCTTGAAGATTGGCTCACAGGTAGCAGTCAAATGAGATATGAATCGAGCAATGTAATTCAGGCGTCCTAAAAAGCCTCTGACTTCCTTCTCTGTCTTAGGAGCTGGCATCTCTTGAATAGCTTTGACCTTAGCAGGGTCCACTTGAATACCTTTATCACTGACCACGAAGCCTAGCAACTTCCCAGATCTTACCCCGAAGGTGCACTTGTTCGGGTTCAATCTCAGCTTATACAATTTCAACCGGTCAAACAACTTCTGCAGGTGATCTAGATGCTCTTCCTCAGTCTGGGACCTAGCGATCATGTCGTCCACATACACTTCGATCTCATGATGGATCATATCATGAAATAAGGCAACCATGGCACGCTGGTAGGTTGCCCCAGCATTCTTCAATCCGAACGGCATGACCTTGTAACAGAAGGTGCCCCACTGAGTAACAAATGTAGTCTTCTCCATGTCTTCAGGTGCCATCTTTATCTGATTGTAACCTGAAAAGCCATCCATGAAAGAGAACACCTTATGCTGAGCTGTATTATCAACAAGGACATCAATATGAGGTAAGGGGAAGTCATCCTTGGGGCTGGCCCTGTTCAGATCCCTGTAATCAACACACATTCTGACCTTGCCGTCCTTTTTAGGTACCGGCACCACGTTAGCAACCCACTGAGGGTAAGAAGTCACTGCAAGGAACCCGGCATCAAACTGTTTCATCACCTCGGCCTTAATCTTCTCGGACATCTCTGGACGCATCCGACGGACCTTTTGTTTAACTGGAGGGCAGTCTTCTCTAGTCGGCAAATGATGGACAACAATATCGGTATCCAACCCTGGCATGTCTTCGTAGGACCAGGCAAAGATCTCCATATAGTCATGCAGCATCTTGGTTAACCGTTGCTTCACGCTGAGCTCTAGGTTAGCACCAATCTTTACCTCTTTTCTGTCTGTCTCAGTACCCAGGTTTATGGTTTCCACTGGCTCTTCATGGGGTTGAATTGCCCTCTCTTCCTGAAGCAACAGTCTTGCAAGCTCGCCCGGCACTTCGCAATCATCTTCACCTTCGTCTTCGGCTAAGTTGATCGGATTTTCGAAGTCATAATTGGCATTAGCAGAGCTGTTATCAGTGAGATCCAGAGTGGATTGGAACCTGTATGAGTGAGTGTGTGTGTAAATACAGCTGTTTTGAAAATTATGTAAAGGAAATGAAAGAAGAAAAAAAGGAACACAATTTTTGCAATGCGAAAATAGTCCAAGGTTTTCATTCATGATGTATAAAATGACAGTTCATATGCCCTCACCAATAGAACCACGGTGCCTCGGGTAAGACACCGGGCCATAGAGTTTATCATTGTCTATTACAAAATGAAACAAAGAAATTTATTACTTAGTAACCAAAGAAACATGGAGGTTGTCTTTTGCACTCCAATTGTTGAGTCCACCATCAGCAACCGGGTATATCCAGCTATCGAACTCAGCTTCATCCACTTCCTCTTCATCACCAATAGCATTAACTCCATGAGCAGGCAGGGGAGCTGTCACCACGTTGGGTTTATCAGACGCCTCGAACTGTACCTCCTTAGCGTCAATGAGGTCCTGCAGCTTGTTCCTTAGTGCCCAACAGTCATCAGTGGCATGCCCCGGGCTATCTGAATGGTAAGCACAACGGGCATTCGGGTTGTACTTGGGAGAGGTAGTGTTAGGGAACTTTGGTGCCTCCTTGACAGATACCAAATTGGTTGCGAGCAGCTGTGGCAGAATCTGCGATAGGGTCATGCTTAACCGGGTAAACTCTCTCCGAGGTCTATCAGCCCTTTGGGGATTGCTTGGCCGGGGAGCGGCAGCAGGCGTAGCAATCATGACCGCACTGACAGATTGGCGGCGATCAGGTCTTTCTGATTTTCTGGAGCCATACACAGCACTAGACTCCTTTTTAAACGGTTTCTTGTCCGACCCAGATGATGATGCAGCCTTTGCAATCTTCCCAGACTTCAACCCAGCTTCAATTCTTTCTCCAGTTAAGATCAAATCAGTGAAACCAGCAGAAGAATTCCCAATGAGATGATTAAAGAATGGCCCAGATAGGGTCCCCAAGAACATGTCCACTAACTCTCGATCAGTCAAAGGTGGCTGCACTCTGCCAGCCAGATCTCTCCACTTCTGCGCGTACTCTTTAAAACCTTCGCTTACGCCCAACGACATACCCTGGAGTTGGGTACGCGTGGGGGCAAGGTCGGCATTATACTGATACTGCTTGTAGAAAGCAGTAGCCAGCTCCTCCCAGTTACGAATTTTGGTCCCATCCAGCTGATAGAACCATTCGAGGTGAGTCCCTGAAAGACTCTCCTGGAAGAAGTGGATCCATAGATTCTTGTCCGCAGAGTACGGCTGAATCTTTCGAACATAAGACCTCAAATGCAGCTTGGGACAAGATGCCCCGTCATATTTGGAGAAGGTGGGAGCTTTGAATTTATGTGGAATAACCACACCCGTTGACAAACCCAGATCTCCGAAATCCAGTCCAGGTACCTGTTGAACTTCCATGGCCTTCAACCTGTCCTCCAGTTGTTTATACTTGTTGTCTTCAGGAGGGTACTGCTCTTCATCAAAATCGGTCTCGTTGTCGGAGACCACCGGACTAGGAACCCTTGCTTCTGCCTGAGAAGGACTCTTGCCAACAGAAGAAACAACCTCTTCTTGGTGCAGAGTATTACCCAACCTTCGGCCCGAGTTGAATAGAACAGTTCTTCTTTTCTTCTTCTTCTCCTTCTTCAGGAGCATAGTCTTCAGTTCCTCTTGGCCTTTAGCTAGCCCCAGGATTAGCTCTTGAAACTGCGCATTCTGCGCCTGGAGAGCCTTGATTGAAGTCTCAGTTGATTCAGATCCGGAATTCATGATGCTGAAATAAACAGCGAAGAACTGTAAGCAACCTGAAAAAGGGGAAAAACCTGCTATGCACATGATGTATGAAATGCGTATGAATTATGTTTTCAAAGACAATCGGGAATCAACTTTGTTAAACAAAAAGGAACACACTTCATTAGATTCAACTTTTGTAACTGAAATTATTCAACAAGTTGCCCTTAGGCGTTTACATGAAATGAAACAACTGGAAAGGGAATAAAAACTGTAAAGGCACATTCAGAATTCCTCATTGGTCCCATGGTCTCCTCTTCTCAGTACGGAGGTAGGCATTCAGGGCTCTCTCATTCTCCAACTGCTTTGTCAGCTTCTGGATCTTTGATTCCTGCTCGTTGAACTTTTCCCGGTAAGAATCCCGTTCTTCTTGCAGTTGCGACCAAGATCTCTTCAATGTCTCATAATCAGTAGGTATCTGAGGAGAAAGGACAGTTGGAGGAACACCATCTTTATCAGGACACTCAAGAATGACGGGTCTGACAGCTTCGTACGTCATACCTAACTTCTGGGCACGGATGCGGACCCATTTGTAGTAGGCTTCCATAGGTAGAGAAGTCTTTGGCCCTAGCTCTTGTGGGTCAGCTTTATGAACCTTCTCCCAAGCCTTGATGAACCTACGACGTAGCTCGTCACTATCCACCTGAAACTCGAAACTGATGTGAGGTACCAACATTTCATGGGGACCTGTTCTTCTTGCTCTTCCAAACTGACGGAGTGCTAGACATGGATTGTACGAGATCCCTCCTTGAGTACCAATCAGAGGAACATTAGGATACTCCCCGCATCGATCAATAACAGCTATCTCATCTAAACCTCTGCAAGTCCATATGATGTCTTTATCGGTGAGAGACATTAACCTGTGAGCCCAACCTCTTCCTTCTTGGTTCTTCAATACGGACTTAGGGAGGTGCGAAATAAACCACCTCACCAACAAAGGGATACAACACCATAGGGTTCCTCGTCTTCGGGTAGTACAGGCATGAAGTTGTTGCAAGATGTCACCCAAGAGAGTGGGCACATGATTCTGAGACATGAAGATCCTAATGGAAGTGACATTGATGAAGTTGTCAGGATTAGGAAACAGGACTAACCCATAGATTAGGAGAGCCAAGATGTCTTCATATGCCCTAAAGTCCAAGTCATTCCAGAAGCTGTTAGCTTTACCAATCAGAAACTTGGCCAAGAAACCCTTAACTCCGCTTCTAGTTACCCAGTTGTCTGTTACCTCTTGATGGGTCAAAGGAAGAGCTGCAGCAATGTCCTCAAGCCTAAGGGTCTTTTCCCAACCAGTAAAGGGAGTCTGATCCAAGATAGGGATACCAAGCAGATTAGAGAACTCTTCCAGGGTAGGGACCAGCTGGAAGTCTTGGAAGGTGAAGCACTGGTACTGAGGGTCATAGAACTGGGTCAGAACACTCATCAACTGTTGATCCCGCTTTGCAGTGACTAAACTGAGAAGAGAACCATGCCTCTGAATGAAGGAAGTGGTGTTTGGAATTCTGCTAACCAACTCATCAAGCAACTCAGGTGAACGAACAAAGTTGAACCGGATAGTATTCCTTCGCACAGGCATCATAGTGTCCTACAAAACAGAGCAAAGATGAAACCCTCTTGTCTTTGAAATGGTCAGTTCTTATGCATGCAATGCTCATGATGCTATGATGTTATGATAAAGCGCACCACATACAGATACAAAGGCAAACATGGTAAGGCACACAAGTCACACAAGGCAAACCCCTAAAGTTTAGGCCAGCATGAGGTCTAGGTACTACCCTCTTTCAGTTTGTTGGTTCATACCTGTCCTAATCAAAAGTAACCGGGTTCTTAGAGGATCCCAATATCATTGACTACCCTCAATCGATCATAACTCCAGCATCGCAATCTTTTCTTGCGGCCAGAACCATCACGAGAGTTTAGCCTCAATGGGCGTAGCATACTGCTACTGTTCTAAAGGCCAAGTTGTGTCAATTAAGGTTCTAAGGTTGTTGGTGCTTAATGACTCCTTAGAAGACCCATATTCTCCTCGTTGCAACACAAGGGATATCGGTACAGACTAAGGTGCCACACCAACGTAGCCACTGCTTCACCTGTGTCGGTCTACGCCGGACAGGTCCCTCACAGCTTATGCTACCTAAACAGGGTATCCCCAGATCCGGGTTAGGATCTATGTATCTCCGATGCAACCCACAATAGTAAAGCAAGCAAAACAATACAAGTGAAAACACAGTTATGACCTAGCCCTAAGGTACACCTCATTTTAAAATTTGGTCCCCAGCAGAGTCGCCAGTTCTGTGATCGGTGGATCTGGAACTGACTGTTTAACGCTGGTTCGCGAAATGTCGCGGAAGCAAGAGTCGCCACCGTCTTTTATTTTCTCCAAATGGAAAGGACAAAAGCACAGAAAAATTCCTTAAAGAGATTGCTCTCGGTTCGGGAGGTAGGTTATAGAAAGGGAAGGTGTTAGCACCCTTTCTATCCATGGTTATCCATGGGCTCTTAGATACTTGCTCATTTGTGTTTTCAAAATTGTTTGTTTGCTTTTCAATGTGGGTTTTTAAAAAGTTTCTTTGAAAAATTTCAGATCGACTCGTACGTCAGAGTGTTTGAAAAGTTTGTTTTGAAAGCTTTTGAAAAGTGTCAGTGTGAAAAGTTTTTTGAGTTTGTTTTGAGATTAGAGCAAGTATCCTTGAGAACCTACCTACCCTAAGGAATTCGTCTGTGTAGATGTCCTTAAAAGTAGTGCCATCCCACCATTGAGAGGTAGGTAGCACCACCGTTGGAGGTGTTCGGGTCAATTCGAGGTTCGGGACATGGTGATCACCAGAGCAATAGGAAGACACCTTAGAAGCTACCCTCATGCCAGGTTCCCGGATCATGAGGACTTACTAAGACATCCTCTACTCGACGATCACCTTTCGAGGCAAGGCAACAGTGAGGCGTACCCTAGGGGTGGTGTGTGCGAATTGTGTGTCATGTTTCAAGTATTTTTTGTCTTGTCATGTTTGTCGTGTTCTACGCTTGATTTTAATTAGACATTCATTCTTTCATGCTTGGTTAACAGTTAAGAGTGCGGAAAAGATAAATCTACGACTATTACAAAGGCGCGGGTCCACATCGCCAAAATTAAACCGGACCCGATTTAGCGAAAAAATAAATAATGCGAATAAATAAAAGTGTGAAAAGTGAATTACATGGCTTAGGGATAATTACAAAATTATAGTAAGCGATAATAAAATAAATGCGCAATTTAAATGATTAATGACGGGCGTTGGACCCTTTTTTGCAAATAATTAAAGGTTAACGGGAATTAAAAATTAAATAATAGAAAAAGGAAATTAAATGTTTTTGATATTTTGTATTTTTTAGATTTAATGAGAAAAAGGAGAATTAATTAAAATTAAATTAAGAAACAAACCCTAATTCTAATATTTTTTATTTATTAAGAAAGAATTAAAATATGACCTAAGTTAAACCTAATTGATTATGTATAATTTTAATTTATGAAAGTAAAATAAATAAATAATAATTATTATTCTGGAAAAAAAGAATTAAAATTAATAAAAGAAAATAAAAAAAAGTAACTAACCTAAATTCTATTTTTGGATTTTTATTAAAAAAAAGAATTAAAATTAAACCTAATTACACTATATAATTTATATTTTTATCTATTCATGAAAATAACTAAAATTAAAAATTCTATTTTATTTGGACATTTTATTTTTTATGATGTTTTTCTGTATTTTTTGTAAAAAAAGATATTTAATTTAAATCAGAAAACAAATAAACAAATAAACAATTAAAAATAATAAAAGATAGAAAATTAGAAAAAGATAGAACCAGGGGGGGTTTGCTGTCCCCTTAGGGAGGTATGAATTTGAGAGGCCTGGCCCAATAACGTTGGAACTTGGTTGACCTTTTGAATCCCATGCTACGCGTCTGACTCATGCCTGGGGTGCACCATGAAGCCTGGACATTGATTTGATCATCATGGACGCGTGGCTAATGATTGCTGAATGTGCATGGTGAACCTTAACGTTAAGCCTGCACGTGAATTAGTTTTGAAAAATAATATAGCAAACGTACAGACCTGGGACTTGAACCCAGGTCTTGGAAGTCACATGCCTTAGTCCTTGCCAGCTGAGCTATTTGCTTTCAATTAACATATAATAATACATAAATAATATAATAAGAAAACGCTAATGCTTTTAGAATTCCGCGCGAAATTCAAATAGACCTGTCACTAATGGACACGTCTTCGTCTCTTTCTTCTTCCCTGTAAAACAAACTAATGGGCAACGGTTTTTGCAGCGTGGCTTTAGGCAAGCAAAGGGAAAATAGCGATTAGAGATATGACAAATATAAATTGGGCGCGATTATAGTTTCTTGCTCGTTGGAGCACGCTGATTATGGTTATCCCAGTCTTGAGGCTTAATTTTACTCCATGCCAAAAGCCCTAATTCATGAACCCTGCAACCCTAACTTTCATCCATGGCATTATCGTGTATGGTCAGCGAAAACACAATTAAACATGATGATTAGTTTAGAAACATTGCAATGAACAACAATCCACAAATAAAAAGGCAAGAAAATGCGTTAATGATGATCTGTGATTTCAAAAAAATCGTGGTGCAGTTTGAACGTAATCTACCAATTCTTGAGGTTTTTGTTGTTGTTAATGATTGGAATACGTTCAGAGTGGTCCAAGGAAGCTATTGAGACAACAATCCAAGCTTGAATCGTCCTATAACCTTGATTTCAGAATCCAACTTTTTGAGAATTTTTGCAAATTGTAAGAACGTGTTATGCGCAGCTTTTTTCAGTCTTCTGCATTAGGGTTGTGTTCTGATCATATATGGAGCATGTTAGGTCAACAATTTCCACAAAAATCTCTTGCAATTATGAATTGAAGATTTGATTTTCTTCCATTATTTTTTCAATCTTTTTCACATGGTTTTTGTACCAATTTGCATCCAATCACCCCAAATCTTTCCTCATTTGCCTTCACACGAAATATTGAGCCTATAAAGTGTATAAAAAGATTTTTTTAGATTAAGGTTTATATTTTTCATGAATTAAAATCATTTAAATGAATATAAATTAATATTAATTCAAATAAATAATTAAAAAATATGAGAATACTTCCCTTTGGGCCTAGTGGTCGTGCATAGGCTTGGCATGAAGAAATTTGGAAGATAATTGAGCCCATTTGCATTTTTAGGCCTTTTGCATCAATGTTGACTTTCAAAAATTTCCAAAAATTTCCCAACTTCCACAAGGCATAACTTGGTCAATTTTTAAGCTTTTCACATGTTCTTGGACATTTTGGAAAGGTCTTTGAGTCCTTTAACCAATGCCTTTGGTCCCATGTCATTTTGATTTACCAATCTCAAGTTATGGCCTTTGACTTAAAGTCACTTTTTGTTGACTTTTGAAAATGACCTATAATGTTGAAATTGATAACTTTTTGTGAGAGCATTTCTTGGACTTGGAACATGAAGATGAATTGTAGGAAATGTCTTTCTCTTCAAAATGAGCTTTGGATGGAATTTTTCTGATAATCCATGTGAAAGTTATGCCCTGGTCAATTTCAGTTGACTTTTCCAGCTGTCCAAATATAGCAACTTTTGCATCTTTGATGATTTCTGAGCCAAATCTTGAAAATCATGATCAAGCATTGATCAAATGATGTTTGTGGCTTTAAAATGATATATTGACCAAAAATTTGAACTTTTGACTGCCAAATGACCATTTTGCCCCTACAGTTGACTGTAGTGCAATCTAGGGTTTTGACTGTGCAATTTTGAGCTGAATGCCTTGAAACTTGACATGAGGATGCTTGACCATCTTTTTAAGCATGTGAGACTTGATTGGGCCTTTGAAAAGTTCCTTTGCTTGACCAGAACTCAAACCCTAGTTTTGACTGTCTAGGAGACAGTTGAGCTGCACAACCCTTGGGGCATTTTGTGACCTTGACTTTGACAATTCTTGATGAATATGGGAGGGCAAATTTTGGGGTACAACAACGTTGTTTTAGTTTTTGTTGTTTATTTGGCATTGTTGTAGTTTATTTGACATTGTTGTTGTTGACATTGTTGTTGTTGTTGTTGTTTATTTGACGTAGTTGTTGTTGTTAACGTTTTTGTTGTTGTTGTTGTTTATTTGACGTTGTTGTTGTTAATGTTTATTTGACGTTGTTGTTGTTAATGTTTATTTGACGTTGTTGTTGTTATTGTTGTTGTTTATTTAAAGTTGTTGTTGTTGTTGTTTATTTGTTGTTGTTGTTGTTTATTTGACATTGTTGTTGTTGTTGACGTTGTTGTTGTTGTTGTTTATATGACATTGTTGTTGTTGTTGTTTATTTGACGTTGTTGTTGTTATTTATTTGACGTAGTTGTTGTTGCTGACGTTGTTGTTGTTGTTATTGTTGTTGCTGTTGTTTATTTGACGTTTTTGTTGTTGTTGTTGTTGTTTATTTGACGTTGTTGTTATTGTCTATTTGACGTTGTTGTTTTTTGTTTATTTGACGTTGTTGTTGTTGTTGTTGTTATTGTTGTTGTTTATTTGAGGTTGTTATTGTTGTTTATTTGATGTTGTTGTTGTTGTTGTTGTTTATTTGACGTTGGTGTTGTTGTTGTTTATTTGACGTTGTTGTTGTTGTTGTTGTTGTTATTTATTTGACGTTGTTGTTGTTGTTATTGTTTATTAGAAGTTGTTGTTGTTGCTGTTTATTTGACGTTGTTATTGTTGTTTATTTGACGTTGTTGTTATTGTTGTTGTTTATTTGACGTTGTTGTTGTTGTTGTTTATTGGACGTTGTTATTGTTGTTGTTGTTGTTGTTTAGTTGACGTTGTTGTTGTCGTTGTTGTTGTTTATTTGACGTTGTTGTTGTTGTTGTTTATTTGACGTTGTTGTTGTTGTTATTTATTTGACGTTGTTGTTGTTTATTTGACGTTGTTGTTGTTGTTTATTTGACGTTGTTGTTGTTGTGGTTTATTTGACGTTGTTGTTGTTGTTTATTTGACATTGTTGTTGTTGTTGACGTTGTTGTTGTTGTTTATTTGACATTGTTGTTGTTGTTGGTGTTGTTGTTTATTTGACATTGTTGTTGTTGTTTATTTGACGTTGTTTTAGTTGTTATTGTTTATTTGGCGTTGTTGTTGTTTATTTGACATTGTTGTTGTTGACATTGTTGTTGTTGTTGTTGTTTATTTGACGTAGTTGTTGTTGTTGTTGTTGACGTTGTTGTTGTTGTTGTTGTTTATTTGTCGTTTTTGTTGTTGTTGATGTTGTTGATGTTGTTGTTTATTTGACGTTGTTGATGTTGTTGTTTATTTGACGTTGTTATTGTTATTGTTTATTTGACGTTGTTGTTGTTGTTATTGTTGTTGTTTATTTGACGTTGTTGTTGTTGTTGTTTATTTGATGTTGTTGTTGTTGTTTATTTGACATTGTGGTTGTTTATTTGACGTTGTTGTTGTTGTTGTTTATTCGACGTTGTTGTTGTTGTTTATTGGACGTTGATGTTGTTGTTGTATATTTGACGGTGTTGTTGTTGTTGTTGTTGTTTATTTGATGTTGTTTTAGTTGTTGTTGTTTATTTGACGTTGTTGTTGTTGTTTATTTGACGTTGTTGTTGTTGACATTGTTGTTGTTGTTGTTGACGTTGTTGTTGTTGTTGTTTATTTGACGTTTATGTTGTTGTTGATGTTGTTGTTGTTGATGTTGTTGTTGTTAATTTGACGTTGTTGTTATTGTTGTTTATTTGACGTTGTTGTTGTTGTTGTTGTTTATATGACGTTGTTGTTGTTGTTATTGTTGTTGTTTATTTGACGTTGTTGTTGTTGTTTATTTGATGTTGTTGTTGTTTATTTGACATTGTTGTTGTTGTTGACGTTGTTGTTGTTGTTGTTGCTGTTGACGTTGTTGGTGTTGTTGTTTATTTGACGTTGTTGTTGTTGTTGTTTATTTGATGTTGTTTTAGTTGTTGTTGTTTATTTGACGTTGTTATTGTTGTTTGTTTGACGTTGTTGTTCTTGACATTGTTATTGTTGTTGTTTATTTGACGTTGTTTTTGTTGTTGTTGTTTATTTGGCGTTGTTGTTGTTGTTTATTTGACGTTTTTGTTGTTGTTGATGTTGTTGTTGTTGATGTTGTTGTTGTTGTTAATTTGACGTTGTTGTTATTGTTGTTTATTTGACGTTGTTGTTGTTGTTATTTATATGACGTTGTTGTTGTTGTTATTGTTGTAGTTTATTTGACGTTGTTGTTGTTGTTGTTTATTTGATGTTGTTGTTGTTGTTGTTTATTTGACATTGTTGTTGTTGTTGACGTTGTTGTTGTTGTTTATTTGACATTGTTGTTGTTGTTGCTGTTGACGTTGTTGGTGTTGTTGTTTATTTGACGTTGTTGTTGTTGTTTATTTGATGTTGTTTTAGTTGTTGTTGTTTATTTGACGTTGTTGTTGTTGTTTATTTGACGTTGTTGTTGTTGACATTGTTATTGTTGTTGTTTATTTGACGCTGTTTTTGTTGTTGTTGTTTATTTGGCGTTGTTGTTGTTGTTGTTTATTTGACATTGTTGTTGTTGACATTGTTGTTGTTGTTGTTTATTTGACGTGGTTTTTGTTGTTGACGTTGTTGTTGTTGTTCTTGTTGTTTATTTGACGTTTTTGTTGTTCTTGATGTTGTTGTTGTTGTTTATTTGACGTTGTTGTTGTTGTTGTTGTTGTTTATTTGACGTTGTTGTTGTTGTTGTTGTTCATTTGACGTTGTTGTTGTTGTTTATTTGACGTTATTGTTGTTATTGATGTTGTTTATTTGACGTTGTTGTTGTTGTTTATTTGACATTGTTGTTGTTGTTGACGTTGTTGTTGTTGTTTATTTGACATTGTTGTTGTTGTTGTTGTTGACGCTGTTGGTGTTGTTGTTTATTTGACATTGTTGTTGTTGTTATTGTTTATTTGATGTTGTTTTAGATGTTGTTGTTTATTTGACGTTGTTGTTGTTTATTTAACGTTGTTTTAGATGTTGTTGTTTATTTGACGGTGTTGTTGTTTATTTGACATTGTTGTTGTTGTTGACGTTGTTGTTGTTGTTTATTTGACATTGTTGTTGTTGTTGTTGACGTTGTTGGTGTTGTTGTTTATTTGACGTTGTTGTTGTTGTTTATTTGACGTTGTTTTAGTTGTTGTTGTTTATTTGACGTTGTTGTTGTAGTTTATTTGACGTTTTTGTTTTTGACATTGTTGTTATTGTTGTTTATATGACGTTGTTGTTGTTGTTGTTTATTTGACATAGTTGTTGTTGTTGACGTTGTTGTTATTGTTGTTTATTTGACGTTTTTGTTGTTGATGATGTTGTTGTTGTTGTTTATTTGACGTTGTTGTTATTGTTTATTTAACGTTGTTGTTGTTGTTTATTTGACGTTGTTGTTGTAGTTATTGTTGTTGTTTATTTGACGTTGTTGTTGTTGTTTATTTGATGTTGTTGTTGTTGTTGTTTATTTGACGTTGGTGTTGTTGTTGTTTATTTGACGTTGTTGTTGTTGTTGTTATTTATTTGACGTTGTGGTTGTTGTTATTGTTTATTTGACGTTGTTGTTGTTGTTGTTTATTTGACGTTGTTATTGTTGTTTATTTGACGTTGTTTTTGTTTTTTGACGTTGTTGTTGTTGTTGTATTTGTTGTTGTTGTTGTTGCTTATTTGACGTTGTTGTTATTGATGTTGTTTATTTGACGTTGTTGCTGTTGTTTATTTGACGTTGTTGTTGTTGTTTATTTGATGTTGTTGTTGTTGTTTATTTGACTTTGTTATTGTTGACATTGTTGTTGTTGTTGTTTATTTGACGTTGTTATTGTTGTTGCTGTTGTTTATTTGACGTTGTTGTTGTCGTTGTTGTTGTTTATTTGACGTTGTTGTTGTTGTTGTTGTTTATTTGACGTTGTTGTTGTTGTTATTTATTTGACGTTATTGTTGTTGTTTATTTGACGTTGTTGTTGTTGTTGTTTATTTGACGTTGTTGTTCTTGTTGTTGTTTATTTGACGTTGTAGTTGTTGTTGTTTATATGACATTGGTGTTGTTGTTGTTGACGTTGTTGTTGTTGTTGTTTATATGACATTGTTGTTGTTGTTGTTGGTGTTGTTGTTTATTTGACGTTGTTGTTGTTGTTGTTGTTTATTTGACGTTGTTTTAGTTGTTGTTGTTTATTTGGCGTTGTTATTGTTTATTTGACATTGTTGTTGTTGACATTGTTGTTGTTGTTGTTTATTTGACGTAGTTGTTGTTGTTAACGTTGTTGTTGTTGTTGCTTATTTGACGTTTTTGTTGTTGTTGATGTTGTTGTTTATTTGACGTTGTTGTTGTTAATGTTTATTTGACGTTGTTGTTGTTAATGTTTATTTGACGTTGTTGTTATTGTTATTGTTGTTGTTTATTTAACGTTGTTGTTGTTGTTTATTTGTTGTTGTTGTTGTTTATTTGACATTGTTGTTGTTGTTGACATTGTTGTTGTTGTTGTTTATATGACATTGTTGTTGTTGTTGTTGTTTATTTGACGTTGTTGTTGTTGTTTATTTGACGTAGTTGTTGTTGTTGTTATTGTTGTTGCTGTTGTTTATTTGACGTTTTTGTTGTTGTTGTTGTTGTTTATTTGACGTTGTTGTTATTGTCTATTTGACGTTGTTGTTTTTTGTTTATTTGACGTTGTTGTTGTTGTTGTTGTTATTGTTGTTGTTTATTTGAGGTTGTTATTGTTGTTTATTTGATGTTGTTGTTGTTGTTTATTTGACGTTGGTGTTGTTGTTGTTTATTTGACGTTGTTGTTGTTGTTGTTGACGTTGTTGTTGTTGTTTATATGACATTGTTGTTGTTGTTGTTGTTGTTGTTGTTGTTGGTGTTGTTGTTTGTTTGACGTTGTTGTTGTTGTTGTTTATTTGACGTTGTTTTAGTTGTTGTTGTTTATTTGGCGTTGTTGTTGTTTATTTGACATTGTTGTTGTTGACATTGTTGTTGTTGTTTATTTGACGTAGTAGTTGTTGTTAACGTTGTTGTTGTTGTTGCTTATTTGACGTTTTTGTTGTTGTTGATGTTGTTGTTGTTGTTTATTTGACGTAGTTGTTGTTGTTAACGTTGTTGTTGTTGTTGCTTATTTCACGTTTTTGTTGTTGTTGATGTTGTTGTTGTTGTTTATTTGACGTTGTTGTTAATGTTTATTTGACGTTGTTGTTGTTAATGTTTATTTGACGTTGTTGTTGTTGTTATTGTTGTTGTTTATTTAACGTTGTTGTTGTTGTTGTTGTTTATTTGTTGTTGTTGTTGTTGTTTATTTGACGTTGTTGTTGTTTATTTGACGTAGTTGTTGTTGCTGACGTTGTTGTTGTTGTTATTATTGTTGATGTTGTTTATTTGACGTATTTGTTGTTGTTGTTGTTGTTTATTTGACGTTGTTGTTATTGTCTATTTGACGTTGTTGTTTTTTGTTTATTTGACGTTGTTGTTGTTGTTGTTGTTATTGTTGTTGTTTATTTGAGGTTGTTATTGTTGTTTATTTGATGTTGTTGTTGTTGTTTATTTGACGTTGGTGTTGTTGTTGTTTATTTGACGTTGTTGTTGTTGTTGTTGTTATTTATTTGATGTTGTTGTTGTTGTTATTGTTTATTAGAAGTTGTTGTTGTTGCTGTTTATTTGACGTTGTTATTGTTGTTTATTTGACGTTGTTGTTATTGTTGTTGTTTATTTGACGTTGTTGTTGTTTATTGGACGTTGTTATTGTTGTTGTTGTTTAGTTGACGTTGTTGTTGTCGTTGTTGTTGTTTATTTGACGTTGTTGTTGTTGTTGTTTATTTGACGTTGTTGTTGTTGTTTATTTGACGTTGTTGTTGTTGTTGTTGTTGTTTATTTGACATTGTTGTTGTTTATTTGACGTTGTTGTTGTTGTTTATTTGACGTTGTTGTTGTTGTTGTTGTTTATTTGACATTGTTGTTGTTGTTGTTGACGTTGTTGTTGTTGTTTATTTGACATTGGTGTTGTTGTTGTTGGTGTTGTTGTTTATTTGACGTTGTTGTTGTTGTTTATTTGACGTTGTTTTAGTTGTTATTGTTTATTTGGCGTTGTTGTTGTTTATTTGACATTGTTGTTGTTGTTGGTGTTGTTGTTTATTTGACGTTGTTGTTGTTGTTGTTTATTTGACGTTGTTTTAGTTGTTATTATTTATTTGGCGTTGTTGTTGTTTATTTGACATTGTTGTTATTGACATTGTTGTTGTTGTTGTTTATTTGATGTAGTTGTTGTTGTTGTTGACGTTGTTGTTGTTGTTGTTGTTTATTTGTCGTTTTTGTTGTTGTTGATGTTGTTGATGTTGTTGTTTATTTGACGTTGTTGATGTTGTTGTTTATTTGACGTTGTTATTGTTGTTGTTTATTTGACGTTGTTGTTGTTGTTATTGTTGTTGTTTATTTGACGTTGTTGTTGTTGTTGTTTATTTGATGTTGTTGTTGTTGTTTATTTGACATTGTGGTTGTTTATTTGACGTTGTTGTTGTTGTTGTTTATTCGACGTTGTTGTTGTTGTTGTTTATTGGACGTTGATGTTGTTGTTGTATATTTGACGGTGTTGTTGTTGTTGTTGTTTATTTGACGTTGTTTTAGTTGTTGTTGTTTATTTGACGTTGTTGTTGTTGTTTATTTGACGTTTTTGTTGTTGACATTGTTGTTGTTGTTGTTGACGTTGTTGTTGTTGTTGTTGTTTATTTGACGTTTATGTTGTTGTTGATGTTGTTGTTGTTGATGTTGTTGTTGTTGTTAATTTGACGTTGTTGTTATTGTTGTTTATTTGACGTTGTTGTTGTTGTTGTTTATATGACGTTGTTGTTGTTGTTGTTGTTATTGTTGTTGTTTATTTGACGTTGTTGTTGTTGTTTATTTGATGTTGTTGTTGTTGTTGTTTATTTGACATTGTTGTTGTTGTTGACGTTGTTGTTGTTTATTTGACATTGTTGTTGTTGTTGCTGTTGACGTTGTTGTTGTTGTTGTTTATTTGACGTTGTTGTTGTTGTTTATTTGATGTTGTTTTAGTTGTTGTTGTTTATTTGACGTTGTTGTTGTTGTTTATTTGACGTTGTTGTTGTTGTTTATTTGACGTTGTTGTTGTTGACATTGTTATTGTTGTTGTTGTTTATTTGGCGTTGTTGTTGTTGTTTATTTGACGTTTTTGTTGTTGTTGATGTTGTTGTTGTTGTTGATGTTATTGTTGTTGTTAATTTGACGTTGTTGTTATTGTTGTTTATTTGACGTTGTTGTTGTTGTTATTTATATGACATTGTTGTTGTTGTTATTGTTGTTGTTTATTTGACGTTGTTGTTGTTGTTGTTGTTGTTTATTTGGTGTTGTTGTTGTTGTTGTTTATTTGACATTGTTGTTGTTGTTGACGTTGTTGTTGTTTATTTGACATTGTTGTTGTTGTTGCTGTTGACGTTGTTGGTGTTGTTGTTTATTTAACGTTGTTGTTGTTGTTGTTGTTTATTTGATGTTGTTTTAGTTGTTGTTGTTTATTTGACGTTGTTGTGGTTGTTTATTTGACGTTGTTGTTGTTGTTTATTTGACGTTGTTGTTGTTGTTGACATTGTTATTATTGTTGTTTATTTGACGTTGTTTTTGTTGTTGTTGTTTATTTGGCGTTGTTGTTGTTGTTTATTTGACATTGTTGTTGTTGACATTGTTGTTGTTGTTGTTGTTGTTGTTTATTTGACGTAGTTTTTGTTGTTGACGTTGTTGTTGTTGTTGTTGTTTATTTGACGTTTTTGTTGTTCTTGATGTTGTTGTTGTTGTTTATTTGACGTTGTTGTTGTTGTTGTTGTTGTTTATTTGACGTTGTTGTTGTTGTTGTTCATTTGACGTTGTTGTTGTTGTTTATTTGATGTTGTTGTTGTTATTGATGTTGTTTATTTGACGTTGTTGTTGTTGTTGTTTATTTAATGTTGTTGTTGTTGTTGTTTATTTGACATTGTTGTTGTTGTTGTTGACGTTGTTGTTGTTGTTTATTTGACATTGTTGTTGTTGTTGTTGACGTTGTTGGTGTTGTTGTTTATTTGACATTGTTGTTGTTGTTGTTATTGTTTATTTGACGTTGTTTTAGATGTTGTTGTTTATTTGACGTTGTTGTTGTTTATTTAACGTTGTTTTAGATGTTGTTGTTTATTTGACGGTGTTGTTGTTTATTTGACATTGTTGTTGTTGTTGACGTTGTTGTTGTTGTTTATTTGACATTGTTGTTGTTGTTGTTGTTGACGTTGTTGGTGTTGTTGTTTATTTGACGTTTTTGTTGTTGTTGTTGTTGTTTATTTGACGTTGTTGTTATTGTCTATTTGACGTTGTTGTTTTTTGTTTATTTGACGTTGTTGTTGTTGTTGTTGTTATTGTTGTTGTTTATTTGAGGTTGTTATTGTTGTTTATTTGATGTTGTTGTTGTTTATTTGACGTTGGTGTTGTTGTTGTTTATTTGACGTTGTTGTTGTTGTTGTTATTTATTTGATGTTGTTGTTGTTGTTGTTATTGTTTATTAGAAGTTGTTGTTGTTGCTGTTTATTTGACGTTGTTATTGTTGTTTATTTGACGTTGTTGTTTTTGTTGTTGTTTATTTGACGTTGTTGTTGTTGTTTATTGGACGTTGTTATTGTTGTTGTTGTTGTTGTTGTTTAGTTGATGTTGTTGTTGTCGTTGTTGTTGTTTATTTGACGTTGTTGTTGTTGTTGTTTATTTGACGTTATTGTTGTTGTTGTTGTTTATTTGACGTTGTTGTTGTTGTTATTTATTTGACGTTGTTGTTATTTATTTGACGTTGTTGTTGTTGTTGTTTATTTGACGTTGTTGTTGTTGTTGTTTATTTGACATTGTTGTTGTTGTTGACGTTGTTGTTGTTGTTTATTTGACATTGGTGTTGTTGTTGTTGGTGTTGTTGTTTATTTGACGTTGTTGTTGTTGTTTATTTGACGTTGTTTTAGTTGTTATTGTTTATTTGGCGTTGTTGTTGTTTATTTGACATTGTTGTTATTGTTGGTGTTGTTGTTTATTTGACGTTGTTGTTGTTGTTTATTTGACGTTGTTTTAGTTGTTATTGTTTATTTGGCGTTGTTGTTGTTTATTTGACATTGTTGTTGTTGACATTGTTGTTGTTGTTGTTGTTGTTTATTTGATGTAGTTGTTGTTGTTGTTGACGTTGTTGTTGTTGTTGTTTATTTGTCGTTTTTGTTGTTGTTGATGTTGTTGTTTATTTGACGTTGTTGATGTTGTTGTTTATTTGACGTTGTTATTGTTGTTGTTTATTTGACGTTGTTGTTGTTGTTATTGTTGTTGTTTATTTGACGTTGTTGTTGTTGTTGTTTATTTGATGTTGTTGTTGTTGTTTATTTGACATTGTGGTTGTTTATTTCACGTTGTTGTTGTTGTTTATTCGACGTTGTTGTTGTTGTTTATTGGACGTTGATGTTGTTGTTGTATATTTGACGGTGTTGTTGTTGTTGTTGTTTATTTGACGTTGTTTTAGTTGTTGTTGTTTATTGGACGTTGTTGTTGTTGTTGTTTATTTGACGTTGTTGTTGTTGACATTGTTGTTGTTGTTGTTGACGTTGTTGTTGTTGTTGTTGTTTATTTGACGTTTATGTTGTTGTTGATGTTGTTGTTGTTGTTGTTGTTAATTTGACGTTGTTGTTATTGTTGTTTATTTGACGTTGTTGTTGTTGTTGTTTATATGACGTTGTTGTTGTTTATTTGACGTTGTTGTTGTTGTTTATTTGATGTTTGTTGTTGTTGTTGTTGTTTATTTGACATTGTTGTTGTTGTTGACGTTGTTGTTGTTGTTTATTTGACATTGTTGTTGTTGTTGCTGTTGACGTTGTTGGTGTTGTTGTTTATTTGACGTTGTTGTTGTTGTTGTTGTTTATTTGATGTTGTTTTAGTTGTTGTTGTTTATTTGACGTTGTTGTTGTTGTTGTTTATTTGACGTTGTTGTTGTTGTTTATTTGACGTTGTTGTTGTTGACATTTGTGATCGGTGGATCTGGAACTGACTGTTTAACGCTGGTTCGCGAAATGTCGCGGAAGCAAGAGTCGCCACCGTCTTTTATTTTCTCCAAATGGAAAGGACAAAAGCACAGAAAAATTCCTTTTAAGAGATTGCTCTCGGTTCGGGAGGTAGGTTATAGAAAGGGAAGGTGTTAGCATCCTTTCTATCCATGGTTATCCATGGGCTCTTAGATACTTGCTCAATGTGTTTTCAAAATTGTTTGTTTGCTTTTCAATGTGGGTTTCAAAAAGTTTCTTTGAAAATTTCAGTTCGACTCTTGTATCGGTCCTCAAGAGTGTTTGAAAAATTGCTTTCGAATGCTTTTTGAAAAGGTGTCGGTGTGAAAAGTATTTTTTGATTTGTTTTGAAATTAGAGCAAGTATCTACGAGAACCTACCTACCCTAAGGAATTCGTCTGTGTAAATGTCCCTTAAAGTAGTGCCATCCCACTATTGAGAGGTAGGTAGCACCACCGTTGGAGGTGTTCGGGTCAATTCGAAGGTTCGGGACATGGTGATCACCAGAGCAATAGGAAGACACCTTAGAAGCTACCCTCATGCCAGGTTCCCGGATCATGAGGACTTACTAAGACATCCTCTACTCGACGATCACCTTTCGAAGGCAAGGCAACAGTGAGGCGTACCCTAGGGGTGGTGTGTGATTGGTGTGTTATGTTCATTGCATTTATCTTGTTCATGTTTATTGTGATCTACGCTTGATTTTATTTTAAGTCCATTCATTCTTGCATGCTTTTTTAACAGTTATAAATTTTGCGGGAAAATAAATCTAAGGCTATTACAAAGGCGCGGGTCCACATCGCCAAAATTAAACCGGACCCGATTTGACAGAAAGTAAATAAAGCGGAAAAATAAAGTGCGAAAAGTAAAGTTACAAGGCTTAGGGACAATTACATAATTATTTAAACGATTGTAAAATAAATGCGCGAAGTAAAGGAATTGAAACAAAACTAGGGCGTTGGACCCTTTTGCAAAAATAATTAAATTAATGAATTAAAATAAAAAAAATTAAAAATTAAATGTTTTGGTATTTTTGTGTTTTTTAAGATTTAAAAGAAAAAGGAGTTAATTGAAATTAAATTAAGAAGCAAACCCTAATTCTAATATTTATTTATTATGAAAGAATTAAATCAAAATCTAAATTAAATCCTAATTTTATTCATGTACATTTAATTATAAAAATAAAATAATAAATAATAATATTGTGAGGAAAAAAAAAGGGAAAGATTAAAAATTATCACTTAACCTAATTCTACATTTTTTTGATTTTTATTAAAAGGAATTAAAGTTAGAAACCTAATTAAACTAAATAATTTACATGTTAATTTGTGAAAATAATTATAATATAAAAATTATATTTTTGGCCTTTTCTGAATTTTATGATGTTTTGGTGTTTTGATTAAAAATTAAATAAACAATACTTAAAATAAAACATAACAATTAAAATAACAATTAAAAAGATAAGAAAAGTAATTAAAATTGGCAAACCAGGGTGGGGGTGTAGTCCCAAAATTGGAGGTATAGGCCTGGACTTTTGGCCCTTTAAGCATGCCATTGTTTGACTTTTTGGCTTGTGTATCATGCGCTGACTGATGTTCATTGCACTCCTGGAATCCATGCCTTTGATTTGGTTGTCTGGGACACGTGTATGGCTTGATGGTGAGAGAACATGATGTACCTGGATGTTAGTACCACATAGGATTTTGTTTTGAAAAATAATATTAAGCATTTGCCAGACCTGGGACTTGAACCCAGGTCTTGAAGGTCACAAGCGTTGTCCCTGTCCACTGAGCCATGTGCATTTCATTTAACAAATAATATAACGCAAATAATATAAAAGAAAAGTAAAGTTAGTGGAGGGAAGCGCGCCAGATTTGAATTAACGAATTACAGCATGCCACATAGTCTTCTTCTTCATTCCTTTTTTTTTTGTTTTCTGAAACATAAGCCTACAGCAACGGTTTTGGAAACGTTGTTTTAGGCCAGTTTACAAAAAATAACGATTAGCTCGTTTCTCAACATAAATTAGGCGCGATGGTCTAGATTGTTTCGTCCAGATGCGTTGAATCCATTGGTGGTCATCTGGAGCTCTGATTTTTCTTGATTAAGAAACCCCTAATTTTGAAACCTGCAAACCCTAGAGGACGATCATGGCAGATTCATATATATGGCATAAAAATGCAATCAAACGCTTCAGTTAGTTTAGAAACATCATCATGAACATGAATACATAAATAAAAATGCACAAATATGCTTGGATCGTGCTATGCGAATTCAAAATTTTTGAGGTTCAGTCCGGGTTCTTGATACCAATTCAGGGCCTTTTGGTGAATGTTCTTGGTTGGAATGTGTCCAGTAAGCCTTCAGGATGCTAATGGGATGAAGATTGAAGCTTGAATCGACCTAAAACCCTGATTTCAGTATTTGAGTTTTATGAGAAATTTCCAATTTGCAATGGCTTCTTTATGCGCAGCTTGCAGTCTTTTTTGCTTAGGGTTGTGATCTCATACTTGTATGGAAGCAATTAGGTTAAAAAGATTGAATAAAATCCATTGCTTTGATGATTTTTGGATATTTGATTTCATGGATCTTTTCCAATCTTTTTCTCATAGTTTTTGTATCAAATCTGATCAATTAGCACCAAAACTTGCCTATTTAAGATGTGCACGAATTATAGAAGCCAAATCATGCATAAAAAGATTTTTTTAGGTTAGGTTTATATTTTTCATGTATTAAAATGATTTAAATGAATATAAATTAATATAAATTCAAATAAATAATTAAAAAATATTAAAATACTTCCCTTTGGGCCTAGTGGTCGTGCATAGGCTTGGCATGAAGGAACTTGGAAGAAAAATGGGCCCATTTGCATTTTTAGGCCTTTTGCATCAATGTTGACTTTTCAAAATTCCTAAAAATTTCCCAACTTCCACAAGGCATAACTTGGTCAATTTTTAAGCTTTTCACATGTTCTTGGACATTTTGGAAAGGTCTTTGAGTCCTCTAACCAATGCCTTTGGTCCCATGTCATTTTGATTTACCAATCTCAAGTTATGGCCTTTGACTTAAAGTCCCTTTTTGTTGACTTTTGAAAATGACCTATAATGTTGAAATTGATAACTTTTTGTGAGAGCATTTCTTGAACTTGAAGTATGAAGATGAGTTGTAGGAAATGTCTTTCTCTTCAAAATGAGCTTTGGATGGAATTTTTCTGATAATCCATGTGAAAGTTATGCCTGGGTCAATTTCAGTTGACTTTTTCAGCTGTCCAAATATAGCAACTTTTGCATCTTTGATGATTTCTGAGCCAAATTTTGAGAATCATGATCAAGCATTGATCAAATGATGTTTGTGGCTTCAAAATGATATGTTGACCAAAAATTTGAACTTTTGACTGTCAAATGACCATTTTGCCCCTACAGTTGACTGTAGTGCAATTTAGGGTTTTGACTGTGCAATCTTGAGCTGAATGCCTTGAAACTTGACATGAGGATACTTGACCATCTTTGTAGGCATATGAGACTTGATTGGGCCTTTGAAAAGTTCATTTGCTTGACCAGAACTCAAACCCTAGTTTTGACTGTATAGGAGACAGTTGAGCTGCACAACCCTGGGGGAATTTTGTGACCTTGATTTTGACAATTCTTGATGAATATGGGAGGGCAAATTTTGGGGTACAACAGTTGCCCCTGTTCAATCTTCTTAGACCTGAGGATGCAGATTGGCTGACATGCCTTTCGTAATCTGAGGGTAGAAGATGATTGGACACTAGAGTGCCCAGAAATTTGCGCTCACATGGTAGCAATGATGATGAGGGAATGGGCTTATAGATGCCATTTGGGTGTTGCTTGGATAGGATGATGGGCTTATAGATGCCATCTGGACGTTGATCGCGTAGGAGAGTCCTTAGCGAGAACCTGCATATCTGCAAAACAGAAAAATGAGTACCTGACACGTCGCAGGAGCTGATTTTAGATGCTTGATATAGATATGTCCTGACTGGTTACAGGAGCTGGGTCTGGAGCTTCAAACGCTGATGAATGAACCAGGGATGGTTACTGCCTTAGCATGAATGGTAAGAGAGTCCTGAATGATTTCAACCTCAACAACGCTCGTTGAGAAGATCTTGGTGAGGATTACCATCTTCGTAGTGCCAGGAAGAGAACCAAAGGACACTATAATCTCAAAGGGAGTCGCCTCACTCACCGTTGGAGAGGGAACTATAGGAAATTATAATCTGAAAGGAAATATCACCTCACTCGCCGTTGGAGAGGGAAACATCTTGAAAGGGAATTACCACCTCACTCGCCGTTGGAGAGGGGACCATAAGAGAATATCACCTCACGCTCATGCCGGAGAGGGGAACATCTGAAGAAGGAATTACCACCTCACACGCCGTTGGAGAGGGGACCATAAGAGAATATCACCTCACGCTCATGCCGGAGAGGGAAACATCTGAAGAAGGAATTACCACCTCACACGCCGTTGGAGAGGGGACCATAAGAGAATATCACCTCACGCTCATGCCGGAGAGGGGAACATCTGAAGAAGGAATTACCACCTCACACGCCGTTGGAGAGGGGACCATAAGAGAATATCACCTCACGCTCATGCCGGAGAGGGGAACATCTGAAGAAGGAATTACCACCTCACACGCCGTTGGAGAGGGGACCATAAGAGAATATCACCTCACGCTCATGCCGGAGAGGGGAACATCTGAAGAAGGAATTACCACCTCACACGCCGTTGGAGAGGGGACCATAAGAGAACTTCTACGGAGTCTTTATCAGAAAAATCTTGTTTGGAGTCGATTTAACTGGACTAGAGAAATCCTTGAAATATGTTTGAGAATTTCACCTGCATCTTTCCTGAAAGGTAAAGGTCAGTTATATGCAATGCATGATATGGATCAAGCAATGATGTTCTCAATATGGATGCGATTTATATGATATGATGCGTATATGAATGCTATAATGATGTATGTGACGATTTATGTATGTTTTTGTCTAGGAAAATAAATCCTTGACGGGTGCCGGGAAGTCATATCCTGGGCTGATGTTGAGGAAGAGATTTTGCTTCCGCTGTGGATGATTCGCTGCAAGAATACCGGTAGGAGAAGATAACTCCGTTGAGGAATGAAATAATTCTGCGGGAGAAAAGATCCTCTAGCGATCATGCTGGGGAGTACTACTCTGTGGGGATAGCGATGCTTTGCTGAGTTGATGAAGATAACTCCGCTGGGGATACCGTTGATGAGTTATGCTGGGGATATCCTTGTTGTGCTGGAAGTGTTGATAGACTTCGCTGGGGGTAGGAAGATACTTTGCCGAGGACGCTCTTTCCGTGGCTTTTGGCTGAGGATAACCCAGTTATATCCTGTTACGGAAATAACTCTTTAAGTCAAGCCGGGACGACGCGTTCGTGCTCTGCGAGGGATAAGCTTCCAGAATCTACTGGGGATAAGCTTACTGCTTGGGGAGATATGAATTCCAACTTTCTTGGGGAAACTGGATTGGACTCTCCTGGGGGAAGTTTTAGACTGCGGAGAAGTGATTCCTTTGAATGGTGGTATACCGCCGGGGAACAATCTTTAGACCAAGACTGCCGGGGATACTTGTTAAGAATATATGTATTGCTGCTGAGGAATGTTTGAGATCGGCTGGAGGATACTCAATTCCCTTGATATTTGACAATTTTGCTTGGAGAGAGATGTACTGTTTTGCTGAACTACTCTCTGGGGAATTAAGATCCTCGGTCATGTTCTTTAGCTGAACCTACCTTGGTACCTTGGAGGATAGGACAATTAGACCGCTCAGACAACTCTTTATTGCCCCTGTTTCTAGTGTCACCTGCAATTAATTCCTTTGTTTCGTATGCAAATATTTATGAGTTAGCAAATTATTGTCAATGCATACATCACAAATTGAACCTTGGACGTTCTTCGCAAAACAAACAGGAAAAGAAAAAACACTTGGCACGTTTAACTGAAGATATATTTGTATTGATTTTGAATGGCCCATGAATAGGCGTTTTGTATACAAGAGGCTGGCGTCCTAGTAAGAGGTACGTCGCCGATCAAAAGAGTTTATACAAGTTTTGTACAAAAGAAAGTAAAACAGCTGTGTGAAAGATGAATGATCCACTGGGTTTCAACTCTGCTATTGCCTTTATAACTCCGAGCGTCTCATCACTTGATGACCTTGGTTGAAGGTGAAGCTGACTGATCGATGCCGTCTGAACTTGATGCAGATACCGGATTCTGGATGCAAAGTGATCAATGAGACATAGTTTTACGCTTTTATCCCTAACTTTTGCCTGGACCGCCCTTTCGGGTTTTCAGTCCACCGGGATACCCATTTTTGCCCAAGCCGCCTTTTCAGGTTTTCGACTTGCCGGGTGTACAGATTTTTTCATTTTCATCCCTACATTTTGCCCGAACCCTTTTGGTTCGACGGGAAGCCCTAATTTTTGCCTAGGCATGTCAGCCTAGCGGGTCTTTTTCATGCGTAGTATTTTTTAACTATGTCTGCATTGGCGGGGTGAGGAAGGTCGTCACCATCCATGTTGGTTAATATCATTGCTCCTCCTGAGAACACATGCTTAACCACAAATGGCCCTTCATATGTAGGGGTCCATTTGCCCCTTGGATCACTCTGAGGAAGGATGATTCTCTTGATAACCAGATCCCCAACTTGATATTCTTGAGGTCTGACCTTTTTGTTAAATGCCCTGATCATTCGTTTTTGATACGTCTGACCATGGCAGATAGCAGCAAGTCTCTTCTCGTCAATGAGGTTGAGTTGGTCAAGTCGTGTCTGGATCCAATCATCTTCGTTCAGATTTGCATCCTTCATTATCCGGAGAGAGGGAATTTGTACTTCGATCGGCAAGACTGCCTCCATGCCATAAACCAGAGAGAAAGGAGTTGCCCCGGTTGATGTCCTAGCTGAGGTACGGTACCCATGCAGAGCGAACGGTAACATCTCGTGCCAATCTTTGTACGTCACTGTCATTTTTTGCACGATCTTCTTGATGTTTTTGTTAGCTGCTTCTACAGCCCCATTCATCTTCGGTCTGTAAGGAGAAGAATTGTGGTGCTGTATCTTGAACTGTTCGCAGAGCTCAGCAATCATCTTATTGTTTAGATTGGTACCGTTGTCTGTAATAATTCGCTCAGGGACGCCGTATCGACAGATCAGGTTGTGCCGAATAAACCGTGCCACAACAGTCTTGGTTACCGTAGCATAGGATGCTGCTTCAACCCACTTTGTAAAATAGTCAATCGCCACTAGGATGAAGCGATGTCCATTGGATGCTGTAGGTTTTATCTCGCCGATCATGTCTATGCCCCACATCGCAAACGGCCAAGGCGCAGTCAGAACATTCAGGGGAACCGGAGGAACATGCACTTTATCCGCATAAATCTGACACTTGTGGCATGTCCTGGAGTGTTGGTAACAGTCAGTTTCCATTGTGGACCAGTAATATCCTGCCCGTAGGATCTTCTTAGCCATGGTATGTCCACTAGAATGTGTACCAAAGGTCCCTTCATGTAGCTCTTCCATGATTCTTTCCGCTTCAGTCTTATCCACGCAACGCAGTAAGGTTGAATCATGGTTTCGCTTGTACAAGATGTCGTTGCTTAGAAAGAACTTGGCTGCGAACCTTCTCAGGAATTTCTTATCGTTGATGGATGCACCTTCAGGGTATTCCTGAGCTTCCAGATATCTCTTCACTTCGTGGTACCAAGGCTTCTCAGTTACCAATTCAGTTTCGAGATCACAACAGTATGCCGGTTCGTCCAGTTTCCAAATGACGATCCGGGGAGCTTCATTATCCCATTTAACCTTGAACATTGAAGACATTGTAGCTAACGCGTCCGCTAACTGATTCTCTTCTCTTGGAAAGTGCTCAAAGGTTATCTCCGTGAAGTGGGGAATCATGGTCAACACACATTCTCTGTAAGGGATCAAGTTTGGATGTTTCGTATCCCACTCTCCTTTGATCTGATTGATCACAAGAGCGGAATCTCCGAAAACACTTAGAAATTTGATCCTTAGGTCGATCGCAGCTTGAAGACCCATGATGCACGCCTCATACTCCGCCATGTTGTTGGTACAGTTGAAACACAGCCGGGCCGTGAGTGGAGTATGAGTGCCTTGAGGAGATATGATGATGGCGCCGATACCATTTCCCAAAGCATTGGAAGCTCCGTCAAAGTGCATAGACCATCGGGATCCTGGTTCAGGTCCTTCATCCGGTCCAGGTACTTCACAGTCAGTTACAATCATGATGCTTTCATCCGGAAACTCGAAGTTCATTGATTGGTAGTCATCTACAGCTTGATGAGCTAAGTGGTCTGCCAATACACTTCCCTTGATGGCTTTCTGGGTTGTATACTGAATGTCGTATTCCGTCAAGATCATCTGCCATCTTGCAATTCTCCCAGACAGAGCAGGCTTTTCAAATATATACTTTATCGGATCCATCTTTGAGATCAACAAGGTAGTGTGAGTCAGCATATACTGTCTCAGCCGGCGAGCAGCCCATACCAAAGCGCAGCAAGTTTTCTCAAGCAGTGAGTATCGGGTCTCACAGTCGGTAAACTTTTTGCTAAGGTAATAAATGGCGTGTTCTTTTCGGCCAGACTCGTCATGCTGCCCCAGCACACACCCCATTGAGTTGTCAAGTACTGTCAGATATAGGATCAGAGGTCTCCCTTCAACCGGTGGCATAAGGATGGGTGGTTCTTGGAGATACTCTTTGATTTTGTCGAAAGCAGCCTGACATTCATCGTTCCAACGTACTACCTGATCTTTCTTCAGCAGCTTGAAGATTGGCTCACAGGTAGCAGTCAGATGAGAGATGAATCGAGCAATGTAATTCAGGCGTCCTAAAAAGCCTCTGACTTCCTTCTCTGTCTTAGGGACTGACATCTCTTGAATAGCTTTGACCTTAGCAGGGTCCACTTGAATACCTTTATCACTGACCACGAAGCCTAGCAACTTCCCGGATCTTACCCCGAAGGTGCACTTGTTCGGGTTCAATCTCAGCTTGTATAGTTTCAACCGATCGAACAACTTCTGTAGATGATCTAGGTGCTCTTCCTCAGTTTGGGACCTAGCGATCATGTCGTCCACATACACTTCGATCTCATGATGGATCATATCATGAAATAAGGCAACCATGGCACGTTGGTAGGTTGCCCCAGCATTCTTTAATCCGAACGGCATGACCTTGTAACAGAAGGTGCCCCACTGAGTAACAAATGTAGTCTTTTCCATGTCTTCAGGTGCCATCTTGATCTGATTGTAGCCTGAAAAGCCATCCATGAAAGAGAATACCTTGTGCTGAGCTGTATTATCCACAAGGACATCAATGTGAGGTAAGGGGAAGTCATCCTTGGGGCTGGCCCTGTTCAGATCCCTGTAATCAACACACATTCTGACCTTACCATCCTTTTTAGGTACCGGCACCACGTTAGCAACCCACTGAGGGTAAGAAGTCACTGCAAGAAACCCGGCATCAAACTGTTTCATGACTTCGGCTTTGATCTTCTCGGACATCTCTGGACGCATCCGACGAACCTTTTGTTTAACTGGAGGGCAGTCTTCCCTAGTCGGCAAGTGATGAACGACAATATCGGTATCCAACCCTGGCATGTCTTCGTAGGACCAGGCAAAGATCTCCATATAGTCATGTAACATCTTGGTTAACCGTTGCTTCACGCTGAGCTCTAGGTTGGCACCAATCTTTACCTCTTTTCTATCTGCCTCAGTACCCAAGTTTATGGTTTCCACTGGCTCTTCATGGGGTTGAATTGCCCTCTCTTCCTGAAGCAACAGTCTTGCAAGCTCGCCAGGCACTTCGCAATCATCTTCATCTTCGTCTTCGGCTAAGTTGATCGGATTTTCGAAGTCATAATTGGCATTAGCAGAGCTGTTATCAGTGAGATCCAGAGTGGATTGGAACCTGTATGAGTGAGTGTGTGTGTAAATACAGCTGTTTTGAAAATTATGTAAAGGAAAGGAAAGATAGAAAAGGAACACAATATTTGCAATGCGAAAAGTACGTCCAAGATTTTCATTCATGATGTATAAAATGACAGTTTGTATGCCCTCACAAATAGAACCACGGTGCCTCGGGTAAGACACCGGGCCATAGAGTTTATCATTGTTTATTACAAAATAACAAAACATGGGAATTCATTACTGTGTCACAAAGGTAACAGGGGTATGATCCTTTGCACTCCAATTGTTCAATCCTTCTTCGGCCGTCGGATAAATCCAGCTGTTGAATTCGGCTTCGTCCACTTCAAGGTCTTCCCCGACAGCATTCGCTTCTGAACCTTTAATAAATACCGGAGGCCTTCCGATCTTCTCTTTCCTCATAGCTCTCTGCCCTTCTGAGGTGAAACCCAACCCAAGTTTATCAGTCTTCTGGGTGAAGTCTGGCAGTCTGCCCCAGTTGGCACCTTCACCCTTTTGCACTACAGCCCTGGCATCCTTTAGGGAAGCCATCTTCAGAGGACCACCTGCTTCTGTTGTTTCTGCTGCGATTGGAAACACCTCCTCGAAATGCTGAAAGGGGGTCTCAATGAACTCCCCATCCATCTCAATGTATCTGAACGAGTTTAGGTGGCTCACCATGTATTCTTCCTCACCTTGCACGGTGACGATCTTCCCTCTGACGGGGTACTTCAGTTTTTGATGCAAGGTAGAGGTCACTGCCCCAGCCTTATGTATCCAGGGTCGACCCAGCAGACAAGAGTAAGATGGACGGATGTCCATCACATAAAAAGTGGAGTCGAACACCTGAGAGCCTACACGAATCGGAATATCCACCTCCCCATGGACCATCCTCTTTGAACCATCAAAGGCCCTGACAATGATGTTGCTGGGTTTCAAATCCAGGCCTTCACAATCTAGACGATCCAGAGCCTTCTTGGGTAGCACGTTCAAAGATGACCCAGTATCAACCAACACATGTGCCAAGGTGGTGCCCCTGCATTCGATTGAGACATGCAGAGCATCATTATGATCTTTCCCCTTCGTGGTCAAATCAGCGTCTGAAAAACCCAAGCCATTGTCTGCCGTTAGACTTGCCACGCAATCAGTGAATTGGACTGCAGAGGTTTCATGTGGCACATGGGCCGTCTTGAGGAATGAGATGAGGGCCTTTGCATGGGCCTCAGAGCACAGCAGTAAAGAGAGCATGGATATCTTGGAGGGCGTGTGCCCCAGCTGTTCCACTACATTAAAATCGCTCTTCTTTATAATCTTCAAAATCTCCTCCATCTCTTGTGGGGAGGCCTCAGCAGCTATGGGTACGGGTGCCTCCATCTGGGCAGGCTCAGTTTCAATTCCCTTGCCCCGAGCATTGGATGACTCGGCAGCAGGAGAAACAATCGGATCAGCAGCAGGAACAACAACTTGGTCAGCAACGGGAGTAGGTGTACTTGCAGGAATTATCAGGAGCGGTCTTCGGGCAGCAGGTGGCGCAATGTCAGGCGAGAAGAGCCTGCCACTGCGGGTAACTTTGGCCGGGCCAGTGATGTCACAGATGCTGGCGCCAGCGTTGAGCTCTTGTTTAACTCCATTTATATATACATCTGCCCCATAGTGCCAAGGGACAGCTTTGTTGGATACATAGGGCAGGGGCCCAGGAACAGTGATAGTAACAGGTGCAACGGTCAGAATTTGGATGGGCTTCTTCTGGAGAGCCGGGATCGGATTGTTGAAGATAGTCACCACAGAGACTTCTTCCATTGGAACCATACGAACAGCAGACTTCTTGAATAGAATCTCCTTGCTATCCATTAAGCTTTGGATGCCTAACTTTAGCAAGGGACAACCGGATGGGGACACAACACAGAACAGGCAACCCTCACTACAACCCGGAAATAAACCGGCCTGCAGTAGGTTCTTCTTAATGATCTTTAAAGGAGTGGCTAGATCATCCACAGAAACAGCATAAACATCTTCATCAACAGCACTTACCCCGTGTTGAGGCATAGGGGCAGTAACTACATTCGGTTTTGCAGGCGCTTCGAATTGTATCTCTTTAGCATCGATAAGGTCTTGCACCTTATTCTTTAACGCCCAACAGTCATCAGTGGCATGCCCCGGGCTGTCTGAATGGTAAGCACAACGGGCATTCGGGTTGTACTTAGGAGAGGTAGTGTTTGAGAACTTTGGCGCCTCCTTGACAGTCACCAAATTGGTGGATAGCAACTGTGGCAGGATTTGCGATAGGGTCATGCTTAACCGGGTAAACTCTCTCCGGGGTCTATCAGCCCTTTGAGGATTGTTTGGCCGGGGAGCGGCAGCAGGCTTAGCGATCATTACCGCGCTGACAGATTGGCGGCGATCAGGTCTTTCTGATTTCCTGGAGCCATACACGGCACTGGACTCCTTTTTAAACGGTTTCTTTTCTGAACTAGAGGATGATGCCCCCTTTGCAATCTTCCCAGACTTCAACCCAGCTTCGATTCTCTCTCCAGTCAAGATTAAATCAGTGAAACCAGCAGAAGAATTCCCAATGAGATGGTTAAAAAACGGCCCAGATAGGGTCCCCAAGAACATGTCCACTAACTCTCGATCAGTCAAAGGTGGCTGCACCCTGCTAGCCAGATCTCTCCACTTCTGCGCGTATTCTTTAAAACCTTCACTTGCACCTAACGACATACCCTGGAGTTGGGTACGTGTGGGGGCAAGGTCGGCATTATACTGATACTGCTTGTAGAAAGCAGTAGCCAGCTCCTCCCAGTTACGAACTTTGGTCCCATCCAGCTGATAGAACCATTCGAGATGAGTCCCTGAAAGACTCTCCTGGAAGAAGTGGATCCATAGATTCTTATCCGCAGAGTACGGCTGAATCTTTCGAACATAGGACCTCAAATGCAGCTTGGGACAGGACGCCCCGTCATACTTAGAAAAGGTTGGAGCTTTGAACTTGTGCGGGATGATTACCCCAGTCGACAAACCCAGATCTCCGAAATCCAGCCCAGGTGCCTGTTGCACCTCCATAGCCTTCAACCTGTCCTCCAGTTGTTTGTACCTGTCATCTGCAGGAGGGTACTGCTCTTCGTCAAAATCTGTCTCGTTGTCGGAGACCACTGGAGTAGGAACCTTTATTTCTGCCTGAGAAGGGGTCCTGCCAACAGAAGAAACAGCCTCTTCATGTTGCAGAGTATTGCCCAACCTTCGGCCCGAGTTGAATAGAACAGTTCTTCTCCTTTTCTTCTTCTCCTTTTTCAGGAGCATAGTCTTCAATTCTTCTTGGCCTTTAGCTAGACCCATGATTAGTTCTTGAAACTGCGCATTCTGCGCCTGGAGAGCCTTAATTGATGTCTCTGTTGATTCAGATCCGGGATTCATGATGCTGAAATAAACAGCGAAGAACTGTAAGCAACCTGAAAAAGGGGAAAAACCTGCTATGCACATGATGTATGAAATGCGTATGAATTATGTTTTCAAAGACAATCGGGAATCAACTTTGTAAACAAAAAAGGAACACACTTTATTAGATTCAACTTTGCAACTGAGATTATTCAACAAGTTGCCCTTAGGCGTTTACATGAAATGAAACAACTGGAAAGGAAATAAAAAACTGTAAAGGCACATTCAGCATTCCTCATTGATCCCATGGTCTCCTCTTCTCAGTGCGGAGGTAGGCATTCAGGGCTCTCTCGTTCTCCAACTGCTTTGTCAGCTTCTGGATCTTTGATTCCTGCTCGTTGAACTTTTCCCGGTAAGAATCCCGTTCTTCTTGCAGTTGCGACCAAGATCTCTTCAATGTCTCATAATCAGTAGGTATCTGAGGAGGAAGGACAGTTGGAGGAACACCATCTTTATCAGGACACTCAAGAATGACGGGTCTGACAGCTTCATACGGCATACCTAACTTCTGAGCACGGATGCGGACCCATTTGTAGTAGGCTTCCATAGGTAGAGAAGTCTTTGGCCCTAGCTCTTGTGGGTCAGCTTTATGAACCTTCTCCCAAGCCTTGATGAACCTACGACGTAGCTCGTCACTATCCACCTGAAACTCGAAACTGATGTGGGGCACCAGCATCTCATGGGGGCCTGTTCTTCTTGCTCTTCCAAACTGACGGAGTGCTAGACATGGATTGTAAGAGATCCCTCCTTGAATACCAATCAGAGGAACATTAGGATACTCCCCGCATCGATCAATAATAGCTATCTCATCCAAACCTCTGCAAGTCCAAATGATGTCTTTATCGGTGAGAGACATTAACCTGTGAGCCCAACCTCTTCCTTCTTGGTTCTTCAGTACGAACTTAGGGAGGTGCGAAATAAACCACCTCACCAACAAAGGGATACAACACCATAGGGTTCCTCGTCTTCGGGTAGTACGGGCATGAAGTTGTTGCAAGATGTCACCCAAGAGAGTGGGCACAGGGTTCTGAGACATAAAGATCCTAATGGAAGTGACATTGATGAAGTTGTTAGGATTAGGAAACAGGACTAACCCATAGATTAGGAGAGCCAAGATGTCTTCGTATGCCCTAAAGTCCAAGTCATTCCAGAAGCTGTTAGCTTTACCAATCAGAAACTTGGCCAAGAAACCCTTAACTCCGCTTCTAGTTACCCAGTTGTCTGTTACCTCTTGATGGGTCAAAGGAAGAGCTGCAGCAACGTCCTCAAGCCTGAGGGTCTTTTCCCAACCAGTAAAGGGAGTCTGATCCAAGACAGGGATACCAAGCAGATTAGAGAACTCTTCCAGGGTAGGGACCAGCTGGAAGTCTTGAAAGGTGAAGCACTGGTACTGAGGGTCATAGAATTGGGTCAGAACACTCATTAACTGTTGATCCCGCTTTGCAGTGACTAAACTGAGAAGAGAACCATGCCTCTGAATGAAGGAAGTGGTATTTGGAATTCTGCTAACCAACTCATCAATCAACTCAGGTGAACGAACAAAGTTGAACCGGATAGTATTCCTTCGCACAGGCATCATAATGTCCTACAAAACAGAGCAAAGATGAAACCCTCTTGTCTTTGAAATGGTCAGTTCTTATGCAGGATGCATGCAATGCTCATGATGCTATGATGTTATGATAAAGCACACCACATACAGATACAAAGGCAAACATAGTAAGGCACACAAGTCACACAAGGCAAGCCCCTAAGGTTTAGGCCAGCATGAGGTTTAGGTACTACCCTCTTTCAGTTTGTTGGTTCATACCTGTCCTAATCAAAAGTAACCGGGTTCTTAGAGGATCCCAATATCATTGACTACCCTCAATCGGTCATAACTCCAACATCGCAATCTTTTCTTGCGGCCAGAACCATCACGAGAGTTTAGCCTCAATGGGCGTAGCATACTGCTACTGTTCTAAAGGCCAAGTTGTGTCAATTAAGGTTCTAAGGTTGTTGGTGCTTAATGACTCCTTAGAAGACCCATATTCTCCTCGTTGCGACACAAGGGATATCGGTACAGACTAAGGTGCCACACCAACGTAGCCACTGCTTCACCTGTGTCGGTCTACGCCGGACAGGTCCCTCACAGCTTATGCTACCTAAACAGGGTCTCCCCAGATCCGGGTTAGGATCTATGTATCTCCGATGCAACCCACAATAGTAAAGCAAGCAAAACAATACAAGTGAAAACACAGTTATGACTTAGCCCTAAGGTACACCTCACTTTATAAAGTATCCCCAGCAGAGTCGCCAGTTCTGTGATCGGTGGATCTGGAACTGACTGTTTAACGCTGGTTCGCGAAATGTCGCGGAAGCAAGAGTCGCCACCGTCTTTTATTTTCTCCAAATGGAAAGGACAAAAGCACAGAAAAATTCCTTTTAAGAGATTGCTCTCGGTTCGGGAGGTAGGTTATAGAAAGGGAAGGTGTTAGCATCCTTTCTATCCATGGTTATCCATGGGCTCTTAGATACTTGCTCAATGTGTTTTCAAAATTGTTTGTTTGCTTTTCAATGTGGGTTTCAAAAAGTTTCTTTGAAAATTTCAGTTCGACTCTTGTATCGGTCCTCAAGAGTGTTTGAAAAATTGCTTTCGAATGCTTTTTGAAAAGGTGTCGGTGTGAAAAGTATTTTTTGATTTGTTTTGAAATTAGAGCAAGTATCTACGAGAACCTACCTACCCTAAGGAATTCGTCTGTGTAAATGTCCTTTAAAGTAGTGCCATCCCACTATTGAGAGGTAGGTAGCACCACCGTTGGAGGTGTTCGGGTCAATTCGAAGGTTCGGGACATGGTGATCACCAGAGCAATAGGAAGACACCTTAGAAGCTACCCTCATGCCAGGTTCCCGGATCATGAGGACTTACTAAGACATCCTCTACTCGACGATCACCTTTCGAAGGCAAGGCAACAGTGAGGCGTACCCTAGGGGTGGTGTGTGATTGGTGTGTTATGTTCATTGCATTTATCTTGTTCATGTTTATTGTGATCTACGCTTGATTTTATTTTAAGTCCATTCATTCTTGCATGCTTTTTTAACAGTTATAAATTTTGCGGGAAAATAAATCTAAGGCTATTACAAAGGCGCGGGTCCACATCGCCAAAATTAAACCGGACCCGATTTGACAGAAAGTAAATAAAGCGGAAAAATAAAGTGCGAAAAGTAAAGTTACAAGGCTTAGGGACAATTACATAATTATTTAAACGATTGTAAAATAAATGCGCGAAGTAAAGGAATTGAAACAAAACTAGGGCGTTGGACCCTTTTGCAAAAATAATTAAATTAATGAATTAAAATAAAAAAAATTAAAAATTAAATGTTTTGGTATTTTTGTGTTTTTTAAGATTTAAAAGAAAAAGGAGTTAATTGAAATTAAATTAAGAAGCAAACCCTAATTCTAATATTTATTTATTATGAAAGAATTAAATCAAAATCTAAATTAAATCCTAATTTTATTCATGTACATTTAATTATAAAAATAAAATAATAAATAATAATATTGTGAGGAAAATAAAAAGGGAAAGATTAAAAATTATCACTTAACCTAATTCTACATTTTTTTGATTTTTATTAAAAGGAATTAAAGTTAGAAACCTAATTAAACTAAATAATTTACATGTTAATTTGTGAAAATAATTATAATATAAAAATTATATTTTTGGCCTTTTCTGAATTTTATGATGTTTTGGTGTTTTGATTAAAAATTAAATAAACAATACTTAAAATAAAACATAACAATTAAAATAACAATTAAAAAGATAAGAAAAGTAATTAAAATTGGCAAACCAGGGTGGGGGTGTAGTCCCAAAATTGGAGGTATAGGCCTGGACTTTTGGCCCTTTAAGCATGCCATTGTTTGACTTTTTGGCTTGTGTATCATGCGCTGACTGATGTTCATTGCACTCCTGGAATCCATGCCTTTGATTTGGTTGTCTGGGACACGTGTATGGCTTGATGGTGAGAGAACATGATGTACCTGGATGTTAGTACCACATAGGATTTTGTTTTGAAAAATAATATTAAGCATTTGCCAGACCTGGGACTTGAACCCAGGTCTTGAAGGTCACAAGCGTTGTCCCTGTCCACTGAGCCATGTGCATTTCATTTAACAAATAATATAACGCAAATAATATAAAAGAAAAGTAAAGTTAGTGGAGGGAAGCGCGCCAGATTTGAATTAACGAATTACAGCATGCCACATAGTCTTCTTCTTCATTCCTTTTTTTTTTGTTTTCTGAAACATAAGCCTACAGCAACGGTTTTGGAAACGTTGTTTTAGGCCAGTTTGCAAAAAATAACGATTAGCTCGTTTCTCAACATAAATTAGGCGCGATGGTCTAGATTGTTTCGTCCAGATGCGTTGAATCCATTGGTGGTCATCTGGAGCTCTGATTTTTCTTGATTAAGAAACCCCTAATTTTGAAACCTGCAAACCCTAGAGGACGATCATGGCAGATTCATATATATGGCATAAAAATGCAATCAAACGCTTCAGTTAGTTTAGAAACATCATCATGAACATGAATACATAAATAAAAATGCACAAATATGCTTGGATCGTGCTATGCGAATTCAAAATTTTTGAGGTTCAGTCCGGGTTCTTGATACCAATTCAGGGCCTTTTGGTGAATGTTCTTGGTTGGAATGTGTCCAGTAAGCCTTCAGGATGCTAATGGGATGAAGATTGAAGCTTGAATCGACCTAAAACCCTGATTTCAGTATTTGAGTTTTATGAGAAATTTCCAATTTGCAATGGCTTCTTTATGCGCAGCTTGCAGTCTTTTTTGCTTAGGGTTGTGATCTCATACTTGTATGGAAGCAATTAGGTTAAAAAGATTGAATAAAATCCATTGCTTTGATGATTTTTGGATATTTGATTTCATGGATCTTTTCCAATCTTTTTCTCATAGTTTTTGTATCAAATCTGATCAATTAGCACCAAAACTTGCCTATTTAAGATGTGCACGAATTATAGAAGCCAAATCATGCATAAAAAGATTTTTTTAGGTTAGGTTTATATTTTTCATGTATTAAAATGATTTAAATGAATATAAATTAATATAAATTCAAATAAATAATTAAAAAATATGAAAATACTTCCCTTTGGGCCTAGTGGTCGTGCATAGGCTTGGCATGAAGGAACTTGGAAGAAAAATGGGCCCATTTGCATTTTTAGGCCTTTTGCATCAATGTTGACTTTTCAAAATTCCTAAAAATTTCCCAACTTCCACAAGGCATAACTTGGTCAATTTTTAAGATTTTCACATGTTCTTGGACATTTTGGAAAGGTCTTTGAGTCCTCTAACCAATGCCTTTGGTCCCATGTCATTTTGATTTACCAATCTCAAGTTATGGCCTTTGACTTAAAGTCCCTTTTTGTTGACTTTTGAAAATGACCTATAATGTTGAAATTGATAACTTTTTGTGAGAGCATTTCTTGAACTTGAAGTATGAAGATGAGTTGTAGGAAATGTCTTTCTCTTCAAAATGAGCTTTGGATGGAATTTTTCTGATAATCCATGTGAAAGTTATGCCTGGGTCAATTTCAGTTGACTTTTTCAGCTGTCCAAATATAACAACTTTTGCATCTTTGATGATTTCTGAGCCAAATTTTGAGAATCATGATCAAGCATTGATCAAATGATGTTTGTGGCTTCAAAATGATATGTTGACCAAAAATTTGAACTTTTGACTGTCAAATGACCATTTTGCCCCTACAGTTGACTGTAGTGCAATTTAGGGTTTTGACTGTGCAATCTTGAGCTGAATGCCTTGAAACTTGACATGAGGATACTTGACCATCTTTGTAGGCATATGAGACTTGACTGGGCCTTTGAAAAGTTCATTTGCTTGACCAGAACTCAAACCCTAGTTTTGACTGTATAGGAGACAGTTGAGCTGCACAACCCTGGGGGAATTTTGTGACCTTGATTTTGACAATTCTTGATGAATATGGGAGGGCAAATTTTGGGGTACAACAACATTGTTATTGTTGTTGTTGTTTATTTGGCGTTGTTGTTGTTTATTTGACGTTTTTGTTGTTGTTGATGTTGTTGTTGTTGATGTTGTTGTTGTTGTTGTTAATTTGACGTTGTTGTTATTGTTGTTTATTTGACGTTGTTGTTGTTGTTATTTATATGACGTTGTTGTTGTTATTGTTATTGTTTATTTGACGTTGTTGTTGTTGTTGTTTATTTGATGTTGTTGTTGTTGTTGTTTATTTGACATTGTTGTTGTTGTTGACGTTGTTGTTGTTGTTTATTTGACATTGTTGTTGTTGTTGCTGTTGACGTTGTTGGTGTTGTTGTTTATTTGACGTTGTTGTTGTTGTTGTTTATTTGATGTTGTTTTAGTTGTTGTTGTTTATTTGACGTTGTTGTTGTTGTTTATTTGACGTTGTTGTTGTTGTTTATTTGACGTTGTTGTTGTTGACATTGTTATTGTTGTTGTTTATTTGACGTTGTTTTTGTTGTTGTTGTTTATTTGGCGTTGTTGTTGTTGTTTATTTGACATTGTTGTTGTTGACATTGTTGTTGTTGTTGTTGTTGTTTATTTGACGTAGTTTTTGTTGTTGACGTTATTGTTGTTGTTGTTGTTGTTTATTTGACGTTTTTGTTGTTCTTGATGTTGTTGTTGTTGTTTATTTGACGTTGTTGTTGTTGTTGTTGTTTATTTGACGTTGTTGTTGTTGTTCATTTGACGTTGTTGTTGTTGTTTATTTGATGTTGTTGTTGTTATTGATGTTGTTTATTTAACGTTCTTGTTGTTGTTGTTTATTTAATGTTGTTGTTGTTGTTGTTGTTGTTTATTTGACAGTGTTGTTGTTGTTGTTGACGTTGTTGTTGTTGTTTATTTGACATTGTTGTTGTTGTTGTTGACGTTGTTGGTGTTGTTGTTTATTTGACATTGTTGTTGTTGTTGTTATTGTTTATTTGACGTTGTTGTTGTTTATTTAACGTTGTTTTAGATGTTGTTGTTTATTTGACGGTGTTGTTGTTTATTTGACATTGTTGTTGTTGTTGACGTTGTTGTTGTTGTTTATTTGACATTGTTGTTGTTGTTGTTGACGTTGTTGGTGTTGTTGTTTATTTGACGTTGTTGTTGTTGTTGTTTATTTGACGTTGTTTTAGTTGTTGTTGTTTATTTGACGTTGTTGTTGTAGTTTATTTGACGTTTTTGTTTTTCACATTGTTGTTATTGTTGTTTATATGACGTTGTTGTTGTTGTTGTTGTTTATTTGACATAGTTGTTGTTGTTGACGTTGTTGTTATTGTTGTTTATTTGACGTTTTTGTTGTTGATGATGTTGTTGTTGTTGTTTATTTGACGTTGTTGTTATTGTTTATTTAACGTTGTTGTTGTTGTTTATTTGACGTTGTTGTTGTTGTTATTGTTGTTGTTTATTTGGCGTTGTTGTTGTTGTTTATTTGATGTTGTTGTTGTTGTTGTTTATTTGACGTTGGTGTTGTTGTTGTTTATTTGACGTTGTTGTTGTTGTTGTTATTTATTTGACGTTGTGGTTGTTGTTATTGTTTATTTGACGTTGTTGTTGTTGTTGTTTATTTGACGTTGTTATTGTTGTTTATTTGACGTTGTTTTTGTTATTTGACATTGTTGTTGTTGTTGTATTTGTTGTTGTCGTTGTTGCTTATTTGAAGTTGTTGTTATTGTTGTTGTTTATTTGACGTTGTTGCTGTTGTTTATTTGACGTTGTTGTTGTTGTTTATTTGATGTTGTTGTTGTTGTTTATTTGACTTTGTTATTGTTGTCATTGTTGTTGTTGTTGTTTATTTGACGTTGTTATTGTTGTTGCTGTTGTTTATTTGACGTTGTTGTTGTCGTTGTTGTTGTTTATTTGACGTTGTTGTTGTTGTTGTTGTTTATTTGACGTTGTTGTTGTTGTTATTTATTTGACGTTATTATTGTTGTTTATTTGACGTTGTTGTTGTTGTTGTTTATTTGACGTTGTTGTTCTTGTTGTTGTTTATTTGACGTTGTTGTTGTTGTTGTTTATATGACATTGGTGTTGTTGTTGTTGACGTTGTTGTTGTTGTTGTTTATATGACATTGTTGTTGTTGTTGTTGGTGTTGTTGTTTATTTGACGTTGTAGTTGTTGTTGTTGTTTATTTGACGTTGTTTTAGTTGTTGTTGTTTATTTGGCGTTGTTGTTGTTTATTTGACATTGTTGTTGTTGACATTGTTGTTGTTGTTGTTTATTTGACGTAGTTGTTGTTGTTAACATTGTTGTTGTTGTTGCTTATTTGACGTTTTTGTTGTTGTTGATGTTGTTGTTGTTGTTTATTTGACGTTGTTGTTGTTAATGTTTATTTGACGTTGTTGTTGTTAATGTTTATTTGACGTTGTTGTTGTTGTTATTGTTGTTGTTTATTTAACGTTGTTGTTGTTGTTGTTTATTTGTTGTTGTTGTTGTTTATTTGACATTGTTGTTGTTGTTGTTGTTGTTGACATTGTTGTTGTTGTTGTTTATATGACATTGTTGTTGTTGTTGTTGTTTATTTGACGTTGTTGTTGTTGTTTATTTGACGTAGTTGTTGTTGCTGACGTTGTTGTTGTTATTGTTGTTGCTGTTGTTTATTTGACGTTTTTGTTGTTGTTGTTGTTGTTTATTTGACGTTGTTGTTATTGTCTATTTGACGTTGTTGTTTTTTGTTTATTGGACGTTGTTGTTGTTGTTGTTGTTGTTGTTATTGTTGTTGTTTATTTGAGGTTGTTATTGTTGTTTATTTGATGTTGTTGTTGTTGTTTATTTGACGTTGGTGTTGTTGTTGTTTATTTGACGTTGTTGTTGTTGTTGTTATTTATTTGACGTTGTTGTTGTTGTTATTGTTTATTAGAAGTTGTTGTTGTTGCTGTTTATTTGACGTTGTTATTGTTGTTTATTTGACGTTGTTGTTATTGTTGTTGTTTATTTGACGTTGTTGTTGTTCTTGTTGTTTATTGGACGTTGTTATTGTTGTTGTTGTTGTTGTTATTTAGTTGACGTTGTTGTTGTCGTTGTTGTTGTTTATTTGACGTTGTTGTTGTTGTTGTTTATTTGACGTTGTTGTTGTTGTTGTTGTTATTTATTTGACGTTGTTGTTGTTGTTTATTTGACGTTGTTGTTGTTGTTGTTGTTTATTTGACGTTGTTGTTGTTGTTGTTGTTTATTTGACATTGTTGTTGTTGTTGTTGACGTTGTTGTTGTTGTTGTTTATTTGACATTGGTGTTGTTGTTGTTGGTGTTGTTGTTTATTTGACGTTGTTGTTGTTGTTTATTTGACGTTGTTTTAGTTGTTATTGTTTATTCGGCGTTGTTGTTGTTTATTTGACATTGTTGTTGTTGACATTGTTGTTGTTGTTGTTGTTTATTTGACGTAGTTGTTGTTGTTGACGTTGTTGTTGTTGTTGTTTATTTGTCGTTTTTGTTGTTGTCGATGTTGTTGTTTATTTGACGTTGTTGATGTTGTTGTTTATTTGACGTTGTTATTGTTGTTGTTTATTTGACGTTGTTGTTGTTGTTATTGTTGTTGTTTATTTGACGTTGTTGTTGTTGTTGTTTATTTGATGTTGTTGTTGTTGTTTATTTGACATTGTGGTTGTTTATTTGACGTTGTTGTTGTTGTTGTTGTTTATTTGACGTTCTTGTTGTTTATTGGACGTTGATGTTGTTATTGTATATTTGACGGTGTTGTTGTTGTTGTTGTTGTTTATTTGACGTTGTTTTAGTTGTTGTTGTTTATTTGACGTTGTTTTTGTTGTTGTTGTTTATTTGACGTTTTTGTTGTTGTTGATGTTGTTGTTGTTGTTGTTAATTTGACGTTGTTGTTATTGTTGTTTATTTGACGTTGTTGTTGTTGTTGTTTATGTGACGTTGTTGTTGTTGTTGTTATTGTTGTTGTTTATTTGACGTTGTTGTTGTTGTTTATTTGATGTTGTTGTTGTTGTTGTTGTTTATTTGACATTGTTGTTGTTGTTGACGTTGTTGTTGTTGTCTATTTGACATTGTTGTTGTTGTTGTTGACGTTGTTGGTGTTGTTGTTTATTTGACGTTGTTGTTGTTGTTGTTGTTGTTTATTTGATGTTGTTTTAGTTGTTGTTGTTTATTTGACGTTGTTGTTGTTGACATTGTTATTGTTGTTGTTTATTTGACGTTGTTTTTGTTGTTGTTGTTTATTTGGCGTTGTTGTTGTTGTTTATTTGACATTGTTGTTGTTGACATTGTTGTTGTTGTTGTTTATTTGACGTAGTTTTTGTTGTTGACGTTGTTGTTGTTGTTGTTGTTTATTTGACGTTTTTGTTGTTCTTGATGTTGTTGTTGTTGTTTATTTGACGTTGTTGTTGTTGTTGTTGTTTATTTGACGTTGTTGTTGTTGTTGTTCATTTGACGTTGTTGTTGTTGTTGTTGTTTATTTGACGTTGTTGTTGTTATTGATGTTGTTTATTTGACGTTGTTGTTGTTGTTGTTTATTTAATGTTGTTGTTGTTGTTTATTTGACATTGTTGTTGTTGTTGTTGACGTTGTTGTTGTTGTTGTTGTTGTTTATTTGACATTGTTGTTGTTGTTGTTGTTGTTGTTGTTGACGTTGTTGGTGTTGTTGTTTATTTGACGTTGTTGTTGTTGTTATTGTTTATTTGACGTTGTTTTAGATGTTGTTGTTTATTTGACGTTGTTGTTTATTTAACATTGTTTTAGATGTTGTTGTTTATTTGACGGTGTTGTTGTTTATTTGACATTGTTGTTGTTGTTGACGTTGTTGTTGTTGTTTATTTGACATTGTTGTTGTTGTTGTTGACGTTGTTGGTGTTGTTGTTTATTTGACGTTGTTGTTGTTGTTTATTTGACGTTGTTTTAGTTGTTGTTGTAGTTTATTTGACGTTTTTGTTTTTGACATTGTTGTTATTGTTGTTTATATGATGTTGTTGTTGTTGTTGTTTATTTGACATAGTTGTTGTTGTTGACGTTGTTGTTGTTGTTGTTTATTTGATGTTTTTGTTGTTGATGATGTTGTTGTTGTTGTTTATTTGACGTTGTTGTTATTGTTTATTTAACGTTGTTGTTGTTTTTTATTTGACGTTGTTGTTGTTGTTATTGTATTTGTTTATTTGACGTTGTTGTTGTTGTTTATTTGATGTTGTTGTTGTTATTTATTTGATGTTGGTGTTGTTGTTGTTTATTTGACGTTGTTGTTGTTGTTATTTATTTGACATTGTTGTTGTTGTTATTGTTTATTTGACGTTGTTGTTGTTGTTGTTGTTTATTTGACGTTGTTATTGTTATTTATTTGACGTTGTTGTTGTTGTTGTTTATTTGATGTTGTTGTTGTTGTTTATTTGACTTTGTTGTTGTTGACATTGTTGTTGTTGTTGTTTATTTGACGTTGTTGTTGTTGTTGTTTATTTGACGTTGTTGTTGTTGTTATTGTTGTTGTTGTTGTTTATTTGACGTTGTTGTTGTTATTTATTTGACGTTGTTGTTGTTGTTTATTTGACGTTGTTGTTGTTGTTTATTTGACGTTGTTGTTGTTGTTGTTTATTTGACGTTGTTGTTCTTGTTGTTGTTTATTTGACGTTGTTGTTGTTGTTGTTTATTTGACATTGGTGTTGTTGTTGTTGACGTTGCTGTTGTTGTTTATATGACATTGTTGTTATTGTTGTTGTTGTTGGTGTTGTTGTTTGTTTGACGTTGTTGTTGTTGTTGTTGTTTATTTGACGTTGTTTTAGTTGTTGTTGTTTATTTGGCGTTGTTGTTGTTTATTTGACATTATTGTTGTTGACATTGTTGTTGTTGTTGTTTATTTGACGTAGTTGTTGTTGTTAACGTTGTTGTTGTTGTTGCTTATTTGACGTTTTTGTTGTTGTTGATGTTGTTGTTGTTGTTTATTTGACGTAGTTGTTGTTGTTAACATTGTTGTTGTTGTTGCTTATTTGACGTTTTTGTTGTTGTTGATGTTGTTGTTGTTGTTGTTTATTTGACGTTGTTGTTGTTAATGTTTATTTGACGTTGTTGTTGTTAATGTTTATTTGACGTTGTTGTTGTTGTTATTGTTGTTGTTTATTTAACGTTGTTGTTGTTGTTGTTGTTGTTTATTTGTTGTTGTTTTTGTTTATTTGACGTTGTTGTTGTTTATTTGACGTAGTTGTTGTTGCTGACGTTGTTGTTGTTGTTATTGTTGTTGCTGTTGTTTATTTGACGTTTTTGTTGTTGTTGTTGTTGTTTATTTGACGTTGTTGTTATTGTCTATTTGACGTTGTTGTTTTTTGTTTATTTGACGTTTTTGTTGTTGTTGTTATTGTTGTTGTTTATTTGAGGTTGTTATTGTTGTTTATTTGATGTTGTTGTTGTTTATTTGACGTTGGTGTTGTTGTTGTTTATTTGACGTTGTTGTTGTTGTTGTTATTTATTTGACGTTGTGGTTGTTGTTATTGTTTATTTGACGTTGTTGTTGTTGCTGTTTATTTGACGTTGTTATTGTTGTTTATTTGACGTTGTTGTTATTGTTGTTGTTTATTTGACGTTGTTGTTGTTGTTTATTGGACGTTGTTATTGTTGTTGTTGTTGTTGTTTAGTTGACGTTGTTGTTGTCGTTGTTGTTGTTTATTTGACGTTGTTGTTGTTGTTGTTTATTTGACGTTGTTGTTGTTGTTGTTTATTTGACGTTGTTGTTGTTGTTATTTATTTGACGTTGTTGTTGTTTATTTGACGTTGTTGTTGTTGTTGTTTATTTGACGTTGTTGTTGTTGTTGTTGTTGTTTATTTGACATTGTTGTTGTTGTTGTTGACGTTGTTGTTGTTGTTTATTTGACATTGGTGTTGTTGTTGTTGGTGTTGTTGTTTATTTGACGTTGTTGTTGTTGTTTATTTGACGTTGTTTTAGTTGTTATTGTTTATTTGGCGTTGTTGTTGTTGTTTATTTGACATTGTTGTTGTTGACATTGTTGTTGTTGTTGTTTATTTGACGTAGTTGTTGTTGTTGACGTTGTTGTTGTTGTTGTTTATTTGTCGTTTTTGTTGTTGTTGATGTTGTTGTTTATTTGACGTTGTTGATGTTGTTGTTTATTTGACGTTGTTATTGTTGTTGTTTATTTGACGTTGTTGTTGTTGTTATTGTTGTTGTTTATTTGACGTTGTTGTTGTTGTTGTTGTTTATTTGATGTTATTGTTGTTGTTTATTTGACATTGTGGTTGTTTATTTGACGTTGTTGTTGTTGTTGTTTATTTGACGTTGTTGTTGTTGTTTATTGGACGTTGATGTTGTTATTGTATATTTGACGGTGTTGTTGTTGTTGTTGTTGTTTATTTGACGTTATTTTAGTTGTTGTTATTTATTTGACGTTGTTGTTGTTGTTTATTTGATGTTGTTGTTGTTGACATTGTTGTTGTTGTTGTTGTTGTTGTTTATTTGACGTAGTTGTTGTTGTTGACGTTGTTGTTGTTGTTGTTTATTTGACATTTTTGTTGTTGTTGATGTTGTTGTTGTTGATGTTGTTGTTGTTGTTAATTTGACGTTGTTGTTATTGTTGTTTATTTGACGTTGTTGTTGTTGTTGTTGTTTATATGACGTTGTTGTTGTTATTGTTGTTATTTATTTTACGTTGTTGTTGTTGTTTATTTGATGTTGTTGTTGTTGTTGTTTATTTGACATTGTTGTTGTTGTTGACGTTGTTGTTGTTGTTGTTTATTTGACATTGTTGTTGTTGTTGTTGTTAACGTTGTTGGTGTTGTTGGTGTTGTTGTTTATTTGACGTTGTTGTTGTTGTTGTTTATTTGATGTTGTTTTAGTTGTTGTTGTTTATTTGACGTTGTTGTTGTTGTTTATTTGACGTTGTTGTTGTTGTTTATTTGACGTTGTTGTTGTTGACATTGTTATTATTGTTGTTTATTTGACGTTGTTTTTGTTGTTGTTGTTTATTTGGCGTTGATGTTGTTGTTTATTTGACATTGTTGTTGTTGACATTGTTGTTGTTGTTGTTGTTTATTTGACGTAGTTTTTGTTGTTGACGTTGTTGTTGTTGTTGTTTATTTGACGTTGTTGTTGTTGTTATTTATTTGACGTTGTTGTTGTTGTTGTTCATTTGACGTTGTTGTTGTTGTTTATTTGACGTTGTTGTTGTTATTGATGTTGTTTATTTGACGTTGTTGTTGTTGTTGTTTATTTAATGTTGTTGTTGTTGTTTATTTGACATTGTTGTTGTTGTTGTTGACGTTGTTGTTGTTGTTGTTTATTTGACATTGTTGTTGTTGTTGTTGTTGTTGTTGTTGACGTTGTTGGTGTTGTTGTTTATTTGACGTTGTTGTTGTTGTTATTGTTTATTTGACGTTGTTTTAGATGTTGTTGTTTATTTGACGTTGTTGTTTATTTAACATTGTTTTAGATGTTGTTGTTTATTTGACGGTGTTGTTGTTTATTTGACATTGTTGTTGTTGTTGACGTTGTTGTTGTTGTTGTTTATTTGACATTGTTGTTGTTGTTGTTGACATTGTTGGTGTTGTTGTTTATTTGACGTTGTTGTTGTTGTTGTTGTTGTTGTTGTTGTTTATTTGACGTTGTTTTAGTTGTTGTTGTTAATTTGACGTTGTTGTTGTAGTTTATTTGACGTTTTTGTTTTTGACATTGTTGTTATTGTTGTTTATATGACGTTGTTGTTGTTGTTGTTTATTTGACATAGTTGTTGTTGTTGACGTTGTTGTTGTTGTTGTTTATTTGATGTTTTTGTTGTTTATGATGTTGTTGTTGTTTATTTGACGTTGTTGTTATTGTTTATTTAACGTTGTTGTTGTTGTTTATTTGACGTTGTTCTTGTTGTTATTGTTGTTGTTTATTTGACGTTGTTGTTGTTGTTTATTTGATGTTGCTGTAGTTGTTTATTTGACGTTGGTGTTGTTGTTGTTTATTTGACGTTGTTGTTGTTGTTGTTATTTATTTGACGTTGTTGTTGTTGTTATTGTTTATTTGACGTTGTTGTTGTTGTTGTTGTTGTTTATTTGACGTTGTTATTGTTGTTTATTTGACGTTGTTTTTGTTATTTGACGTTGTTGTTGTTGTTGTATTTGTTGTTGTTGTTGTTGCTTATTTGACGTTGTTGTTATTGTTGTTGTTTATTTGACGTTGTTGCTGTTGTTTATTTGACGTTGTTGTTGATGTTGTTGTTGTTTATTTGATGTTGTTGTTGTTGTTTATTTGACTTTGTTGTTGTTGACATTGTTGTTGTTTTTGTTGTTTATTTGACGTTGTTATTGTTGTTGCTGTTGTTTATTTGACGTTGTTGTTGTCGTTGTTGTTGGTTATTTGACGTTGTTGTTGTTGTTGTTTATTTGACGTTGTTGTTGTTGTTATTTATTTGACGTTGTTGTTGTTGTTGTTGTTTATTTGACGTTGTTGTTGTTGTTGTTTATTTGACGTTGTTGTTCTTGTTGTTGTTTATTTGACGTTGTTGTTGTTGTTGTTGTTTATTTGACATTGGTGTTGTTGTTGTTGACGTTGTTGTTGTTGTTTATATGACATTGTTGTTGTTGTTGTTGTTGTTGGTGTTGTTGTTTGTTTGACGTTGTTGTTGTTGTTGTTTATTTGACGTTGTTTTAGTTGTTGTTGTTTATTTGGTGTTGTTGTTGTTTATTTGACATTGTTGTTGTTGACATTGTTGTTGTTGTTGTTTATTTGACGTAGTTGTTGTTGTTAACATTGTTGTTGTTGTTGCTTATTTGACGTTTTTGTTGTTGTTGATGTTGTTGTTGTTGTTTATTTGACGTTGTTGTTGTTAATGTTTATTTGACGTTGTTGTTGTTAATGTTTATTTGACGTTGTTGTTGTTGTTATTGTTGTTGTTTATTTAACGTTGTTGTTGTTGTTGTTTATTTGACATTGTTGTTGTTGTTGACGTTGTTGTTGTTGTTGTTTATATGACATTGTTGTTGTTGTTGTTTATTTGACGTTGTTGTTGTTGTTGTTTATTTGACGTAGTTGTTGTTGCTGACGTTGTTGTTGTTGTTGTTATTGTTGTTGTTGTTGTTGTTGTTGTTGTTGTTTATTTGACGTTGTTGTTATTGTCTATTTGACGTTGTTGTTTTTTGTTTATTTGACGTTGTTGTTGTTGTTATTGTTGTTGTTTATTTGAGGTTGTTATTGTTGTTTATTTGATGTTGTTGTTGTTGTTTTTGTTTATTTGACGTTGGTGTTGTTGTTGTTTATTTGACGTTGTTGTTGTTGTTGTTGTTATTTATTTGACGTTGTTGTTGTTGTTGTTATTGTTTATTAGAAGTTGTTGTTGTTGTTGTTGTTTATTTGACGTTATTATTGTTGTTTATTTGACGTTGTTGTTATTGTTGTTGTTTATTTGACGTTGTTGTTGTTGTTGTTTATTGGACGTTATTATTGTTGTTGTTGTTATTGTTTAGTTGACGTTGTTGTTGTCGTTGTTGTTGTTTATTTGACGTTGTTGTTGTTGTTTATTTGACGTTGTTGTTGTTGTTATTTATTTGACGTTGTTGTTGTTTATTTGACGTTGTTATTGTTGTTTATTTGACGTTGTTGTTGTTGTTGTTTATTTGACGTTGTTGTTGTTTATTTGACGTTGTTGTTGTTGTTGTTGTTTATTTGACATTGTTGTTGTTGTTATTGACGTTGTTGTTGTTGTTTATTTGACATTGTTGTTGTTGTTGGTGTTGTTGTATATTTGACGGTGTTGTTGTTGTTGTTGTTGTTTATTTGACGTTATTTTAGTTGTTGTTATTTATTTGACGTTGTTGTTGTTGTTTATTTGACGTTGTTGTTGTTGACATTGTTGTTGTTGTTGTTGTTTATTTGACGTAGTTGTTGTTGACGTTGTTGTTGTTGTTGTTGTTTATTTGACGTTTTTGTTGTTGTTGATGTTGTTGTTGTTGATGTTGTTGTTGTTGTTAATTTGACGTTGTTGTTATTGTTGTTTATTTGACGTTGTTGTTGTTGTTTATATGACGTTGTTGTTGTTATTGTTGTTGTTTATTTGACGTTGTTGTTGTTGTTGTTTATTTGATGTTGTTGTTGTTGTTGTTTATTTGACATTGTTGTTGTTGTTGACGTTGTTGTTGTTGTTTATTTGACATTGTTGTTGTTGTTGTTGACGTTGTTGGTGTTGTTGTTTATTTGACGTTGTTGTTGTTGTTTATTTGATGTTGTTTTAGTTGTTGTTGTTTATTTGACGTTGTTGTTGTTGTTTATTTGACGTTGTTGTTGTTGTTTATTTGACGTTGTTGTTGTTGACATTGTTATTGTTGTTGTTTATTTGACGTTGTTTTTGTTGTTGTTGTTTATTTGGCGTTGATGTTGTTGTTTATTTGACATTGTTGTTGTTGACATTGTTGTTGTTGTTGTTTATTTGACGTAGTTTTTGTTGTTGACGTTGTTGTTGTTGTTGTTTATTTGACGTTTTTGTTGTTCTTGATGTTGTTGTTGTTGTTGTTTATTTGACGTTGTTGTTGTTGTTATTTATTTGACGTTGTTGTTGTTGTTGTTCATTTGACGTTGTTGTTGTTGTTTATTTGACGTTGTTGTTGTTATTGATGTTGTTTATTTGACGTTGTTGTTGTTGTTGTTTATTTAATGTTGTTGTTGTTGTTTATTTGACATTGTTGTTGTTGTTGACGTTGTTGTTGTTGTTTATTTGACATTGTTGTTGTTGTTGTTGTTGTTGTTGACGTTGTTGGTGTTGTTGTTTATTTGACGTTGTTGTTGTTGTTATTGTTTATTTGACGTTGTTTTAGATGTTGTTGTTTATTTGACGTTGTTGTTTATTTAACATTGTTTTAGATGTTGTTGTTTATTTGACGGTGTTGTTGTTTATTTGACATTGTTGTTGTTGTTGACGTTGTTGTTGTTGTTTATTTGACATTGTTGTTGTTGTTGTTGTTGACGTTGTTGGTGTTGTTGTTTATTTGACGTTGTTGTTGTTGTTTATTTGACGTTGTTTTAGTTGTTATTGTTTATTTGGCGTTGTTGTTGTTTATTTGACATTGTTGTTGTTGACATTGTTGTTGTTGTTGTTGTTTATTTGACGTAGTTGTTGTTGTTGACGTTGTTGTTGTTGTTGTTTATTTGTCGTTTTTGTTGTTGTTGATGTTGTTGTTTATTTGACGTTGTTGATGTTGTTGTTTATTTGACGTTGTTATTGTTGTTGTTTATTTGACGTTGTTGTTGTTGTTGTTATTGTTGTTGTTTATTTGACGTTGTTGTTGTTGTTGTTTATTTGATGTTGTTGTTGTTGTTTATTTGACATTGTGGTTGTTTATTTGACGTTGTTGTTGTTGTTGTTTATTTGACGTTGTTGTTGTTGTTTATTGGACGTTGATGTTGTTATTGTATATTTGACGGTGTTGTTGTTGTTGTTTATTTGACGTTATTTTAGTTGTTGTTATTTATTTGACGTTGTTGTTGTTGTTTATTTGATGTTGTTGTTGTTGACATTGTTGTTGTTGTTGTTGTTGTTGTTTATTTGACGTAGTTGTTGTTGTTGATGTTGTTGTTGTTGTTGTTTATTTGACGTTTTTGTTGTTGTTGATGTTGTTGTTGTTGATGTTGTTGTTGTTGTTAATTTGACGTTGTTGTTATTGTTGTTTATTTGACATTGTTGTTGTTGTTGTTTATATGACGTTGTTGTTGTTGTTGTTATTGTTGTTGTTTATTTGACGTTGTTGTTGTTGTTGTTTATTTGATGTTGTTGTTGTTGTTGTTTATTTGACATTGTTGTTGTTGTTGACGTTGTTGTTGTTGTTGTTTATTTGACATTGTTGTTGTTGTTGTTGTTAACGTTGTTGGTGTTGTTGTTTATTTGACGTTGTTGTTGTTGTTGTTGTTTATTTGATGTTGTTTTAGTCGTTGTTGTTTATTTGACGTTGTTGTTGTTGTTTATTTGACGTTGTTGTTGTTGTTTATTTGACGTTGTTGTTGTTGACATTGTTATTGTTGTTGTTTATTTGACGTTGTTTTTGTTGTTGTTGTTTATTTGGCGTTGATGTTGTTGTTTATTTGACATTGTTGTTGTTGACATTGTTGTTGTTGTTGTTGTTGTTTATTTGACGTAGTTTTTGTTGTTGACGTTGTTGTTGTTGTTGTTTATTTGACGTTTTTGTTGTTCTTGATGTTGTTGTTGTTGTTTATTTGACGTTGTTGTTGTTGTTATTTATTTGACGTTGTTGTTGTTGTTGTTGTTCATTTGACGTTGTTGTTGTTGTTTATTTGACGTTGTTGTTGTTATTGATGTTGTTTATTTGACGTTGTTGTTGTTGTTGTTTATTTAATGTTGTTGTTGTTGTTTATTTGACATTGTTGTTGTTGTTGTTGACGTTGTTGTTGTTGTTGTTGTTTATTTGACATTGTTGTTGTTGTTGTTGTTGTTGTTGTTGACGTTGTTGGTGTTGTTGTTTATTTGATGTTGTTGTTGTTGTTATTGTTTATTTGACGTTGTTTTAGATGTTGTTGTTTATTTGACGTTGTTGTTTATTTAACATTGTTTTAGATGTTGTTGTTTATTTGACGGTGTTGTTGTTTATTTGACATTGTTGTTGTTGTTGACGTTGTTGTTGTTGTTGTTTATTTGACATTGTTGTTGTTGTTGTTGACGTTGTTGGTGTTGTTGTTTATTTGACGTTGTTGTTGTTGTTTATTTGACGTTGTTTTAGTTGTTGTTGTTTATTTGACGTTGTTGTTGTAGTTTATTTGACGTTTTTGTTTTTGACATTGTTGTTATTGTTGTTTATATGACGTTGTTGTTGTTGTTGTTTATTTGACATAGTTGTTGTTGTTGCCGTTGTTGTTGTTGTTTATTTGATGTTTTTGTTGTTTATGATGTTGTTGTTGTTTATTTGACGTTGTTGTTATTGTTTATTTAACGTTGTTGTTGTTGTTTATTTGACGTTGTTCTTGTTGTTATTGTTGTTGTTTATTTGACGTTGTTGTTGTTGTTTATTTGATGTTGCTGTAGTTGTTTATTTGACGTTGGTGTTGTTGTTGTTTATTTGACGTTGTTGTTGTTGTTGTTATTTATTTGACGTTGTTGTTGTTGTTATTGTTTATTTGACGTTGTTGTTGTTGTTGTTGTTGTTTATTTGACGTTGTTATTGTTGTTTATTTGACGTTGTTTTTGTTATTTGACGTTGTTGTTGTTGTTGTATTTGTTGTTGTTGTTGTTGCTTATTTGACGTTGTTGTTATTGTTGTTGTTTATTTGACGTTGTTGCTGTTGTTTATTTGACGTTGTTGTTGTTGTTGTTGTTTATTTGATGTTGTTGTTGTTGTTTATTTGACTTTGTTGTTGTTGACATTGTTGTTGTTTTTGTTGTTTATTTGACGTTGTTATTGTTGTTGCTGTTGTTTATTTGACGTTGTTGTTGTCGTTGTTGTTGGTTATTTGACGTTGTTGTTGTTGTTTATTTGACGTTGTTGTTGTTGTTATTTATTTGACGTTGTTGTTGTTGTTGTTTATTTGACGTTGTTGTTGTTGTTGTTTATTTGACGTTGTTGTTCTTGTTGTTGTTTATTTGACGTTGTTGTTGTTGTTGTTTATTTGACATTGGTGTTGTTGTTGTTGACGTTGTTGTTGTTGTTTATATGACATTGTTGTTGTTGTTGTTGTTGTTGGTGTTGTTGTTTGTTTGACGTTGTTGTTGTTGTTGTTGTTTATTTGACGTTGTTTTAGTTGTTGTTGTTTATTTGGTGTTGTTGTTGTTTATTTGACATTGTTGTTGTTGACATTGTTGTTGTTGTTGTTGTTTATTTGACGTAGTTGTTGTTGTTAACATTGTTGTTGTTGTTGCTTATTTGACGTTTTTGTTGTTGTTGATGTTGTTGTTGTTGTTGTTTATTTGACGTTGTTGTTGTTAATGTTTATTTGACGTTGTTGTTGTTAATGTTTATTTGACGTTGTTGTTGTTGTTATTGTTGTTGTTTATTTAACGTTGTTGTTGTTGTTGTTGTTGTTGTTTATTTGACATTGTTGTTGTTGTTGACGTTGTTGTTGTTGTTGTTTATATGACATTGTTGTTGTTGTTGTTGTTTATTTGACGTTGTTGTTGTTGTTTATTTGACGTAGTTGTTGTTGCTGACGTTGTTGTTGTTGTTGTTATTGTTGTTGTTGTTGTTGTTGTTGTTGTTTATTTGACGTTGTTGTTATTGTCTATTTGACGTTGTTGTTTTTTGTTTATTTGACGTTGTTGTTGTTGTTGTTATTGTTGTTGTTTATTTGAGGTTGTTATTGTTGTTTATTTGATGTTGTTGTTGTTGTTTTTGTTTATTTGACGTTGGTGTTGTTGTTGTTTATTTGACGTTGTTGTTGTTGTTGTTATTTATTTGACGTTGTTGTTGTTGTTATTGTTTATTAGAAGTTGTTGTTGTTGTTGTTGTTTATTTGACGTTATTATTGTTGTTTATTTGACGTTGTTGTTATTGTTGTTTTTTATTTGACGTTGTTGTTGTTGTTGTTTATTGGACGTTATTATTGTTGTTGTTGTTGTTGTTTAGTTGACGTTGTTGTTGTCGTTGTTGTTGTTTATTTGACGTTGTTGTTGTTGTTGTTGTTTATTTGACGTTGTTGTTGTTGTTATTTATTTGACGTTGTTGTTGTTTATTTGACGTTGTTGTTGTTATTTATTTGACGTTGTTGTTGTTGTTGTTTATTTGACGTTGTTGTTGTTGTTGTTTATTTGACGTTGTTGTTCTTGTTGTTGTTTATTTGACATTGTTGTTGTTGTTGGTGTTGTTGTATATTTGACGTTGTTGTATATTTGACGTTGTTGTTGGTGTTGTTGTATATTTGACGTTATTTTAGTTGTTGTTATTTATTTGAAGTTGTTGTTGTTGTTTATTTGACGTTGTTGTTGTTGACATTGTTGTTGTTGTTGTTGTTTATTTGACGTAGTTGTTGTTGTTGATGTTGTTGTTGTTGTTTATTTGACATTTTTGTTGTTGTTGATGTTGTTGTTGTTGTTAATTTGACGTTGTTGTTATTGTTGTTTATTTGACGTTGTTGTTGTTGTTGTTTATATGACGTTGTTGTTGTTATTGTTGTTGTTTATTTGACGTTGTTGTTGTTGTTGTTTATTTGATGTTGTTGTTGTTGTTTATTTGACATTGTTGTTGTTGTTGACGTTGTTGTTGTTTATTTGACATTGTTGTTGTTGTTGTTGACGTCGTTGGTGTTGTTGTTTATTTGACGTTGTTGTTGTTGTTGTTGTTTATTTGATGTTGTTTTAGTTGTTGTTGTTTATTTGACGTTGTTGTTGTTGTTTATTTGATGTTGTTGTTGTTGTTTATTTGACGTTGTTGTTGTTGACATTGTTATTGTTGTTGTTTATTTGACGTTGTTTTTGTTGTTGTTGTTGTTTATTTGGCGTTGATGTTGTTGTTTATTTGACATTGTTGTTGTTGACATTGTTGTTGTTGTTGTTGTTTATTTGACGTAGTTTTTGTTGTTGACGTTGTTGTTGTTGTTGTTTATTTGACGTTTTTGTTGTTCTTGATGTTGTTGTTGTTGTTTATTTGACGTTGTTGTTGTTGTTATTTATTTGACGTTGTTGTTGTTGTTGTTCATTTGACGTTGTTGTTGTTGTTTATTTGACGTTGTTGTTGTTATTGATGTTGTTTATTTGACGTTGTTGTTGTTGTTTATTTAATGTTGTTGTTGTTGTTTATTTGACATTGTTGTTGTTGTTGTTGACGTTGTTGTTGTTGTTGTTTATTTGATATTGTTGTTGTTGTTGTTGTTGACGTTGTTGGTGTTGTTGTTTATTTGACGTTGTTGTTGTTGTTATTGTTTATTTGACGTTGTTTTAGATGTTGTTGTTTATTTGACGTTGTTGTTTATTTAACATTGTTTTAGATGTTGTTGTTTATTTGACGGTGTTGTTGTTTATTTGACATTGTTGTTGTTGTTGACGTTGTTGTTGTTGTTGTTGTTGTTTATTTGACATTGTTGTTGTTGTTGTTGACGTTGTTGGTGTTGTTGTTTATTTGACGTTGTTGTTGTTGTTTATTTGACGTTGTTGTTGTTGTTTATTTGACGTTGTTTTAGTTGTTGTTGTTTATTTGACGTTGTTGTTGTAGTTTATTTGACGTTTTTGTTTTTGACATTGTTGTTATTGTTGTTTATATGACGTTGTTGTTGTTGTTGTTTATTTGACATAGTTGTTGTTGTTGACGTTGTTGTTGTTGTTTATTTGATGTTTTTGTTGTTGATGATGTTGTTGTTGTTGTTTATTTGACGTTGTTGTTATTGTTTATTTAACGTTGTTGTTGTTGTTTATTTGACGTTGTTCTTGTTGTTATTGTTGTTGTTTATTTGACGTTGTTGTTGTTGTTTATTTGATGTTGCTGTAGTTGTTTATTTGACGTTGGTGTTGTTGTTGTTTATTTAACGTTGTTGTTGTTGTTGTTATTTATTTGACGTTGTTGTTGTTGTTATTATTTATTTGACGTTGTTGTTGTTGTTGTTGTTTATTTGACGTTGTTATTGTTGTTTATTTGACGTTGTTTTTGTTATTTGACGTTGTTGTTGTTGTTGTTGTATTTGTTGTTGTTGTTGTTGCTTATTTGACGTTGTTGTTATTGTTGTTGTTTATTTGACGTTGTTGCTGTTGTTTATTTGACGTTGTTGTTGTTGTTGTTTATTTGATGTTGTTGTTGTTTATTTGACTTTGTTGTTGTTGACATTGTTGTTGTTGTTGTTGTTTATTTGACGTTGTTATTGTTGTTGCTATTGTTTATTTGACGTTGTTGTTGTCGTTGTTGTTGGTTATTTGACGTTGTTGTTGTTGTTGTTATTTATTTGACGTTGTTGTTGTTGTTATTTATTTGACGTTGTTGTTGTTGTTGTTTATTTGACGTTGTTGTTGTTGTTGTTTATTTGACGTTGTTGTTCTTGTTGTTGTTTATTTGACGTTGTTGTTGTTGTTGTTGTTTATTTGACATTGGTGTTGTTGTTGTTGTTGACGTTGTTGTTGTTGTTTATATGACATTGTTGTTGTTGTTGTTGTTGTTGGTGTTGTTGTTTGTTTGACGTTGTTGTTGTTGTTGTTGTTTATTTGACGTTGTTTTAGTTGTTGTTGTTGTTTATTTGGTGTTGTTGTTGTTTATTTGACGTTGTTGTTGTTGTTTATTTGACGTTGTTTTAGTTGTTGTTGTTTATTTGACGTTGTTGTTGTAGTTTATTTGACGTTTTTGTTTTTGACATTGTTGTTATTGTTGTTTATATAACGTTGTTGTTGTTGTTGTTTATTTGACATAGTTGTTGTTGTTGACGTTGTTGTTGTTGTTTATTTGATGTTTTTGTTGTTGATGATGTTGTTGTTGTTGTTTATTTGACGTTGTTGTTATTGTTTATTTAACGTTGTTGTTGTTGTTTATTTGACGTTGTTCTTGTTGTTATTGTTGTTGTTTATTTGACGTTGTTGTTGTTGTTTATTTGATGTTGCTGTAGTTGTTTATTTGACGTTGGTGTTGTTGTTGTTTATTTAACGTTGTTGTTGTTGTTGTTATTTATTTGACGTTGTTGTTGTTGTTATTATTTATTTGACGTTGTTGTTGTTGTTGTTGTTTATTTGACGTTGTTATTGTTGTTTATTTGACGTTGTTTTTGTTATTTGACGTTGTTGTTGTTGTTGTTGTATTTGTTGTTGTTGTTGTTGCTTATTTGACGTTGTTGTTATTGTTGTTGTTTATTTGACGTTGTTGCTGTTGTTTATTTGACGTTGTTGTTGTTGTTGTTGTTTATTTGATGTTGTTGTTGTTTATTTGACTTTGTTGTTGTTGACATTGTTGTTGTTGTTGTTGTTTATTTGACGTTGTTATTGTTGTTGCTATTGTTTATTTGACGTTGTTGTTGTCGTTGTTGTTGGTTATTTGACGTTGTTGTTGTTGTTGTTGTTATTTATTTGACGTTGTTGTTGTTGTTATTTATTTGACGTTGTTGTTGTTGTTGTTGTTTATTTGACGTTGTTGTTGTTGTTGTTTATTTGACGTTGTTGTTCTTGTTGTTGTTTATTTAACGTTGTTGTTGTTGTTGTTGTTTATTTGACATTGGTGTTGTTGTTGTTGTTGACGTTGTTGTTGTTGTTTATATGACATTGTTGTTGTTGTTGTTGTTGTTGTTGGTGTTGTTGTTTGTTTGACGTTGTTGTTGTTGTTGTTGTTTATTTGACGTTGTTTTAGATGTTGTTGTTGTTTATTTGGTGTTGTTGTTGTTTATTTGACATTGTTGTTGTTGACATTGTTGTTGTTGTTGTTTATTTGACGTAGTTGTTGTTGTTAACGTTGTTGTTGTTGTTGCTTATTTGACGTTTTTGTTGTTGTTGATGTTGTTGTTGTTGTTTATTTGACGTTGTTGTTGTTAATGTTTATTTGACGTTGTTGTTGTTAATGTTTATTTGACGTTGTTGTTGTTGTTGTTATTGTTGTTGTTTATTTAACGTTGTTGTTGTTGTTGTTTATTTGACATTGTTGTTGTTGTTGACGTTGTTGTTGTTGTTGTTTATATGATATTGTTGTTGTTGTTGTTGTTTATTTGACGTTGTTGTTGTTTATTTGACGTAGTTGTTGTTGCTGACGTTGTTGTTGTTGTTGTTATTGTTGTTGTTGTGGTTTATTTGACGTTTTTGTTGTTGTTGTTGTTGTTGTTGTTGTTTATTTGACGTTGTTGTTATTGTCTATTTGACGTTGTTGTTTTTTGTTTATTTGACGTTGTTGTTGTTGTTGTTATTGTTGTTGTTTATTTGAGGTTGTTATTGTTGTTTATTTGATGTTGTTGTTGTTGTTGTTTATTTGACGTTGGTGTTGTTGTTGTTTATTTGACGTTGTTGTTGTTGTTATTTATTTGACGTTGTTGTTGTTGTTGTTATTGTTTATTAGAAGTTGTTGTTGTTGTTGTTGTTTATTTGACGTTGTTATTGTTGTTTATTTGACGTTGTTGTTATTGTTGTTGTTTATTTGACGTTGTTGTTGTTGTTGTTGTTGTTTATTGGACGTTATTATTGTTGTTGTTGTTGTTGTTTAGTTGACGTTGTTGTTGTTGTTGTTTATTTGACGTTGTTGTTGTTGTTATTTATTTGACGTTGTTGTTGTTTATTTGACGTTGTTGTTGTTGTTTATTTGACGTTGTTGTTGTTGTTGTTTATTGGACGTTATTATTGTCGTCGTTGTTGTTGTTTATTTGACGTTGTTGTTGTTGTTGTTTATTTGACGTTGTTGTTGTTGTTATTTATTTGACGTTGTTGTTGTTTATTTGACGTTGTTGTTGTTGTTTATTTGACGTTGTTGTTGTTGTTGTTTATTTGACGTTGTTGTTGTTGTTGTTGTTTATTTGACATTGTTGTTGTTGTTGTTGACGTTGTTGTTGTTGTGTATTTGACATTGTTGTTGTTGTTGGTGTTGTTGTATATTTGACGGTGTTGTTGTTGTTTTTGTTTATTTGACGTTATTTTAGTTGTTGTTATTTATTTGACGTTGTTGTTGTTGTTTATTTGACGTTGTTGTTGTTGACATTGTTGTTGTTGTTGTTGTTGTTTATTTGACGTAGTTGTTGTTGTTGACGTTGTTGTTGTTGTTGTTGTTTATTTGACATTTTTGTTGTTGTTGATGTTGTTGTTGTTGTTGTTAATTTCAGGTTGTTGTTATTGTTGTTTATTTGACGTTGTTGTTGTTGTTGTTGTTTATATGACGTTGTTGTCGTTGTTATTGTTGTTGTTTATTTGACGTTGTTGTTGTTGTTGTTTATTTGATGTTGTTGTTGTTGTTGTTTATTTGACATTGTTGTTGTTGTTGACGTTGTTGTTGTTGTTTATTTGACATTGTTGTTGTTGTTGTTGTTGACGTTGTTGGTGTTGTTGTTTATTTGACGTTGTTGTTGTTGTTGTTTATTTGATGTTGTTTTAGTTTTTGTTGTTTATTTGACGCTGTTGTTGTTGTTTATTTGACGTTGTTGTTGTTGTTGTTTATTTGACGTTGTTGTTGTTGACATTGTTATTGTTGTTGTTTATTTGACGTTGTTTTTGTTGTTGTTGTTTATTTGGCGTTGATGTTGTTGTTTATTTGACATTGTTGTTGTTGACATTGTTGTTGTTATTGTTTATTTGACGTAGTTTTTGTTGTTGACGTTGTTGTTGTTGTTGTTGTTGTTTATTTGACGTTTTTGTTGTTCTTGATGTTGTTGTTGTTGTTTATTTGACGTTGTTGTTGTTGTTATTTATTTGACGTTGTTGTTGTTGTTCATTTGACGTTGTTGTTGTTGTTTATTTGACGTTGTTGTTGTTATTGATGTTGTTTATTTGACGTTGTTGTTGTTGTTGTTTATTTAATGTTGTTGTTGTTGTTTATTTGACATTGTTGTTGTTGTTGTTGACGTTGTTGTTGTTGTTGTTTATTTGACGTTGTTGTTGTTGTTGTTGTTGACGTTGTTGGTGTTGTTGTTTATTTGATGTTGTTGTTGTTGTTATTGTTTATTTGACGTTGTTTTAGATGTTGTTGTTTATTTGACGTTGTTGTTTATTTAACATTGTTTTAGATGTTGTTGTTTATTTGACGGTGTTGTTGTTTATTTGACATTGTTGTTGTTGTTGACGTTGTTGTTGTTGTTGTTTATTTGACATTGTTGTTGTTGTTGACGTTGTTGGTGTTGTTGTTTATTTGACGTTGTTGTTGTTGTTTATTTGACGTTGTTTTAGTTGTTGTTGTTTATTTGACGTTGTTGTTGTAGTTTATTTGACGTTTTTGTTTTTGACATTGTTGTTATTGTTGTTTATATGACGTTGTTGTTGTTGTTGTTGTTTATTTGACATAGTTGTTGTTGTTGACGTTGTTGTTGTTGTTTATTTGATGTTTTTGTTGTTGATGATGTTGTAGTTGTTGTTTATTTGACGTTGTTGTTATTGTTTATTTAACGTTGTTGTTGTTGTTTATTTGACGTTGTTCTTGTTGTTATTGTTGTTGTTTATTTGACGTTGTTGTTGTTGTTTATTTGACGTTCGTGTTGTTGTTGTTTATTTGACGTTGTTGTTGTTGTTGTTATTTATTTGACGTTGTTGTTGTTGTTATTGTTTATTTGACGTTGTTGTTGTTGTTTATTTGACGTTGTTATTGTTGTTTATTTGACGTTGTTTTTGTTATTTGACGTTGTTGTTGTTGTTGTTGTATTTGTTGTTGTTGTTGTTGCTTATTTGACGTTGTTGTTATTGTTGTTGTTTATTTGACGTTGTTGCTGTTGTTTATTTGACGTTGTTGTTGTTGTTTATTTGACGTTGTTGTTGTTGTTGTTTAGTTGACATTGTTGTTGTTGTTGTTGTTGTTTATTTGACGTTGTTATTGTTGTTGCTGTTGTTTATTTGACGTTGTTGTTGTCGTTGTTGTTGGTTATTTGACGTTGTTGTTGTTGTTGTTTATTTGACGTTGTTGTTGTTGTTATTTATTTGATGTTGTTGTTGTTGTTTATTTGACGTTGTTGTTGTTGTTGTTTATTTGACGTTGTTGTTCTTGTTGTTGTTTATTTGACGTTGTTGTTGTTGTTGTTGTTTATTTGACATTGGTGTTGTTGTTGTTGACGTTGTTGTTGTTGTTTATATGACATTGTTGTTGTTGTTGTTGTTGGTGTTGTTGTTTGTTTGACGTTGTTGTTGTTGTTGTTCTTTATTTGACGTTGTTTTAGTTGTTGTTGTTTATTTGGTGTTGTTGTTGTTTATTTGACATTGTTGTTGTTGACATTGTTGTTGTTGTTGTTTATTTGACGTAGTTGTTGTTGTTAACGTTGTTTTTGTTGTTGCTTATTTGACGTTTTTGTTGTTGTTGATGTTGTTGTTGTTGTTTATTTGACGTTGTTGTTGTTAATGTTTATTTGACGCTGTTGTTGTTAATGTTTATTTGACGTTGTTGTTGTTGTTATTGTTGTTGTTTATTTAACGTTGTTGTTGTTGTTGTTGTTTATTTGACATTGTTGTTGTTGTTGACGTTGTTGTTGTTGTTGTTGTTTATATGACATTGTTGTTGTTGTTGTTGTTTAGTTGACGTTGTTTTTGTTGTTTATTTGACGTAGTTGTTGTTGCTGACGTTGTTGTTGTTGTTGTTATTGTTGTTGTTGTTGTTTATTTGACGTTTTTGTTGTTGTTGTTGTTGTTGTTTATTTGACGTTGTTGTTATTGTCTATTTGACGTTGTTGTTTTTTGTTTATTTGACGTTGTTGTTGTTGTTGTTGTTGTTGTTATTGTTGTTGTTTATTTGAGGTTGTTATTGTTGTTTATTTGATGTTGTTGTTGTTGTTGTTGTTGTTGTTGTTTATTTGACGTTGGTGTTGTTGTTGTTTATTTGACGTTGTTGTTGTTGTTATTTATTTGACGTTGTTATTGTTGTTTATTTGACGTTGTTGTTATTGTTGTTGTTTATTTGACGTTGTTGTTGTTGTTTATTGGACGTTATTATTGTTGTTGTTGTTGTTGTTTAGTTGACGTTGTTGTTGTCGTCGTTGTTGTTTATTTGACATTGTTGTTGTTGTTGTTTATTTGACGTTGTTGTTGTTGTTATTTATTTGACGTTGTTGTTGTTTATTTGACGTTGTTGTTGTTGTTTATTTGAGGTTGTTGTTGTTGTTGTTTATTTGACGTTGTTGTTGTTGTTGTTGTTTATTTGACATTGTTGTTGTTGTTGTTGTTGACGTTGTTGTTGTTGTTTATTTGACATTGTTGTTGTTGTTGGTGTTGTTGTATATTTGACGGTGTTGTTGTTGTTGTTGTTGTTGTTTATTTGACGTTATTTTAGTTGTTGTTATTTATTTGACGTTGTTGTTGTTGTTTATTTGACGTTGTTGTTGTTGACGTTGTTGTTGTTGTTGTTTATTTGACGTTGTTGTTGTTGTTGTTGTTGACGTTGTTGGTGTTGTTGTTTATTTGATGTTGTTGTTGTTGTTATTGTTTATTTGACGTTGTTTTAGATGTTGTTGTTTATTTGACGTTGTTGTTTATTTAACATTGTTTTAGATGTTGTTGTTTATTTGACGGTGTTGTTGTTTATTTGACATTGTTGTTGTTGTTGACGTTGTTGTTGTTGTTGTTTATTTGACATTGTTGTTGTTGTTGACGTTGTTGGTGTTGTTGTTTATTTGACGTTGTTGTTGTTGTTTATTTGACGTTGTTTTAGTTGTTGTTGTTTATTTGACGTTGTTGTTGTAGTTTATTTGACGTTTTTGTTTTTGACATTGTTGTTATTGTTGTTTATATGACGTTGTTGTTGTTGTTGTTGTTTATTTGACGTTGTTGTTGTTGTTTATTTGACGTTGTTGTTGTTGTTGTTTATTGGACGTTATTATTGTCGTCGTTGTTGTTGTTTATTTGACGTTGTTGTTGTTGTTGTTTATTTGACGTTGTTGTTGTTGTTATTTATTTGACGTTGTTGTTGTTTATTTGACGTTGTTGTTGTTGTTTATTTGACGTTGTTGTTGTTGTTGTTTATTTGACGTTGTTGTTGTTGTTGTTGTTTATTTGACATTGTTGTTGTTGTTGTTGACGTTGTTGTTGTTGTTGTGTATTTGACATTGTTGTTGTTGTTGGTGTTGTTGTATATTTGACGGTGTTGTTGTTGTTGTTGTTTATTTGACGTTATTTTAGTTGTTGTTATTTATTTGACGTTGTTGTTGTTGTTTATTTGACGTTGTTGTTGTTGACATTGTTGTTGTTGTTGTTGTTGTTTATTTGACGTAGTTGTTGTTGTTGACGTTGTTGTTGTTGTTGTTGTTTATTTGACATTTTTGTTGTTGTTGATGTTGTTGTTGTTGTTGTTAATTTGAGGTTGTTGTTATTGTTGTTTATTTGACGTTGTTGTTGTTGTTGTTGTTTATATGACGTTGTTGTCGTTGTTATTGTTGTTGTTTATTTGACGTTGTTGTTGTTGTTGTTTATTTGATGTTGTTGTTGTTGTTGTTTATTTGACATTGTTGTTGTTGTTGACGTTGTTGTTGTTGTTTATTTGACATTGTTGTTGTTGTTGTTGACGTTGTTGGTGTTGTTGTTTATTTGACGTTGTTGTTGTTGTTGTTTATTTGATGTTGTTTTAGTTTTTGTTGTTTATTTGACGCTGTTGTTGTTGTTTATTTGACGTTGTTGTTGTTGTTGTTTATTTGACGTTGTTGTTGTTGACATTGTTATTGTTGTTGTTTATTTGACGTTGTTTTTGTTGTTGTTGTTTATTTGGCGTTGATGTTGTTGTTTATTTGACATTGTTGTTGTTGACATTGTTGTTGTTATTGTTTATTTGACGTAGTTTTTGTTGTTGACGTTGTTGTTGTTGTTGTTGTTGTTTATTTGACGTTTTTGTTGTTCTTGATGTTGTTGTTGTTGTTTATTTGACGTTGTTGTTGTTGTTATTTATTTGACGTTGTTGTTGTTGTTCATTTGACGTTGTTGTTGTTGTTTATTTGACGTTGTTGTTGTTATTGATGTTGTTTATTTGACGTTGTTGTTGTTGTTGTTTATTTAATGTTGTTGTTGTTGTTTATTTGACATTGTTGTTGTTGTTGTTGACGTTGTTGTTGTTGTTGTTTATTTGACGTTGTTGTTGTTGTTGTTGTTGACGTTGTTGGTGTTGTTGTTTATTTGATGTTGTTGTTGTTGTTATTGTTTATTTGACGTTGTTTTAGATGTTGTTGTTTATTTGACGTTGTTGTTTATTTAACATTGTTTTAGATGTTGTTGTTTATTTGACGGTGTTGTTGTTTATTTGACATTGTTGTTGTTGTTGACGTTGTTGTTGTTGTTGTTTATTTGACATTGTTGTTGTTGTTGACGTTGTTGGTGTTGTTGTTTATTTGACGTTGTTGTTGTTGTTTATTTGACGTTGTTTTAGTTGTTGTTGTTTATTTGACGTTGTTGTTGTAGTTTATTTGACGTTTTTGTTTTTGACATTGTTGTTATTGTTGTTTATATGACGTTGTTGTTGTTGTTGTTTATTTGACATAGTTGTTGTTGTTGACGTTGTTGTTGTTGTTTATTTGATGTTTTTGTTGTTGATGATGTTGTAGTTGTTGTTTATTTGACGTTGTTGTTATTGTTTATTTAACGTTGTTGTTGTTGTTTATTTGACGTTGTTCTTGTTGTTATTGTTGTTGTTTATTTGACGTTGTTGTTGTTGTTTATTTGACGTTCGTGTTGTTGTTGTTTATTTGACGTTGTTGTTGTTGTTGTTATTTATTTGACGTTGTTGTTGTTGTTATTGTTTATTTGACGTTGTTGTTGTTGTTTATTTGACGTTGTTATTGTTGTTTATTTGACGTTGTTTTTGTTATTTGACGTTGTTGTTGTTGTTGTTGTATTTGTTGTTGTTGTTGTTGCTTATTTGACGTTGTTGTTATTGTTGTTGTTTATTTGACGTTGTTGCTGTTGTTTATTTGACGTTGTTGTTGTCGTTGTTGTTGGTTATTTGACGTTGTTGTTGTTGTTATTTATTTGACGTTGTTGTTGTTGTTATTTATTTGATGTTGTTGTTGTTGTTGTTTATTTGACGTTGTTGTTGTTGTTGTTTATTTGACGTTGTTGTTCTTGTTGTTGTTTATTTGACGTTGTTGTTGTTGTTGTTGTTTATTTGACATTGGTGTTGTTGTTGTTGACGTTGTTGTTGTTGTTTATATGACATTGTTGTTGTTGTTGTTGTTGGTGTTGTTGTTTGTTTGACGTTGTTGTTGTTGTTGTTCTTTATTTGACGTTGTTTTAGTTGTTGTTGTTTATTTGGTGTTGTTGTTGTTTATTTGACATTGTTGTTGTTGACATTGTTGTTGTTGTTGTTTATTTGACGTAGTTGTTGTTGTTAACGTTGTTTTTGTTGTTGCTTATTTGACGTTTTTGTTGTTGTTGATGTTGTTGTTGTTGTTTATTTGACGTTGTTGTTGTTAATGTTTATTTGACGCTGTTGTTGTTAATGTTTATTTGACGTTGTTGTTGTTGTTATTGTTGTTGTTTATTTAACGTTGTTGTTGTTGTTGTTGTTTATTTGACATTGTTGTTGTTGTTGACGTTGTTGTTGTTGTTGTTGTTTATATGACATTGTTGTTGTTGTTGTTGTTTAGTTGACGTTGTTTTTGTTGTTTATTTGACGTAGTTGTTGTTGCTGACGTTGTTGTTGTTGTTGTTATTGTTGTTGTTGTTGTTTATTTGACGTTTTTGTTGTTGTTGTTGTTGTTGTTTATTTGACGTTGTTGTTATTGTCTATTTGACGTTGTTGTTTTTTGTTTATTTGACGTTGTTGTTGTTGTTGTTGTTGTTGTTATTGTTGTTGTTTATTTGAGGTTGTTATTGTTGTTTATTTGATGTTGTTGTTGTTGTTGTTGTTGTTGTTGTTGTTTATTTGACGTTGGTGTTGTTGTTGTTTATTTGACGTTGTTGTTGTTGTTATTTATTTGACGTTGTTATTGTTGTTTATTTGACGTTGTTGTTATTGTTGTTGTTTATTTGACGTTGTTGTTGTTGTTTATTGGACGTTATTATTGTTGTTGTTGTTGTTGTTTAGTTGACGTTGTTGTTGTCGTCGTTGTTGTTTATTTGACGTTGTTGTTGTTGTTGTTTATTTGACGTTGTTGTTGTTGTTATTTATTTGACGTTGTTGTTGTTTATTTGACGTTGTTGTTGTTGTTTATTTGAGGTTGTTGTTGTTGTTGTTTATTTGACGTTGTTGTTGTTGTTGTTGTTTATTTGACATTGTTGTTGTTGTTGTTGACGTTGTTGTTGTTGTTTATTTGACATTGTTGTTGTTGTTGGTGTTGTTGTATATTTGACGGTGTTGTTGTTGTTGTTGTTGTTGTTGTTTATTTGACGTTATTTTAGTTGTTGTTATTTATTTGACGTTGTTGTTGTTGTTTATTTGACGTTGTTGTTGTTGACGTTGTTGTTGTTGTTGTTTATTTGACGTTGTTGTTGTTGTTGTTGTTGACGTTGTTGGTGTTGTTGTTTATTTGATGTTGTTGTTGTTGTTATTGTTTATTTGACGTTGTTTTAGATGTTGTTGTTTATTTGACGTTGTTGTTTATTTAACATTGTTTTAGATGTTGTTGTTTATTTGACGGTGTTGTTGTTTATTTGACATTGTTGTTGTTGTTGACGTTGTTGTTGTTGTTGTTTATTTGACATTGTTGTTGTTGTTGACGTTGTTGGTGTTGTTGTTTATTTGACGTTGTTGTTGTTGTTTATTTGACGTTGTTTTAGTTGTTGTTGTTTATTTGACGTTGTTGTTGTAGTTTATTTGACGTTTTTGTTTTTGACATTGTTGTTATTGTTGTTTATATGACGTTGTTGTTGTTGTTGTTGTTTATTTGACATAGTTGTTGTTGTTGACGTTGTTGTTGTTGTTTATTTGATGTTTTTGTTGTTGATGATGTTGTAGTTGTTGTTTATTTGACGTTGTTGTTATTGTTTATTTAACGTTGTTGTTGTTGTTTATTTGACGTTGTTCTTGTTGTTATTGTTGTTGTTTATTTGACGTTGTTGTTGTTGTTTATTTGACGTTCGTGTTGTTGTTGTTTATTTGACGTTGTTGTTGTTGTTGTTATTTATTTGACGTTGTTGTTGTTGTTATTGTTTATTTGACGTTGTTGTTGTTGTTTATTTGACGTTGTTATTGTTGTTTATTTGACGTTGTTTTTGTTATTTGACGTTGTTGTTGTTGTTGTTGTATTTGTTGTTGTTGTTGTTGCTTATTTGACGTTGTTGTTATTGTTGTTGTTTATTTGACGTTGTTGCTGTTGTTTATTTGACGTTGTTGTTGTTGTTGTTTATTTGACGTTGTTGTTGTTGTTGTTTAGTTGACATTGTTGTTGTTGTTGTTGTTTATTTGACGTTGTTATTGTTGTTGCTGTTGTTTATTTGACGTTGTTGTTGTCGTTGTTGTTGGTTATTTGACGTTGTTGTTGTTGTTGTTTATTTGACGTTGTTGTTGTTGTTATTTATTTGATGTTGTTGTTGTTGTTGTTTATTTGACGTTGTTGTTGTTGTTGTTTATTTGACGTTGTTGTTCTTGTTGTTGTTTATTTGACGTTGTTGTTGTTGTTGTTGTTTATTTGACATTGGTGTTGTTGTTGTTGACGTTGTTGTTGTTGTTTATATGACATTGTTGTTGTTGTTGTTGTTGGTGTTGTTGTTTGTTTGACGTTGTTGTTGTTGTTGTTCTTTATTTGACGTTGTTTTAGTTGTTGTTGTTTATTTGGTGTTGTTGTTGTTTATTTGACATTGTTGTTGTTGACATTGTTGTTGTTGTTGTTTATTTGACGTAGTTGTTGTTGTTAACGTTGTTTTTGTTGTTGCTTATTTGACGTTTTTGTTGTTGTTGATGTTGTTGTTGTTGTTTATTTGACGTTGTTGTTGTTAATGTTTATTTGACGCTGTTGTTGTTAATGTTTATTTGACGTTGTTGTTGTTGTTATTGTTGTTGTTTATTTAACGTTGTTGTTGTTGTTGTTGTTTATTTGACATTGTTGTTGTTGTTGACGTTGTTGTTGTTGTTGTTGTTGTTTATATGACATTGTTGTTGTTGTTGTTGTTTAGTTGACGTTGTTTTTGTTGTTTATTTGACGTAGTTGTTGTTGCTGACGTTGTTGTTGTTGTTGTTATTGTTGTTGTTGTTGTTTATTTGACGTTTTTGTTGTTGTTGTTGTTGTTGTTTATTTGACATTGTTGTTATTGTCTATTTGACGTTGTTGTTTTTTGTTTATTTGACGTTGTTGTTGTTGTTGTTGTTGTTGTTGTTATTGTTGTTGTTTATTTGAGGTTGTTATTGTTGTTTATTTGATGTTGTTGTTGTTGTTGTTGTTGTTGTTGTTTATTTGACGTTGGTGTTGTTGTTGTTTATTTGACGTTGTTGTTGTTGTTATTTATTTGACGTTGTTATTGTTGTTTATTTGACGTTGTTGTTATTGTTGTTGTTTATTTGACGTTGTTGTTGTTGTTTATTGGACGTTATTATTGTTGTTGTTGTTGTTGTTTAGTTGACGTTGTTGTTGTCGTCGTTGTTGTTTATTTGACATTGTTGTTGTTGTTGTTTATTTGACGTTGTTGTTGTTGTTATTTATTTGACGTTGTTGTTGTTTATTTGACGTTGTTGTTGTTGTTTATTTGAGGTTGTTGTTGTTGTTGTTTATTTGACGTTGTTGTTGTTGTTGTTGTTTATTTGACATTGTTGTTGTTGTTGTTGTTGACGTTGTTGTTGTTGTTTATTTGACATTGTTGTTGTTGTTGGTGTTGTTGTATATTTGACGGTGTTGTTGTTGTTGTTGTTGTTTATTTGACGTTATTTTAGTTGTTGTTATTTATTTGACGTTGTTGTTGTTGTTTATTTGACGTTGTTGTTGTTGACGTTGTTGTTGTTGTTGTTTATTTGACGTTGTTGTTGTTGTTGTTGACGTTGTTGGTGTTGTTGTTTATTTGATGTTGTTGTTGTTGTTATTGTTTATTTGACGTTGTTTTAGATGTTGTTGTTTATTTGACGTTGTTGTTTATTTAACATTGTTTTAGATGTTGTTGTTTATTTGACGGTGTTGTTGTTTATTTGACATTGTTGTTGTTGTTGACGTTGTTGTTGTTGTTGTTTATTTGACATTGTTGTTGTTGTTGACGTTGTTGGTGTTGTTGTTTATTTGACGTTGTTGTTGTTGTTTATTTGACGTTGTTTTAGTTGTTGTTGTTTATTTGACGTTGTTGTTGTAGTTTATTTGACGTTTTTGTTTTTGACATTGTTGTTATTGTTGTTTATATGACGTTGTTGTTGTTGTTGTTGTTTATTTGACGTTGTTGTTGTTGTTTATTTGACGTTGTTGTTGTTGTTGTTTATTGGACGTTATTATTGTCGTCGTTGTTGTTGTTTATTTGACGTTGTTGTTGTTGTTGTTTATTTGACGTTGTTGTTGTTGTTATTTATTTGACGTTGTTGTTGTTTATTTGACGTTGTTGTTGTTGTTTATTTGACGTTGTTGTTGTTGTTGTTTATTTGACGTTGTTGTTGTTGTTGTTGTTTATTTGACATTGTTGTTGTTGTTGTTGACGTTGTTGTTGTTGTTGTGTATTTGACATTGTTGTTGTTGTTGGTGTTGTTGTATATTTGACGGTGTTGTTGTTGTTGTTGTTTATTTGACGTTATTTTAGTTGTTGTTATTTATTTGACGTTGTTGTTGTTGTTTATTTGACGTTGTTGTTGTTGACATTGTTGTTGTTGTTGTTGCTGTTTATTTGACGTAGTTGTTGTTGTTGACGTTGTTGTTGTTGTTGTTGTTTATTTGACATTTTTGTTGTTGTTGATGTTGTTGTTGTTGTTGTTAATTTGAGGTTGTTGTTATTGTTGTTTATTTGACGTTGTTGTTGTTGTTGTTGTTTATATGACGTTGTTGTCGTTGTTATTGTTGTTGTTTATTTGACGTTGTTGTTGTTGTTGTTTATTTGATGTTGTTGTTGTTGTTGTTTATTTGACATTGTTGTTGTTGTTGACGTTGTTGTTGTTGTTTATTTGACATTGTTGTTGTTGTTGTTGACGTTGTTGGTGTTGTTGTTTATTTGACGTTGTTGTTGTTGTTGTTTATTTGATGTTGTTTTAGTTTTTGTTGTTTATTTGACGCTGTTGTTGTTGTTTATTTGACGTTGTTGTTGTTGTTGTTTATTTGACGTTGTTGTTGTTGACATTGTTATTGTTGTTGTTTATTTGACGTTGTTTTTGTTGTTGTTGTTTATTTGGCGTTGATGTTGTTGTTTATTTGACATTGTTGTTGTTGACATTGTTGTTGTTATTGTTTATTTGACGTAGTTTTTGTTGTTGACGTTGTTGTTGTTGTTGTTGTTGTTGTTTATTTGACGTTTTTGTTGTTCTTGATGTTGTTGTTGTTGTTTATTTGACGTTGTTGTTGTTGTTATTTATTTGACGTTGTTGTTGTTGTTCATTTGACGTTGTTGTTGTTGTTTATTTGACGTTGTTGTTGTTATTGATGTTGTTTATTTGACGTTGTTGTTGTTGTTGTTTATTTAATGTTGTTGTTGTTGTTTATTTGACATTGTTGTTGTTGTTGTTGTTGACGTTGTTGTTGTTGTTGTTTATTTGACGTTGTTGTTGTTGTTGTTGTTGACGTTGTTGGTGTTGTTGTTTATTTGATGTTGTTGTTGTTGTTATTGTTTATTTGACGTTGTTTTAGATGTTGTTGTTTATTTGACGTTGTTGTTTATTTAACATTGTTTTAGATGTTGTTGTTTATTTGACGGTGTTGTTGTTTATTTGACATTGTTGTTGTTGTTGACGTTGTTGTTGTTGTTGTTTATTTGACATTGTTGTTGTTGTTGACGTTGTTGGTGTTGTTGTTTATTTGACGTTGTTGTTGTTGTTTATTTGACGTTGTTTTAGTTGTTGTTGTTTATTTGACGTTGTTGTTGTAGTTTATTTGACGTTTTTGTTTTTGACATTGTTGTTATTGTTGTTTATATGACGTTGTTGTTGTTGTTGTTTATTTGACATAGTTGTTGTTGTTGACGTTGTTGTTGTTGTTTATTTGATGTTTTTGTTGTTGATGATGTTGTAGTTGTTGTTTATTTGACGTTGTTGTTATTGTTTATTTAACGTTGTTGTTGTTGTTTATTTGACGTTGTTCTTGTTGTTATTGTTGTTGTTTATTTGACGTTGTTGTTGTTGTTTATTTGACGTTCGTGTTGTTGTTGTTTATTTGACGTTGTTGTTGTTGTTGTTATTTATTTGACGTTGTTGTTGTTGTTATTGTTTATTTGACGTTGTTGTTGTTGTTTATTTGACGTTGTTATTGTTGTTTATTTGACGTTGTTTTTGTTATTTGACGTTGTTGTTGTTGTTGTTGTATTTGTTGTTGTTGTTGTTGCTTATTTGACATTGTTGTTATTGTTGTTGTTTATTTGACGTTGTTGCTGTTGTTTATTTGACGTTGTTGTTGTTGTTGTTTATTTGACGTTGTTGTTGTTGTTGTTTAGTTGACATTGTTGTTGTTGTTGTTGTTGTTTATTTGACGTTGTTATTGTTGTTGCTGTTGTTTATTTGACGTTGTTGTTGTCGTTGTTGTTGGTTATTTGACGTTGTTGTTGTTGTTGTTTATTTGACGTTGTTGTTGTTGTTATTTATTTGATGTTGTTGTTGTTGTTGTTTATTTGACGTTGTTGTTGTTGTTGTTTATTTGACGTTGTTGTTCTTGTTGTTGTTTATTTGACGTTGTTGTTGTTGTTGTTGTTTATTTGACATTGGTGTTGTTGTTGTTGACGTTGTTGTTGTTGTTTATATGACATTGTTGTTGTTGTTGTTGTTGGTGTTGTTGTTTGTTTGACGTTGTTGTTGTTGTTGTTCTTTATTTGACGTTGTTTTAGTTGTTGTTGTTTATTTGGTGTTGTTGTTGTTTATTTGACATTGTTGTTGTTGACATTGTTGTTGTTGTTGTTTATTTGACGTAGTTGTTGTTGTTAACGTTGTTTTTGTTGTTGCTTATTTGACGTTTTTGTTGTTGTTGATGTTGTTGTTGTTGTTTATTTGACGTTGTTGTTGTTAATGTTTATTTGACGCTGTTGTTGTTAATGTTTATTTGACGTTGTTGTTGTTGTTATTGTTGTTGTTTATTTAACGTTGTTGTTGTTGTTGTTGTTTATTTGACATTGTTGTTGTTGTTGACGTTGTTGTTGTTGTTGTTGTTTATATGACATTGTTGTTGTTGTTGTTGTTTAGTTGACGTTGTTTTTGTTGTTTATTTGACGTAGTTGTTGTTGCTGACGTTGTTGTTGTTGTTGTTATTGTTGTTGTTGTTGTTTATTTGACGTTTTTGTTGTTGTTGTTGTTGTTGTTTATTTGACGTTGTTGTTATTGTCTATTTGACGTTGTTGTTTTTTGTTTATTTGACGTTGTTGTTGTTGTTGTTGTTGTTGTTATTGTTGTTGTTTATTTAAGGTTGTTATTGTTGTTTATTTGATGTTGTTGTTGTTGTTGTTGTTGTTGTTTATTTGACGTTGGTGTTGTTGTTGTTTATTTGACGTTGTTGTTGTTGTTATTTATTTGACGTTGTTATTGTTGTTTATTTGACGTTGTTGTTATTGTTGTTGTTTATTTGACGTTGTTGTTGTTGTTTATTGGACGTTATTATTGTTGTTGTTGTTGTTGTTTAGTTGACGTTGTTGTTGTCGTCGTTGTTGTTTATTTGACGTTGTTGTTGTTGTTGTTTATTTGACGTTGTTGTTGTTGTTATTTATTTGACGTTGTTGTTGTTTATTTGACGTTGTTGTTGTTGTTTATTTGAGGTTGTTGTTGTTGTTGTTTATTTGACGTTGTTGTTGTTGTTGTTGTTGTTTATTTGACATTGTTGTTGTTGTTGTTGACGTTGTTGTTGTTGTTTATTTGACATTGTTGTTGTTGTTGGTGTTGTTGTATATTTGACGGTGTTGTTGTTGTTGTTGTTTATTTGACGTTATTTTAGTTGTTGTTATTTATTTGACGTTGTTGTTGTTGTTTATTTGACGTTGTTGTTGTTGACGTTGTTGTTGTTGTTGTTTATTTGACGTTGTTGTTGTTGTTGTTGTTGACGTTGTTGGTGTTGTTGTTTATTTGATGTTGTTGTTGTTGTTATTGTTTATTTGACGTTGTTTTAGATGTTGTTGTTTATTTGACGTTGTTGTTTATTTAACATTGTTTTAGATGTTGTTGTTTATTTGACGGTGTTGTTGTTTATTTGACATTGTTGTTGTTGTTGACGTTGTTGTTGTTGTTGTTTATTTGACATTGTTGTTGTTGTTGACGTTGTTGGTGTTGTTGTTTATTTGACGTTGTTGTTGTTGTTTATTTGACGTTGTTTTAGTTGTTGTTGTTTATTTGACGTTGTTGTTGTAGTTTATTTGACGTTTTTGTTTTTGACATTGTTGTTATTGTTGTTTATATGACGTTGTTGTTGTTGTTGTTGTTTATTTGACATAGTTGTTGTTGTTGACGTTGTTGTTGTTGTTTATTTGATGTTTTTGTTGTTGATGATGTTGTAGTTGTTGTTTATTTGACGTTGTTGTTATTGTTTATTTAACGTTGTTGTTGTTGTTTATTTGACGTTGTTCTTGTTGTTATTGTTGTTGTTTATTTGACGTTGTTGTTGTTGTTTATTTGACGTTCGTGTTGTTGTTGTTTATTTGACGTTGTTGTTGTTGTTGTTATTTATTTGACGTTGTTGTTGTTGTTATTGTTTATTTGACGTTGTTGTTGTTGTTTATTTGACGTTGTTATTGTTGTTTATTTGACGTTGTTTTTGTTATTTGACGTTGTTGTTGTTGTTGTTGTATTTGTTGTTGTTGTTGTTGCTTATTTGACGTTGTTGTTATTGTTGTTGTTTATTTGACGTTGTTGCTGTTGTTTATTTGACGTTGTTGTTGTTGTTGTTTATTTGACGTTGTTGTTGTTGTTGTTTAGTTGACATTGTTGTTGTTGTTGTTGTTGTTTATTTGACGTTGTTATTGTTGTTGCTGTTGTTTATTTGACGTTGTTGTTGTCGTTGTTGTTGGTTATTTGACGTTGTTGTTGTTGTTGTTTATTTGACGTTGTTGTTGTTGTTATTTATTTGATGTTGTTGTTGTTGTTGTTTATTTGACGTTGTTGTTGTTGTTGTTTATTTGACGTTGTTGTTCTTGTTGTTGTTTATTTGACGTTGTTGTTGTTGTTGTTGTTGTTTATTTGACATTGGTGTTGTTGTTGTTGACGTTGTTGTTGTTGTTGTTTATATGACATTGTTGTTGTTGTTGTTGTTGGTGTTGTTGTTTGTTTGACGTTGTTGTTGTTGTTGTTCTTTATTTGACGTTGTTTTAGTTGTTGTTGTTTATTTGGTGTTGTTGTTGTTTATTTGACATTGTTGTTGTTGACATTGTTGTTGTTGTTGTTTATTTGACGTAGTTGTTGTTGTTAACGTTGTTTTTGTTGTTGCTTATTTGACGTTTTTGTTGTTGTTGATGTTGTTGTTGTTGTTTATTTGACGTTGTTGTTGTTAATGTTTATTTGACGCTGTTGTTGTTAATGTTTATTTGACGTTGTTGTTGTTGTTATTGTTGTTGTTTATTTAACGTTGTTGTTGTTGTTGTTGTTTATTTGACATTGTTGTTGTTGTTGACGTTGTTGTTGTTGTTGTTGTTTATATGACATTGTTGTTGTTGTTGTTGTTTAGTTGACGTTGTTTTTGTTGTTTATTTGACGTAGTTGTTGTTGCTGACGTTGTTGTTGTTGTTGTTATTGTTGTTGTTGTTGTTTATTTGACGTTTTTGTTGTTTTTGTTGTTGTTGTTTATTTGACGTTGTTGTTATTGTCTATTTGACGTTGTTGTTTTTTGTTTATTTGACGTTGTTGTTGTTGTTGTTGTTGTTATTGTTGTTGTTTATTTGAGGTTGTTATTGTTGTTTATTTGATGTTGTTGTTGTTGTTGTTGTTGTTGTTGTTTATTTGACGTTGGTGTTGTTGTTGTTTATTTGACGTTGTTGTTGTTGTTATTTATTTGACGTTGTTATTGTTGTTTATTTGACGTTGTTGTTATTGTTGTTGTTTATTTGACGTTGTTGTTGTTGTTTATTGGACGTTATTATTGTTGTTGTTGTTGTTGTTTAGTTGACGTTGTTGTTGTCGTCGTTGTTGTTTATTTGACGTTGTTGTTGTTGTTGTTTATTTGACGTTGTTGTTGTTGTTATTTATTTGACGTTGTTGTTGTTTATTTGACGTTGTTGTTGTTATTTATTTGAGGTTGTTGTTGTTGTTGTTTATTTGACGTTGTTGTTGTTGTTGTTGTTTATTTGACATTGTTGTTGTTGTTGTTGTTGACGTTGTTGTTGTTGTTTATTTGACATTGTTGTTGTTGTTGGTGTTGTTGTATATTTGACGGTGTTGTTGTTGTTGTTGTTGTTGTTGTTTATTTGACGTTATTTTAGTTGTTGTTATTTATTTGACGTTGTTGTTGTTGTTTATTTGACGTTGTTGTTGTTGACATTGTTGTTGTTGTTGTTGTTTATTTGACGTAGTTGTTATTGTTGACGTTGTTGTTGTTGTTGTTGTTTATTTGACGTTTTTGTTGTTGTTGATGTTGTTGTTGTTGATGTTGTTGTTGTTGTTAATTTGACGTTGTTGTTATTGTTGTTTATTTGACGTTCCTGTTGTTGTTGTTGTTGTTTATATGACGTTGTTGTTGTTGTTATTGTTGTTGTTTATTTGACGTTGTTGTTGTTGTTGTTTATTTGATGTTGTTGTTGTTGTTGTTTATTTGACATTGTTGTTGTTGTTGACGTTGTTGTTGTTGTTTATTTGACATTGTTGTTGTTGTTGTTGACGTTGTTGGTGTTGTTGTTTATTTGACGTTGTTGTTGTTGTTGTTGTTTATTTGATGTTGTTTTAGTTGTTGTTGTTTATTTGACGTTGTTGTTGTTGTTTATTTGACGTTGTTGTTGTTGTTTATTTGACGTTGTTGTTGTTGACATTGTTATTGTTGTTGTTTATTTGACGTTGTTTTTGTTGTTGTTGTTTATTTGGCGTTGATGTTGTTGTTTATTTGACATTGTTGTTGTTGACATTGTTGTTGTTGTTGTTTATTTGACGTAGTTTTTGTTGTTGACGTTGTTGTTGTTGTTGTTGTTGTTGTTTATTTGACGTTGTTGTTGTTGTTATTTATTTGACGTTGTTGTTGTTGTTGTTCATTTGACGTTGTTGTTGTTGTTTATTTGACGTTGTTGTTGTTATTGATGTTGTTTATTTGACGTTGTTGTTGTTGTTGTTGTTTATTTAATGTTGTTGTTGTTGTTTATTTGACATTGTTGTTATTGTTGTTGACGTTGTTGGTGTTGTTGTTTATTTGACGTTGTTGTTGTTATTGTTTATTTGACGTTGTTTTAGATGTTGTTGTTTATTTGACGTTGTTGTTTATTTAACATTGTTTTAGATGTTGTTGTTTATTTGACGATGTTGTTGTTTATTTGACATTGTTGTTGTTGTTGACGTTGTTGTTGTTGTTGTTGTTTATTTGACATTGTTGTTGTTGTTGACGTTGTTGGTGTTGTTGTTTATTTGACGTTGTTGTTGTTGTTTATTTGACGTTGTTTTAGTTGTTGTTGTTTATTTGACGTTGTTGTTGTAGTTTATTTGACGTTTTTGTTTTTGACATTGTTGTTATTGTTGTTTATATGACGTTGTTGTTGTTGTTGTTTATTTGACATAGTTGTTGTTGTTGACGTTGTTGTTGTTGTTTATTTGATGTTTTTGTTGTTGATGATGTTGTTGTTGTTGTTTATTTGACGTTGTTGTTATTGTTTATTTAACGTTGTTGTTGTTGTTTATTTGACGTTGTTCTTGTTGTTATTGTTGTTGTTTATTTGATGTTGTTGTTGTTGTTTATTTGATGTTGTTGTTGTTGTTTATTTGACGTTGGTGTTGTTGTTGTTTATTTGACGTTGTTGTTGTTGTTGTTATTTATTTGACGTTGTTGTTGTTGTTATTGTTTATTTGACGTTGTTGTTGTTGTTTATTTGACGTTGTTATTGTTGTTTATTTGACGTTGTTTTTGTTATTTGACGTTGTTGTTGTTGTTGTTGTATTTGTTGTTGTTGTTGTTGCTTATTTGACGTTGTTGTTATTGTTGTTGTTTATTTGACGATGTTGCTGTTGTTTATTTGACGTTGTTGTTGTTGTTTATTTGATGTTGTTGTTGTTGTTGTTTATTTGACTTTGTTGTTGTTGACATTGTTGTTGTTGTTGTTGTTTATTTGACGTTGTTATTGTTGTTGCTGTTGTTTATTTGACGTTGTTGTTGTCGTTGTTGTTGGTTATTTGACGTTGTTGTTGTTGTTGTTTATTTGACGTTGTTGTTGTTGTTATTTATTTGACGTTGTTGTTGTTGTTGTTTATTTGACGTTGTTGTTGTTGTTGTTTATTTGACGTTGTTGTTCTTGTTGTTGTTTATTTGACGTTGTTGTTGTTGTTGTTTATTTGACATTGGTGTTGTTGTTGTTGACGTTGTTGTTGTTGTTTATATGACATTGTTGTTGTTGTTGTTGTTGGTGTTGTTGTTTGTTTGACGTTGTTGTTGTTGTTGTTGTTGTTTATTTGACGTTGTTTTAGTTGTTGTTGTTTATTTGGTGTTGTTGTTGTTTACTTGACATTGTTGTTGTTTACATTGTTGTTGTTGTTGTTTATTTGACGTAGTTGTTGTTGTTAACGTTGTTGTTGTTGTTGCTTATTTGACGTTTTTGTTGTTGTTGATGTTGTTGTTGTTGTTTATTTGACATTGTTGTTGTTAATGTTTATTTGACGCTGTTGTTGTTAATGTTTATTTGACGTTGTTGTTGTTGTTATTGTTGTTGTTTATTTAACGTTGTTGTTGTTGTTGTTGTTGTTTATTTGACATTGTTGTTGTTGTTGACGTTGTTGTTGTTGTTGTTGTTTATATGACATTGTTGTTGTTGTTGTTGTTTATTTGACGTTGTTGTTGTTGTTTATTTGACGTAGTTGTTGTTGCTGACGTTGTAGTTGTTGTTGTTATTGTTGTTGTTGTTGTTTATTTGACGTTTTTGTTGTTGTTGTTGTTGTTGTTGTTTATTTGACGTTGTTGTTATTGTCTATTTGACGTTGTTGTTTTTTGTTTATTTGACGTTGTTGTTGTTGTTGTTGTTGTTATTGTTGTTATTTATTTGAGGTTGTTATTGTTGTTTATTTGTTGTTGTTGTTGTTGTGGTTTATTTGACGTTGGTGTTGTTGTTGTTTATTTGACGTTGTTTTTGTTATTTGACGTTGTTGTTGTTGTTGTTGTATTTGTTGTTGTTGTTGTTGCTTATTTGACATTGTTGTTATTGTTGTTGTTTATTTGACGTTGTTGCTGTTGTTTATTTGACGTTGTTGTTGTTGTTGTTTATTTGACGTTGTTGTTGTTGTTGTTTAGTTGACATTGTTGTTGTTGTTGTTGTTGTTGTTTATTTGACGTTGTTATTGTTGTTGCTGTTGTTTATTTGACGTTGTTGTTGTCGTTGTTGTTGGTTATTTGACGTTGTTGTTGTTGTTGTTTATTTGACGTTGTTGTTGTTGTTATTTATTTGATGTTGTTGTTGTTGTTGTTTATTTGACGTTGTTGTTGTTGTTGTTTATTTGACGTTGTTGTTCTTGTTGTTGTTTATTTGACGTTGTTGTTGTTGTTGTTGTTTATTTGACATTGGTGTTGTTGTTGTTGACGTTGTTGTTGTTGTTTATATGACATTGTTGTTGTTGTTGTTGTTGGTGTTGTTGTTTGTTTGACGTTGTTGTTGTTGTTGTTCTTTATTTGACGTTGTTTTAGTTGTTGTTGTTTATTTGGTGTTGTTGTTGTTTATTTGACATTGTTGTTGTTGACATTGTTGTTGTTGTTGTTTATTTGACGTAGTTGTTGTTGTTAACGTTGTTTTTGTTGTTGCTTATTTGACGTTTTTGTTGTTGTTGATGTTGTTGTTGTTGTTTATTTGACGTTGTTGTTGTTAATGTTTATTTGACGCTGTTGTTGTTAATGTTTATTTGACGTTGTTGTTGTTGTTATTGTTGTTGTTTATTTAACGTTGTTGTTGTTGTTGTTGTTTATTTGACATTGTTGTTGTTGTTGACGTTGTTGTTGTTGTTGTTGTTTATATGACATTGTTGTTGTTGTTGTTGTTTAGTTGACGTTGTTTTTGTTGTTTATTTGACGTAGTTGTTGTTGCTGACGTTGTTGTTGTTGTTGTTATTGTTGTTGTTGTTGTTTATTTGACGTTTTTGTTGTTGTTGTTGTTGTTGTTTATTTGACGTTGTTGTTATTGTCTATTTGACGTTGTTGTTTTTTGTTTATTTGACGTTGTTGTTGTTGTTGTTGTTGTTGTTATTGTTGTTGTTTATTTAAGGTTGTTATTGTTGTTTATTTGATGTTGTTGTTGTTGTTGTTGTTGTTGTTTATTTGACGTTGGTGTTGTTGTTGTTTATTTGACGTTGTTGTTGTTGTTATTTATTTGACGTTGTTATTGTTGTTTATTTGACGTTGTTGTTATTGTTGTTGTTTATTTGACGTTGTTGTTGTTGTTTATTGGACGTTATTATTGTTGTTGTTGTTGTTGTTTAGTTGACGTTGTTGTTGTCGTCGTTGTTGTTTATTTGACGTTGTTGTTGTTGTTGTTTATTTGACGTTGTTGTTGTTGTTATTTATTTGACGTTGTTGTTGTTTATTTGACGTTGTTGTTGTTGTTTATTTGAGGTTGTTGTTGTTGTTGTTTATTTGACGTTGTTGTTGTTGTTGTTGTTGTTTATTTGACATTGTTGTTGTTGTTGTTGACGTTGTTGTTGTTGTTTATTTGACATTGTTGTTGTTGTTGGTGTTGTTGTATATTTGACGGTGTTGTTGTTGTTGTTGTTTATTTGACGTTATTTTAGTTGTTGTTATTTATTTGACGTTGTTGTTGTTGTTTATTTGACGTTGTTGTTGTTGACGTTGTTGTTGTTGTTGTTTATTTGACGTTGTTGTTGTTGTTGTTGTTGACGTTGTTGGTGTTGTTGTTTATTTGATGTTGTTGTTGTTGTTATTGTTTATTTGACGTTGTTTTAGATGTTGTTGTTTATTTGACGTTGTTGTTTATTTAACATTGTTTTAGATGTTGTTGTTTATTTGACGGTGTTGTTGTTTATTTGACATTGTTGTTGTTGTTGACGTTGTTGTTGTTGTTGTTTATTTGACATTGTTGTTGTTGTTGACGTTGTTGGTGTTGTTGTTTATTTGACGTTGTTGTTGTTGTTTATTTGACGTTGTTTTAGTTGTTGTTGTTTATTTGACGTTGTTGTTGTAGTTTATTTGACGTTTTTGTTTTTGACATTGTTGTTATTGTTGTTTATATGACGTTGTTGTTGTTGTTGTTGTTTATTTGACATAGTTGTTGTTGTTGACGTTGTTGTTGTTGTTTATTTGATGTTTTTGTTGTTGATGATGTTGTAGTTGTTGTTTATTTGACGTTGTTGTTATTGTTTATTTAACGTTGTTGTTGTTGTTTATTTGACGTTGTTCTTGTTGTTATTGTTGTTGTTTATTTGACGTTGTTGTTGTTGTTTATTTGACGTTCGTGTTGTTGTTGTTTATTTGACGTTGTTGTTGTTGTTGTTATTTATTTGACGTTGTTGTTGTTGTTATTGTTTATTTGACGTTGTTGTTGTTGTTTATTTGACGTTGTTATTGTTGTTTATTTGACGTTGTTTTTGTTATTTGACGTTGTTGTTGTTGTTGTTGTATTTGTTGTTGTTGTTGTTGCTTATTTGACGTTGTTGTTATTGTTGTTGTTTATTTGACGTTGTTGCTGTTGTTTATTTGACGTTGTTGTTGTTGTTGTTTATTTGACGTTGTTGTTGTTGTTGTTTAGTTGACATTGTTGTTGTTGTTGTTGTTGTTTATTTGACGTTGTTATTGTTGTTGCTGTTGTTTATTTGACGTTGTTGTTGTCGTTGTTGTTGGTTATTTGACGTTGTTGTTGTTGTTGTTTATTTGACGTTGTTGTTGTTGTTATTTATTTGATGTTGTTGTTGTTGTTGTTTATTTGACGTTGTTGTTGTTGTTGTTTATTTGACGTTGTTGTTCTTGTTGTTGTTTATTTGACGTTGTTGTTGTTGTTGTTGTTTATTTGACATTGGTGTTGTTGTTGTTGACGTTGTTGTTGTTGTTGTTTATATGACATTGTTGTTGTTGTTGTTGTTGGTGTTGTTGTTTGTTTGACGTTGTTGTTGTTGTTGTTCTTTATTTGACGTTGTTTTAGTTGTTGTTGTTTATTTGGTGTTGTTGTTGTTTATTTGACATTGTTGTTGTTGACATTGTTGTTGTTGTTGTTTATTTGACGTAGTTGTTGTTGTTAACGTTGTTTTTGTTGTTGCTTATTTGACGTTTTTGTTGTTGTTGATGTTGTTGTTGTTGTTTATTTGACGTTGTTGTTGTTAATGTTTATTTGACGCTGTTGTTGTTAATGTTTATTTGACGTTGTTGTTGTTGTTATTGTTGTTGTTTATTTAACGTTGTTGTTGTTGTTGTTGTTTATTTGACATTGTTGTTGTTGTTGACGTTGTTGTTGTTGTTGTTGTTTATATGACATTGTTGTTGTTGTTGTTGTTTAGTTGACGTTGTTTTTGTTGTTTATTTGACGTAGTTGTTGTTGCTGACGTTGTTGTTGTTGTTGTTATTGTTGTTGTTGTTGTTTATTTGACGTTTTTGTTGTTTTTGTTGTTGTTGTTTATTTGACGTTGTTGTTATTGTCTATTTGACGTTGTTGTTTTTTGTTTATTTGACGTTGTTGTTGTTGTTGTTGTTGTTATTGTTGTTGTTTATTTGAGGTTGTTATTGTTGTTTATTTGATGTTGTTGTTGTTGTTGTTGTTGTTGTTGTTTATTTGACGTTGGTGTTGTTGTTGTTTATTTGACGTTGTTGTTGTTGTTATTTATTTGACGTTGTTATTGTTGTTTATTTGACGTTGTTGTTATTGTTGTTGTTTATTTGACGTTGTTGTTGTTGTTTATTGGACGTTATTATTGTTGTTGTTGTTGTTGTTTAGTTGACGTTGTTGTTGTCGTCGTTGTTGTTTATTTGACGTTGTTGTTGTTGTTGTTTATTTGACGTTGTTGTTGTTGTTATTTATTTGACGTTGTTGTTGTTTATTTGACGTTGTTGTTGTTGTTTATTTGAGGTTGTTGTTGTTGTTGTTTATTTGACGTTGTTGTTGTTGTTGTTGTTTATTTGACATTGTTGTTGTTGTTGTTGTTGACGTTGTTGTTGTTGTTTATTTGACATTGTTGTTGTTGTTGGTGTTGTTGTATATTTGACGGTGTTGTTGTTGTTGTTGTTGTTGTTGTTTATTTGACGTTATTTTAGTTGTTGTTATTTATTTGACGTTGTTGTTGTTGTTTATTTGACGTTGTTGTTGTTGACATTGTTGTTGTTGTTGTTGTTTATTTGACGTAGTTGTTATTGTTGACGTTGTTGTTGTTGTTGTTGTTTATTTGACGTTTTTGTTGTTGTTGATGTTGTTGTTGTTGATGTTGTTGTTGTTGTTAATTTGACGTTGTTGTTATTGTTGTTTATTTGACGTTCCTGTTGTTGTTGTTGTTGTTTATATGACGTTGTTGTTGTTGTTATTGTTGTTGTTTATTTGACGTTGTTGTTGTTGTTGTTTATTTGATGTTGTTGTTGTTGTTGTTTATTTGACATTGTTGTTGTTGTTGACGTTGTTGTTGTTGTTTATTTGACATTGTTGTTGTTGTTGTTGACGTTGTTGGTGTTGTTGTTTATTTGACGTTGTTGTTGTTGTTGTTGTTTATTTGATGTTGTTTTAGTTGTTGTTGTTTATTTGACGTTGTTGTTGTTGTTTATTTGACGTTGTTGTTGTTGTTTATTTGACGTTGTTGTTGTTGACATTGTTATTGTTGTTGTTTATTTGACGTTGTTTTTGTTGTTGTTGTTTATTTGGCGTTGATGTTGTTGTTTATTTGACATTGTTGTTGTTGACATTGTTGTTGTTGTTGTTTATTTGACGTAGTTTTTGTTGTTGACGTTGTTGTTGTTGTTGTTGTTGTTGTTTATTTGACGTTGTTGTTGTTGTTATTTATTTGACGTTGTTGTTGTTGTTGTTCATTTGACGTTGTTGTTGTTGTTTATTTGACGTTGTTGTTGTTATTGATGTTGTTTATTTGACGTTGTTGTTGTTGTTGTTGTTTATTTAATGTTGTTGTTGTTGTTTATTTGACATTGTTGTTATTGTTGTTGACGTTGTTGGTGTTGTTGTTTATTTGACGTTGTTGTTGTTATTGTTTATTTGACGTTGTTTTAGATGTTGTTGTTTATTTGACGTTGTTGTTTATTTAACATTGTTTTAGATGTTGTTGTTTATTTGACGATGTTGTTGTTTATTTGACATTGTTGTTGTTGTTGACGTTGTTGTTGTTGTTGTTGTTTATTTGACATTGTTGTTGTTGTTGACGTTGTTGGTGTTGTTGTTTATTTGACGTTGTTGTTGTTGTTTATTTGACGTTGTTTTAGTTGTTGTTGTTTATTTGACGTTGTTGTTGTAGTTTATTTGACGTTTTTGTTTTTGACATTGTTGTTATTGTTGTTTATATGACGTTGTTGTTGTTGTTGTTTATTTGACATAGTTGTTGTTGTTGACGTTGTTGTTGTTGTTTATTTGATGTTTTTGTTGTTGATGATGTTGTTGTTGTTGTTTATTTGACGTTGTTGTTATTGTTTATTTAACGTTGTTGTTGTTGTTTATTTGACGTTGTTCTTGTTGTTATTGTTGTTGTTTATTTGATGTTGTTGTTGTTGTTTATTTGATGTTGTTGTTGTTGTTTATTTGACGTTGGTGTTGTTGTTGTTTATTTGACGTTGTTGTTGTTGTTGTTATTTATTTGACGTTGTTGTTGTTGTTATTGTTTATTTGACGTTGTTGTTGTTGTTTATTTGACGTTGTTATTGTTGTTTATTTGACGTTGTTTTTGTTATTTGACGTTGTTGTTGTTGTTGTTGTATTTGTTGTTGTTGTTGTTGCTTATTTGACGTTGTTGTTATTGTTGTTGTTTATTTGACGATGTTGCTGTTGTTTATTTGACGTTGTTGTTGTTGTTTATTTGATGTTGTTGTTGTTGTTGTTTATTTGACTTTGTTGTTGTTGACATTGTTGTTGTTGTTGTTGTTTATTTGACGTTGTTATTGTTGTTGCTGTTGTTTATTTGACGTTGTTGTTGTCGTTGTTGTTGGTTATTTGACGTTGTTGTTGTTGTTGTTTATTTGACGTTGTTGTTGTTGTTATTTATTTGACGTTGTTGTTGTTGTTGTTTATTTGACGTTGTTGTTGTTGTTGTTTATTTGACGTTGTTGTTCTTGTTGTTGTTTATTTGACGTTGTTGTTGTTGTTGTTGTTTATTTGACATTGGTGTTGTTGTTGTTGACGTTGTTGTTGTTGTTTATATGACATTGTTGTTGTTGTTGTTGTTGGTGTTGTTGTTTGTTTGACGTTGTTGTTGTTGTTGTTGTTGTTTATTTGACGTTGTTTTAGTTGTTGTTGTTTATTTGGTGTTGTTGTTGTTTACTTGACATTGTTGTTGTTTACATTGTTGTTGTTGTTGTTTATTTGACGTAGTTGTTGTTGTTAACGTTGTTGTTGTTGTTGCTTATTTGACGTTTTTGTTGTTGTTGATGTTGTTGTTGTTGTTTATTTGACATTGTTGTTGTTAATGTTTATTTGACGCTGTTGTTGTTAATGTTTATTTGACGTTGTTGTTGTTGTTATTGTTGTTGTTTATTTAACGTTGTTGTTGTTGTTGTTGTTGTTTATTTGACATTGTTGTTGTTGTTGACGTTGTTGTTGTTGTTGTTGTTTATATGACATTGTTGTTGTTGTTGTTGTTTATTTGACGTTGTTGTTGTTGTTTATTTGACGTAGTTGTTGTTGCTGACGTTGTAGTTGTTGTTGTTATTGTTGTTGTTGTTGTTTATTTGACGTTTTTGTTGTTGTTGTTGTTGTTGTTGTTTATTTGACGTTGTTGTTATTGTCTATTTGACGTTGTTGTTTTTTGTTTATTTGACGTTGTTGTTGTTGTTGTTGTTGTTATTGTTGTTATTTATTTGAGGTTGTTATTGTTGTTTATTTGTTGTTGTTGTTGTTGTGGTTTATTTGACGTTGGTGTTGTTGTTGTTTATTTGACGTTGTTGTTGTTGTTATTTATTTGACGTTGTTGTTGTTGTTATTGTTTATTAGAAGTTGTTGTTGTTGTTGTTGTTTATTTGACGTTGTTATTGTTGTTTATTTGACGTTGTTGTTATTGTTGTTGTTTATTTGACGTTGTTGTTGTTGTTGTTTATTGGACGTTATTATTGTTGTTGTTGTTGTTTAGTTGACGTTGTTGTTGTCGTTGTTGTTGTTTATTTGACGTTGTTGTTGTTGTTGTTGTTTATTTGACGTTGTTGTTGTTATTTATTTGACGTTGTTGTTGTTTATTTGACGTTGTTGTTGTTGTTTATTTGACGTTGTTGTTGTTTATTTGACGTTGTTGTTGTTGTTTATTTGACATTGTTGTTGTTGTTGTTGACGTTGTTGTTGTTGTTTATTTGACATTGTTGTTGTTGTTGGTGTTGTTGTATATTTGACGGTGTTGTTGTTGTTGTTTATTTGACGTTATTTTAGTTGTTGTTATTTATTTGACGTTGTTGTTGTTGTTTATTTGACGTTGTTGTTGTTGACATTGTTGTTGTTGTTGTTGTTTATTTGACGTAGTTGTTGTTGTTGACGTTGTTGTTGTTGTTGTTTATTTGACGTTTTTATTGTTGTTGATGTTGTTGTTGTTGATGTTGTTGTTGTTGTTGTTAATTTGACGTTGTTGTTATTGTTGTTTATTTGACGTTGTTGTTGTTGTTTATATGACGTTGTTGTTGTTGTTATTGTTGTTGTTTATTTTGACGTTGTTGTTGTTTATTTGATGTTGTTGTTGTTGTTGTTTATTTGACATTGTTGTTGTTGTTGACGTTGTTGTTGTTGTTTATTTGACATTGTTGTTGTTGTTGTTGTTGACGTTGTTGGTGTTGTTGTTTATTTGACGTTGTTGTTGTTGTTGTTGTTTATTTGATGTTGTTTTAGTTGTTGTTGTTTATTTGACGTTGTTGTTGTTGTTTATTTGACGTTGTTGTTGTTGTTTATTTGACGTTGTTGTTGTTGACATTGTTATTGTTGTTGTTTATTTGACGTTGTTTTTGTTGTTGTTGTTTATTTGGCGTTGATGTTGTTGTTTATTTGACATTGTTGTTGTTGACATTGTTGTTGTTGTTGTTTATTTGACGTAGTTTTTGTTGTTGACGTTGTTGTTGTTGTTGTTGTTTATTTGACGTTTTTGTTGTTCTTGATGTTGTTGTTGTTGTTTATTTGACGTTGTTGTTGTTGTTATTTATTTGACGTTGTTGTTGTCGTTGTTCATTTGACGTTGTTGTTGTTGTTGTTTATTTGACGTTGTTGTTGTTATTGATGTTGTTTATTTGACGTTGTTGTTGTTGTTGTTTATTTAATGTTGTTGTTGTTGTTTATTTGACATTGTTGTTATTGTTGTTGACGTTGTTGTTGTTGTTGTTTATTTGACATTGTTGTTGTTGTAGTTGTTTATTTGACGTTGTTGTTGTTGTTATTGTTATTGTTTATTTGACGTTGTTTTAGATGTTGTTGTTTATTTGACGTTGTTGTTTATTTAACATTGTTTTAGATGTTGTTGTTTATTTGACGGTGTTGTTGTTTATTTTACATTGTTGTTGTTGTTGACGTTGTTGTTGTTGTTGTTGTTGTTGTTTATTTGACATTGTTGTTGTTGTTGACGTTGTTGGTGTTGTTGTTTATTTGACGTTATTGTTGTTGTTTATTTGACGTTGTTTTAGTTGTTGTTGTTTATTTGACGTTGTTGTTGTAGTTTATTTGACGTTTTTGTTTTTGACATTGTTGTTATTGTTGTTAAATGACGTTGTTGTTGTTGTTGTTGTTGTTTATTTGACATAGTTGTTGTTGTTGACGTTGTTGTTGTTGTTTATTTGATGTTTTTGTTGTTGATGATGTTGTTGTTGTTGTTTATTTGACGTTGTTGCTATTGTTTATTTAACGTTGTTGTTGTTGTTTATTTGACGTTGTTCTTGTTGTTATTGTTGTTGTTTATTTGACGTTGTTGTTGTTGTTTATTTGATGTTGTTGTTGTTGTTGTTTATTTGACGTTGGTGTTGTTGTTGTTTATTTGACGTTGTTGTTGTTGTTGTTATTTATTTGACGTTGTTGTTGTTGTTATTGTTTATTTGACGTTGTTGTTGTTGTTTATTTGACGTTGTTATTGTTGTTTATTTGACGTTGTTTTTGTTATTTGACGTTGTTGTTGTTGTTGTATTTGTTGTTGTTGTTGTTGCTTATTTGACGTTGTTGTTATTATTGTTGTTTATTTGACGTTGTTGCTGTTGTTTATTTGACGTTGTTGTTGTTGTTGTTGTTTATTTGATGTTGTTGTTGTTGTTTATTTGACTTTGTTGTTGTTGTTGTTGTTGTTGTTTATTTGACGTTGTTATTGTTGTTGCTGTTGTTTATTTGACGTTGTTGTTGTCGTTGTTGTTGGTTATTTGACGTTGTTGTTGTTGTTGTTTATTTGACGTTGTTGTTGTTGTTATTTATTTGACGTTGTTGTTGTTGTTGTTGTTTATTTGACGTTGTTGTTGTTGTTTATTTGACGTTGTTGTTCTTGTTGTTGTTTATTTGACGTTGTTGTTGTTGTTGTTGTTTATTTGACATTGGTGTTGTTGTTGTTGACGTTGTTGTTGTTGTTTATATGACATTGTTGTTGTTGTTGTTGTTGTTGGTGTTGTTGTTTGTTTGACGTTGTTGTTGTTGTTGTTGTTGTTTATTTGACGTTGTTTTAGTTGTTGTTGTTTATTTGGTGTTGTTGTTGTTTATTTGACATTGTTGTTGTTGACATTGTTGTTGTTGTTGTTTATTTGACGTAGTTGTTGTTGTTGTTCATTTGACGTTGTTGTTGTTGTTTATTTGACGTTGTTGTTGTTATTGATGTTGTTTATTTGACGTTGTTGTTGTTGTTGTTTATTTAATGTTGTTGTTGTTGTTTATTTGACATTGTTGTTGTTGTTGTTGACGTTGTTGTTGTTGTTGTTTATTTGACATTGTTGTTGTTGTTGTTGTTGACTTTGTTGGTGTTGTTGTTTATTTGACGTTGTTGTTGTTGTTATTGTTTATTTGACGTTGTTTTAGATGTTGTTGTTTATTTGACGTTGTTGTTTATTTAACATTGTTTTAGATGTTTTTGTTTATTTGACGGTGTTGTTGTTTATTTGACATTGTTGTTGTTGTTGACGTTGTTGTTGTTGTTGTTTATTTGACATTGTTGTTGTTGTTGACGTTGTTGGTGTTGTTGTTTATTTGACGTTGTTGTTGTTGTTTATTTGACGTTGTTTTAGTTGTTGTTGTTTATTTGACGTTGTTGTTGTAGTTTATTTGACATTTTTGTTTTTGACATTGTTGTTATTGTTGTTTATATGACGTTGTTGTTGTTGTTGTTTATTTGACATAGTTGTTGTTGTTGACGTTGTTGTTGTTGTTTATTTGATGTTGTTCTTGTTGTTATTGTTGTTGTTTATTTGACGTTGTTGTTGTTGTTTATTTGATGTTGTTGTTGTTGTTTATTTGACGTTGGTGTTGTTGTTGTTTATTTGACGTTGTTGTTGTTGTTGTTATTTATTTGACGTTGTTGTTGTTGTTGTTGTTATTGTTTATTTGACGTTGTTGTTGTTGTTTATTTGACGTTGTTATTGTTGTTTATTTGACGTTGTTTTTGTTATTTGACGTTGTTGTTGTTGTTGTTGTTGTATTTGTTGTTGTTGTTGTTGCTTATTTGACGTTGTTGTTATTGTTGTTGTTTATTTGACGTTGTTGTTGTTGTTTATTTGACGTTGTTGTTGTTGTTGTTTATTTGATGTTGTTGTTGTTGTTGTTTATTTGACTTTGTTGTTGTTGACATTGTTGTTGTTGTTGTTGTTTATTTGACGTTGTTATTGTTGTTGCTGTTGTTTATTTGACGTTGTTGTTGTCGTTGTTGTTGGTTATTTGACGTTGTTGTTGTTGTTTATTTGACGTTGTTGTTATTATTTATTTGACGTTGTTGTTGTTGTTGTTTATTTGACGTTGTTGTTGTTGTTGTTTATTTGACGTTGTTGTTGTTGTTGTTGTTTATTTGACATTGGTGTTGTTGTTGTTGACGTTGTTGTTGTTGTTGTTTATATGACATTGTTGTTGGTGTTGTTGTTTGTTTGACGTTGTTGTTGTTGTTGTTGTTTATTTGACGTTGTTTTAGTTGTTGTTGTTTATTTGGTGTTGTTGTTGTTTATTTGACATTGTTGTTGTTGACATTGTTGTTGTTGTTGTTTATTTGACGTAGTTGTTGTTGTTAACGTTGTTGTTGTTGTTGCTTATTTGACGTTTTTGTTGTTGTTGATGTTGTTGTTGTTGTTTATTTGACGTTGTTGTTGTTAATGTTTATTTGACGCTGTTGTTGTTAATGTTTATTTGACGTTGTTGTTGTTGTTATTGTTGTTGTTTATTTAACGTTGTTGTTGTTGTTGTTGTTGTTGTTTATTTGACATTGTTGTTGTTGTTGACGTTGTTGTTGTTGTTGTTGTTGTTTATATGACATTGTTGTTGTTGTTGTTTATTTGACGTTGTTGTTGTTGTTTATTTGACGTAGTTGTTGTTGCTGACGTTGTTGTTGTTGTTGTTATTGTTGTTGTTGTTGTTTATTTGACGTTTTTGTTGTTGTTGTTGTTGTTGTTTATTTGACGTTGTTGTTATTGTCTATTTGACGTGGTTGTTTTTTGTTTATTTGACGTTTTTGTTGTTGTTGTTGTTATTGTTGTTGTTTATTTGAGGTTGTTATTGTTGTTTATTTGATGTTGTTGTTGTTGTTGTTTATTTGACGTTGGTGTTGTTGTTGTTTATTTGACGTTGTTGTTGTTGTTATTTATTTGACGTTGTTGTTGTTGTTATTGTTTATTAGAAGTTGTTGTTGTTGTTGTTGTTTATTTGACGTTGTTATTGTTGTTTATTTGATGTTGTTGTTATTGTTGTTGTTTATTTGACGTTGTTGTTGTTGTTTATTGGACGTTATTATTGTTGTTGTTGTTGTTGTTTAGTTGACGTTGTTGTTGTCGTCGTTGTTGTTTATTTGACGTTGTTGTTGTTGTTGTTTATTTGACGTTGTTGTTGTTGTTATTTATTTGACGTTGTTGTTGTTTATTTGACGTTGTTGTTGTTGTTGTTTATTTGACGTTGTTGTTGTTGTTGTTTATTTGACGTTGTTGTTGTTGTTGTTTATTTGACATTGTTGTTGTTGTTGTTGACGTTGTTGTTGTTGTTGTTTATTTGACATTGTTGTTGTTGTTGGTGTTGTTGTATATTTGACGGTGTTGTTGTTGTTGTTGTTGTTTATTTGACGTTATTTTAGTTGTTGTTATTTATTTGACGTTGTTGTTGTTGTTGTTTATTTGACGTTGTTGTTGTTGACATTGTTGTTGTTGTTGTTGTTTATTTGACGTAGTTGTTGTTGTTGACGTTGTTGTTGTTGTTGTTTATTTGACGTTTTTGTTGTTGTTGATGTTGTTGTTGTTGATGTTGTTGTTGTTGTTGTTAATTTGACGTTGTTGTTATTGTTGTTTATTTGACGTTGTTGTTGTTGTTTATATGACGTTGTTGTTGTTGTTATTGTTGTTGTTTATTTGACGTTGTTGTTGTTTATTTGATGTTGTTGTTGTTGTTGTTTATTTGACATTGTTGTTGTTGTTGACGTTGTTGTTGTTGTTTATTTGACATTGTTGTTGTTGTTGTTGTTGACGTTGTTGGTGTTGTTGTTATTTGACGTTGTTGTTGTTGTTGTTGTTGTTTATTTGATGTTGTTTTAGTTGTTGTTGTTTATTTGACGTTGTTGTTGTTTATTTGACGTTGTTGTTGTTGTTTATTTGACGTTGTTGTTGTTGACATTGTTATTGTTGTTGTTTATTTGACGTTGTTTTTGTTGTTGTTGTTTATTTGGCGTTGATGTTGTTGTTTATTTGACATTGTTGTTGTTGACATTGTTGTTGTTGTTGTTTATTTGACGTAGTTTTTGTTGTTGACGTTGTTGTTGTTGTTGTTTATTTGACGTTTTTGTTGTTCTTGATGTTGTTGTTGTTGTTTATTTGACGTTGTTGTTGTTGTTATTTATTTGACGTTGTTGTTGTTGTTGTTCATTTGACGTTGTTGTTGTTGTTGTTTATTTGACGTTGTTGTTGTTATTGATGTTGTTTATTTGACGTTGTTGTTGTTGTTGTTTATTTAATGTTGTTGTTGTTGTTTATTTGACATTGTTGTTATTGTTGTTGACGTTGTTGTTGTTGTTGTTTATTTGACATTGTTGTTGTTGTTGTTGTTGTTGTTGACGTTGTTGGTGTTGTTGTTTATTTGACGTTGTTGTTGTTGTTATTGTTTATTTGACGTTGTTTTAGATGTTGTTGTTTATTTGACGTTGTTGTTTATTTAACATTGTTTTAGATGTTGTTGTTTATTTGACGGTGTTGTTGTTTATTTGACATTGTTGTTGTTGTTGACGTTGTTGTTGTTGTTGTTGTTTATTTGACATTGTTGTTGTTGTTGACGTTGTTGGTGTTGTTGTTTATTTGACGTTGTTGTTGTTGTTTATTTGACGTTGTTTTAGTTGTTGTTGTTTATTTGACGTTGTTGTTGTAGTTTATTTGACGTTTTTGTTTTTGACATTGTTGTTATTGTTGTTAAATGACGTTGTTGTTGTTGTTTATTTGACATAGTTGTTGTTGTTGACATTGTTGTTGTTGTTTATTTGATGTTTTTGTTGTTGATGATGTTGTTGTTGTTGTTTATTTGACGTTGTTGTTATTGTTTATTTAACGTTGTTGTTGTTGTTTATTTGACGTTGTTCTTGTTGTTATTGTTGTTGTTTATTTGACGTTGTTGTTGTTGTTTATTTGATGTTGTTGTTGTTGTTGTTTATTTGACGTTGGTGTTGTTGTTGTTTATTTGACGTTGTTGTTGTTGTTGTTATTTATTTGACGTTGTTGTTGTTGTTATTGTTTATTTGACGTTGTTGTTGTTGTTGTTGTTTATTTGACGTTGTTATTGTTGTTTATTTGACGTTGTTTTTGTTATTTGACGTTGTTGTTGTTGTTGTTGTATTTGTTGTTGTTGTTGTTGCTTATTTGACGTTGTTGTTATTGTTGTTGTTTATTTGACGTTGTTGCTGTTGTTTATTTGACGTTGTTGTTGTTGTTGTTGTTTATTTGATGTTGTTGTTGTTGTTTATTTGACTTTGTTGTTGTTGACATTGTTGTTGTTGTTGTTGTTTATTTGACGTTGTTATTGTTGTTGCTGTTGTTTATTTGACGTTGTTGTTGTCGTTGTTGTTGTTGGTGTTGTTGTTTATTTGACGTTGTTGTTGTTGTTTATTTGACGTTGTTTTAGTTGTTGTTGTTAATTTGACGTTGTTGTTGTAGTTTATTTGACGTTTTTGTTTTTGACATTGTTGTTATTGTTGTTTATATGACGTTGTTGTTGTTGTTGTTGTTGTTTATTTGACATAGTTGTTGTTGTTGACGTTGTTGTTGTTGTTTATTTGATGTTTTTGTTGTTGATGATGTTGTTGTTGTTGTTTATTTGACGTTGTTGTTATTGTTTATTTAACGTTGTTGTTGTTGTTTATTTGACGTTGTTCTTGTTGTTATTGTTGTTGTTTATTTGACGTTGTTGTTGTTGTTTATTTGATGTTGTTGTTGTTGTTTATTTGACGTTGGTGTTGTTGTTGTTTATTTGACGTTGTTGTTGTTGTTGTTATTTATTTGACGTTGTTGTTGTTATTGTTTATTTGACGTTGTTGTTGGTGTTTATTTGACGTTGTTATTGTTGTTTATTTGACGTTGTTTTTGTTATTTGACGTTGTTGTTGTTGTTGTTGTATTTGTTGTTGTTGTTGTTGCTTATTTGACGTTGTTGTTATTGTTGTTGTTTATTTGACGTTGTTGCTGTTGTTTATTTGACGTTGTTGTTGTTGTTGTTTATTTGATGTTGTTGTTGTTGTTGTTGTTTATTTGACTTTGTTGTTGTTGACATTGTTGTTGTTGTTGTTGTTTATTTGACGTTGTTATTGTTGTTGCTGTTGTTTATTTGACGTTGTTGCTGTCGTTGTTGTTGGTTATTTGACGTTGTTGTTGTTGTTGTTTATTTGACGTTGTTGTTGTTGTTATTTATTTGACGTTATTGTTGTTGTTGTTTATTTGACGTTGTTGTTATTGTTTATTTGACGTTGTTGTTCTTGTTGTTGTTTATTTGACGTTGTTGTTGTTGTTGTTGTTTATTTGACATTGGTGTTGTTGTTGGTGACGTTGTTGTTGTTGTTTATATGACATTGTTGTTGTTGTTGTTGTTGTTGTTGGTGTTGTTGTTTGTTTGACGTTGTTGTTGTTGTTGTTGTTGTTTATTTGACGTTGTTTTAGTTGTTGTTGTTTATTTGGTGTTGTTGTTGTTTATTTGACATTGTTGTTGTTGACATTGTTGTTGTTGACATTGTTGTTGTTGTTGTTTATTTGACGTAGTTGTTGTTGTTAACGTTGTTGTTGTTGTTGCTTATTTGACGTTTTTGTTGTTGTTGATGTTGTTGTTGTTGTTTATTTGACGTTGTTGTTGTTAATGTTTATTTGACGCTGTTGTTGTTAATGTTTATTTGACGTTGTTGTTGTTGTTATTGTTGTTGTTTATTTAACGTTGTTGTTGTTGTTGTTGTTGTTTATTTGACATTGTTGTTGTTGTTGACGTTGTTGTTGTTGTTGTTGTTGTTTATATGACATTGTTGTTGTTGTTGTTGTTTATTTGACGTTGTTATTGTTGTTTATTTGACGTAGTTGTTGTTACTGACGTTGTAGTTGTTGTTGTTATTGTTGTTGTTGTTGTTTATTTGACGTTTTTGTTGTTGTTGTTGTTGTTGTTGTTTATTTGACGTTGTTGTTATTGTCTATTTGACGTTGTTGTTTTTTGTTTATTTGACGTTGTTGTTGTTGTTGTTGTTGTTATTGTTGTTGTTTATTTGAGGTTGTTATTGTTGTTTATTTGATGTTGTTGTTGTTGTTGTTGTTTATTTGACGTTGGTGTTGTTGTTGTTTATTTGACGTTGTTGTTGTTGTTATTTATTTGACGTTGTTGTTGTTGTTATTGTTTATTAGAAGTTGTTGTTGTTGTTGTTTATTTGACGTTGTTATTGTTGTTTATTTGACGTTGTTGTTATTGTTGTTGTTTATTTGACGTTGTTGTTGTTGTTGTTTATTGGACGTTATTATTGTTGTTGTTGTTGTTGTTTAGTTGACGTTGTTGTTGTCGTTGTTGTTGTTTATTTGACGTTGTTGTTGTTGTTGTTTATTTGACGTTGTTGTTGTTATTTATTTGACGTTGTTGTTGTTTATTTGACGTTGTTGTTGTTGTTTATTTGACGTTGTTGTTGTTGTTGTTTATTTGACGTTGTTGTTGTTGACGTTGTTGTTGTTGTTTATTTGACATTGTTGTTGTTGTTGGTGTTGTTGTATATTTAACGGTGTTGTTGTTGTTGTTGTTGTTGTTTATTTGACGTTATTTTAGTTGTTGTTATTTATTTGACGTTGTTGTTGTTGTTTATTTGACGTTGTTGTTGTTGACATTGTTGTTGTTGTTGTTGTTGTTTATTTGACGTAGTTGTTGTTGTTGACGTTGTTGTTGTTGTTGTTTATTTGACGTTTTTGTTGTTGTTGATGTTGTTGTTGTTGATGTTGTTGTTGTTGTTGTTAATTTGACGTTGTTGTTATTGTTGTTTATTTGATGTTGTTGTTGTTGTTTATATGACGTTGTTGTTGTTGTTATTGTTGTTGTTTATTTGACGTTGTTGTTGTTTATTTGATGTTGTTGTTGTTGTTGTTTATTTGACATTGTTGTTGTTGTTGACGTTGTTGTTGTTGTTTATTTGACATTGTTGTTGTTGTTGTTGTTGACGTTGTTGGTGTTGTTGTTTATTTGACGTTGTTGTTGTTGTTGTTGTTGTTTATTTGATGTTGTTTTAGTTGTTGTTGTTTATTTGACGTTGTTGTTGTTGTTTATTTGACGTTGTTGTTGTTGTTTATTTGACGTTGTTGTTGTTGACATTGTTATTGTTGTTGTTTATTTGACGTTGTTTTTGTTGTTGTTGTTTATTTGGCGTTGATGTTGTTGTTTATTTGACATTGTTGTTGTTGACATTGTTGTTGTTGTTGTTTATTTGACGTAGTTTTTGTTGTTGACGTTGTTGTTGTTGTTGTTGTTGTTTATTTGACGTTTTTGTTGTTCTTGATGTTGTTGTTGTTGTTTATTTGACGTTGTTGTTGTTGTTATTTATTTGACGTTGTTGTTGTTGTTGTTGTTCATTTGACGTTGTTGTTGTTGTTGTTTATTTGACGTTGTTGTTGTTATTGATGTTGTTTATTTGACGTTGTTGTTGTTGTTTATTTAATGTTGTTGTTGTTGTTTATTTGACATTGTTGTTATTGTTGTTGACGTTGTTGTTGTTGTTGTTTATTTGACATTGTTGTTGTTGTTGTTGTTGTTGACGTTGTTGGTGTTGTTGTTTATTTGACGTTGTTGTTGTTGTTATTGTTTATTTGACGTTGTTTTAGATGTTATTGTTTATTTGACGTTGTTGTTTATTTAACATTGTTTTAGATGTTGTTGTTTATTTGACGGTGTTGTTGTTTATTTGACATTGTTGTTGTTGTTGACGTTGTTGTTGTTGTTGTTGTTGTTTATTTGACATTGTTGTTGTTGTTGACGTTGTTGGTGTTGTTGTTTATTTGACGTTATTGTTGTTGTTTATTTGACGTTGTTTTAGTTGTTGTTGTTTATTTGACGTTGTTGTTGTAGTTTATTTGACGTTTTTGTTTTTGACATTGTTGTTATTGTTGTTAAATGACGTTGTTGTTGTTGTTGTTTATTTGACATAGTTGTTGTTGTTGACGTTGTTGTTGTTGTTTATTTGATGTTTTTGTTGTTGATGATGTTGTTGTTGTTGTTTATTTGACGTTGTTGTTATTGTTTATTTAACGTTGTTGTTGTTGTTTATTTGACGTTGTTCTTGTTGTTATTGTTGTTGTTTATTTGACGTTGTTGTTGTTGTTGTTTATTTGATGTTGTTGTTGTTGTTGTTGTTGTTTATTTGACGTTGGTGTTGTTGTTGTTTATTTGACGTTGTTGTTGTTGTTGTTATTTATTTGACGTTGTTGTTGTTGTTGTTATTGTTTATTTGACGTTGTTGTTGTTGTTGTTTATTTGACGTTGTTATTGTTGTTTATTTGACGTTGTTTTTGTTATTTGACGTTGTTGTTGTTGTTGTATTTGTTGTTGTTGTTGTTGCTTATTTGACGTTGTTGTTATTGTTGTTGTTTATTTGACGTTGTTGCTGTTGTTTATTTGACGTTGTTGTTGTTGTTGTTTATTTGATATTGTTGTTGTTGTTTATTTGACTTTGTTGTTGTTGACATTGTTGTTGTTGTTGTTGTTTATTTGACGTTGTTATTGTTGTTGTTGTTGTTTATTTGACGTTGTTGTTGTCGTTGTTGTTGGTTATTTGACGTTGTTGTTGTTGTTGTTGTTTATTTGACGTTGTTGTTGTTGTTATTTATTTGACGTTGTTGTTGTTGTTGTTTATTTGACGTTGTTGTTGTTGTTGTTTATTTGACGTTGTTGTTCTTGTTGTTGTTTATTTGACGTTGTTGTTGTTGTTGTTGTTGTTTATTTGACATTGGTGTTGTTGTTGTTGACGTTGTTGTTGTTGTTTATATGACATTGTTGTTGTTGTTGTTGTTGTTGGTGTTGTTGTTTGTTTGACGTTGTTGTTGTTGTTGTTGTTTATTTGACGTTGTTTTAGTTGTTGTTGTTTATTTGGTGTTGTTGTTGTTTATTTGACATTGTTGTTGTTGACATTGTTGTTGTTGTTGTTTATTTGACGTAGTTGTTGTTGTTGTTCATTTGACGTTGTTGTTGTTGTTTATTTGACGTTGTTGTTGTTATTGATGTTGTTTATTTGTCGTTATTGTTGTTGTTGTTTATTTAATGTTGTTGTTGTTGTTTATTTGACATTGTTGTTGTTGTTGTTGACGTTGTTATTGTTGTTGTTTATTTGACATTGTTGTTGTTGTTGTTGTTGTTGACGTTGTTGGTGTTGTTGTTTATTTGACGTTGTTGTTGTTGTTATTGTTTATTTGACGTTGTTTTAGATGTTGTTGTTTATTTGACGTTGTTGTTTATTTAACATTGTTTTAGATGTTGTTGTTTATTTGACGGTGTTGTTGTTTATTTGACATTGTTGTTGTTGTTGACGTTGTTGTTGTTGTTGTTGTTTATTTGACATTGTTGTTGTTGTTGACGTTGTTGGTGTTGTTGTTTATTTGACGTTGTTGTTGTTGTTTATTTGACGTTGTTTTAGTTGTTGTTGTTTATTTGACGTTGTTGTTGTAGTTTATTTGACTTTTTTGTTTTTGACATTGTTGTTATTGTTGTTTATATGACGTTGTTGTTGTTGTTGTTTATTTGACATAGTTGTTGTTGTTGACGTTGTTGTTGTTTATTTGATGTTTTTGTTGTTGATGATGTTGTTGTTGTTGTTTATTTGACGTTGTTGTTATTGTTTATTTAACGTTGTTGTTGTTGTTTATTTGACGTTGTTCTTGTTGTTATTGTTGTTGTTTATTTGACGTTGTTGTTGTTGTTGTTTATTTGATGTTGTTGTTGTTGTTTATTTGACGTTGGTGTTGTTGTTGTTCATTTGACGTTGTTGTTGTTGTTTATTTGACGTTGTTGTTGTTATTGATGTTGTTTATTTGACGTTGTTGTTGTTGTTGTTTATTTAATGTTGTTGTTGTTGTTTATTTGACATTGTTGTTGTTGTTGTTGACGTTGTTGTTGTTGTTGTTTATTTGACATTGTTGTTGTTGTTGTTGTTGACGTTGTTGTTGTTATTGTTTATTTGACGTTGTTGTTGTTGTTGTTTATTTGACGTTGTTATTGTTGTTTATTTGACGTTGTTTTTGTTATTTGACGTTGTTGTTGTTGTTGTATTTGTTGTTGTTGTTGTTGCTTATTTGACGTTGTTGTTATTGTTGTTGTTTATTTGACGTTGTTGCTGTTGTTTATTTGACGTTGTTGTTGTTGTTGTTTATTTGATGTTGTTGTTGGTGTTGTTGTTTGTTTGACGTTGTTGTTGTTGTTGTTGTTGTTTATTTGACGTTGTTTTAGTTGTTGTTGTTTATTTGGTGTTGTTGTTGTTTATTTGACATTGTTGTTGTTGACATTGTTGTTGTTGTTGTTTATTTGACGTAGTTGTTGTTGTTAACGTTGTTGTTGTTGTTGCTTATTTGACGTTTTTGTTGTTGTTGATGTTGTTGTTGTTGTTTATTTGACGTTGTTGTTGTTAATGTTTATTTGACGCTGTTGTTGTTAATGTTTATTTGACGTTGTTGTTGTTGTTATTGTTGTTGTTTATTTAACGTTGTTGTTGTTGTTGTTGTTTATTTGACATTGTTGTTGTTGTTGACGTTGTTGTTGTTGTTGTTGTTGTTTATATGACATTGTTGTTGTTGTTGTTTATTTGACGTTGTTGTTGTTGTTTATTTGACGTAGTTGTTGTTGCTGACGTTGTTGTTGTTGTTGTTATTGTTGTTGTTGTTGTTTATTTGACGTTTTTGTTGTTGTTGTTGTTGTTGTTGTTGTTGTTTATTTGACGTTGTTGTTATTGTCTATTTGACGTGGTTGTTTTTTGTTTATTTGACGTTGTTGTTGTTGTTGTTATTGTTGTTGTTTATTTGAGGTTGTTATTGTTGTTTATTTGATGTTGTTGTTGTTGTTGTTTATTTGACGTTGGTGTTGTTGTTGTTTATTTGACGTTGTTGTTGTTGTTATTTATTTGACGTTGTTGTTGTTGTTATTGTTTATTAGAAGTTGTTGTTGTTGTTGTTGTTTATTTGACGTTGTTATTGTTGTTTATTTGACGTTGTTGTTATTGTTGTTGTTTATTTGACGTTGTTGTTGTTGTTGTTTATTGGACGTTATTATTGTTGTTGTTGTTGTTGTTTAGTTGACGTTGTTGTTGTCGTCGTTGTTGTTTATTTGACGTTGTTGTTGTTGTTGTTGTTTATTTGACGTTGTTGTTGTTGTTATTTATTTGACGTTGTTGTTGTTTATTTGACGTTGTTGTTGTTGTTGTTTATTTGACGTTGTTGTTGTTGTTGTTTATTTGACGTTGTTGTTGTTGTTTATTTGACATTGTTGTTGTTGTTGTTGACGTTGTTGTTGTTGTTGTTTATTTGACATTGTTGTTGTTGTTGGTGTTGTTGTATATTTGACGGTGTTGTTGTTGTTGTTGTTGTTTATTTGACGTTATTTTAGTTGTTGTTATTTATTTGACGTTGTTGTTGTTGTTTATTTGATGTTGTTGTTGTTGACATTGTTGTTGTTGTTGTTGTTTATTTGACGTAGTTGTTGTTGTTGACGTTGTTGTTGTTGTTGTTTATTTGACGTTTTTGTTGTTGTTGATGTTGTTGTTGTTGATGTTGTTGTTGTTGTTGTTAATTTGACGTTGTTGTTATTGTTGTTTATTTGACGTTGTTGTTGTTGTTTATATGACGTTGTTGTTGTTGTTATTGTTGTTGTTTATTTGACGTTGTTGTTGTTTATTTGATGTTGTTGTTGTTGTTGTTTATTTGACATTGTTGTTGTTGTCGACGTTGTTGTTGTTGTTTATTTGACATTGTTGTTGTTGTTGTTGTTGACGTTGTTGGTGTTGTTGTTTATTTGACGTTATTGTTGTTGTTGTTGTTGTTGTTTATTTGATGTTGTTTTAGTTGTTGTTGTTTATTTGACGTTGTTGTTGTTTATTTGACGTTGTTGTTGTTGTTTATTTGACGTTGTTGTTGTTGACATTGTTATTGTTGTTGTTTATTTGACGTTGTTTTTGTTGTTGTTGTTTATTTGACGTTGTTGTTGTCGTTGTTTATTTGACGTTGTTGTTGTTGACATTGTTGTTGTTGTTGTTTATTTGACGTAGTTTTTGTTGTTGACGTTGTTGTTGTTGTTGTTTATTTGACGTTTTTGTTGTTCTTGATGTTGTTGTTGTTGTTTATTTGACGTTGTTGTTGTTGTTATTTATTTGACTTTGTTGTTGTTGTTGTTGTTCATTTGACGTTGTTGTTGTTATTGATGTTGTTTATTTGACGTTGTTGTTGTTGTTGTTTATTTAATGTTGTTGTTGTTGTTTATTTGACATTTTTGTTATTGTTGTTGACGTTGTTGTTGTTGTTGTTTATTTGACATTGTTGTTGTTGTTGTTGTTGTTGACGTTGTTGGTGTTGTTGTTTATTTGACGTTGTTGTTGTTGTTATTGTTTATTTGACGTTGTTTTAGATGTTGTTGTTTATTTGACGTTGTTGTTTATTTAACATTGTTTTAGATGTTGTTGTTTATTTGACGGTGTTGTTGTTTATTTGACATTGTTGTTGTTGTTGACGTTGTTGTTGTTGTTGTTGTTTATTTGACATTGTTGTTGTTGTTGACGTTGTTGGTGTTGTTGTTTATTTGACGTTGTTGTTGTTGTTTATTTGACGTTGTTTTAGTTGTTGTTGTTTATTTGACGTTGTTGTTGTAGTTTATTTGACGTTTTTGTTTTTGACATTGTTGTTATTGTTGTTAAATGACGTTGTTGTTGTTGTTGTTTATTTGACATAGTTGTTGTTGTTGACGTTGTTGTTGTTGTTTATTTGATGTTTTTGTTGTTGATGATGTTGTTGTTGTTGTTTATTTGACGTTGTTGTTATTGTTTATTTAACGTTGTTGTTGTTGTTTATTTGACGTTGTTCTTGTTGTTATTGTTGTTGTTTATTTGACGTTGTTGTTGTTGTTTATTTGATGTTGTTGTTGTTGTTGTTTATTTGACGTTGGTGTTGTTGTTGTTTATTTGACGTTGTTGTTGTTGTTGTTATTTATTTGACGTTGTTGTTGTTGTTATTGTTTATTTGACGTTGTTGTTGTTGTTGTTTATTTGACGTTGTTATTGTTGTTTATTTGACGTTGTTTTTGTTATTTGACGTTGTTGTTGTTGTTGTTGTATTTGTTGTTGTTGTTGTTGCTTATTTGACGTTGTTGTTATTGTTGTTGTTTATTTGACGTTGTTGCTGTTGTTTATTTGACGTTGTTGTTGTTGTTGTTGTTTATTTGATGTTGTTGTTGTTGTTTATTTGACTTTGTTGTTGTTGACATTGTTGTTGTTGTTGTTGTTTATTTGACGTTGTTATTGTTGTTGCTGTTGTTTATTTGACGTTGTTGTTGTCGTTGTTGTTGTTGGTGTAGTTGTTTATTTGACGTTGTTGTTGTTGTTGTTTATTTGACGTTGTTTTAGTTGTTGTTGTTTATTTGACGTTGTTGTTGTAGTTTATTTGACGTTTTTGTTTTTGACATTGTTGTTATTGTTGTTTATATGACGTTGTTGTTGTTGTTGTTGTTGTTTATTTGACATAGTTGTCGTTGTTGACGTTGTTGTTGTTGTTTATTTGATGTTTTTGTTGTTGATGATGTTGTTGTTGTTGTTTATTTGACGTTGTTGTTATTGTTTATTTAACGTTGTTGTTGTTGTTTATTTGACGTTGTTCTTGTTGTTATTGTTGTTGTTTATTTGACGTTGTTGTTGTTGTTTATTTGATGTTGTTGTTGTTGTTTATTTGACGTTGGTGTTGTTGTTGTTGTTTATTTGACGTTGTTGTTGTTGTTGTTATTTATTTGACGTTGTTGTTGTTGTTATTGTTTATTTGACGTTGTTGTTGGTGTTTATTTGACGTTGTTATTGTTGTTTATTTGACGTTGTTTTTGTTATTTGACGTTGTTGTTGTTGTTGTTGTATTTGTTGTTGTTGTTGTTGTTGCTTATTTGACGTTGTTGTTATTGTTGTTGTTTATTTGACGTTGTTGCTGTTGTTTATTTGACGTTGTTGTTGTTGTTGTTTATTTGATGTTGTTGTTGTTGTTGTTTATTTGACTTTGTTGTTGTTGACATTGTTGTTGTTGTTGTTTATTTGACGTTGTTATTGTTGTTGCTGTTGTTTATTTGACGTTGTTGTTGTCGTTGTTGTTGGTTATTTGACGTTGTTGTTGTTGTTGTTTATTTGACGTTGTTGTTGTTGTTGTTATTTATTTGACGTTGTTGTTGTTGTTGTTTATTTGACGTTGTTGTTATTGTTTATTTGACGTTGTTGTTCTTGTTGTTGTTTATTTGACGTTGTTGTTGTTGTTGTTGTTTATTTGACATTGGTGTTGTTGTTGGTGACGTTGTTGTTGTTGTTTATATGACATTGTTGTTGTTGTTGTTGTTGTTGTTGGTGTTGTTGTTTGTTTGACGTTGTTGTTGTTGTTGTTGTTGTTTATTTGACGTTGTTTTAGTTGTTGTTGTTTATTTGGTGTTGTTGTTGTTTATTTGACATTGTTGTTGTTGACATTGTTGTTGTTGTTGTTGTTTATTTGACGTAGTTGTTGTTGTTAACGTTGTTGTTGTTGTTGCTTATTTGACGTTTTTGTTATTGTTGATGTTGTTGTTGTTGTTTATTTGACGTTGTTGTTGTTAATGTTTATTTGACGCTGTTGTTGTTAATGTTTATTTGACGTTGTTGTTGTTGTTATTGTTGTTGTTTATTTAACGTTGTTGTTGTTGTTGTTGTTGTTGTTGTTTATTTGACATTGTTGTTGTTGTTGACGTTGTTGTTGTTGTTGTTTATATGACATTGTTGTTGTTGTTGTTGTTGTTTATTTGACGTTGTTGTTGTTGTTTATTTGACGTAGTTGTTGTTGCTGACGTTGTAGTTGTTGTTGTTATTGTTGTTGTTGTTGTTTATTTGACGTTTTTGTTGTTGTTGTTGTTGTTGTTTATTTGACGTTGTTGTTATTGTCTATTTGACGTTGTTGTTTTTTGTTTATTTGACGTTGTTGTTGTTGTTGTTGTTGTTATTGTTGTTGTTTATTTGAGGTTGTTATTGTTGTTTATTTGATGTTGTTGTTGTTGTTTATTTGACGTTGGTGTTGTTGTTGTTTATTTGACGTTGTTGTTGTTGTTATTTATTTGACGTTGTTGTTGTTGTTATTGTTTATTAGAAGTTGTTGTTGTTGTTGTTTATTTGACGTTGTTATTGTTGTTTATTTGACGTTGTTGTTATTGTTGTTGTTTATTTGACGTTGTTGTTGTTGTTGTTTATTGGACGTTATTATTGTTGTTGTTGTTGTTGTTTAGTTGACGTTGTTGTTGTCGTTGTTGTTGTTTATTTGACGTTGTTGTTGTTGTTGTTTATTTGACGTTGTTGTTGTTATTTATTTGACGTTGTTGTTGTTTATTTGACGTTGTTGTTGTTGTTTATTTGATGTTGTTGTTGTTGTTGTTTATTTGACGTTGTTGTTGTTGACGTTGTTGTTGTTGTTTATTTGACATTGTTGTTGTTGTTGGTGTTGTTGTATATTTGACGGTGTTGTTGTTGTTGTTGTTGTTGTTTATTTGACGTTATTTTAGTTGTTGTTATTTATTTGACGTTGTTGTTGTTGTTTATTTGACGTTGTTGTTGTTGACATTGTTGTTGTTGTTGTTGTTGTTGTTGTTTATTTGACGTAGTTGTTGTTGTTGACGTTGTTGTTGTTGTTGTTTATTTGACGTTTTTGTTGTTGTTGATGTTGTTGTTGTTGATGTTGTTGTTGTTGTTAATTTGACGTTGTTGTTATTGTTGTTTATTTGATGTTGTTGTTGTTGTTTATATGACGTTGTTGTTGTTGTTATTGTTGTTGTTTATTTGACGTTGTTGTTGTTTATTTGATGTTGTTGTTGTTGTTGTTTATTTGACATTGTTGTTGTTGTTGACGTTGTTGTTGTTGTTTATTTGACATTGTTGTTGTTGTTGTTGTTGACGTTGTTGGTGTTGTTGTTTATTTGACGTTGTTGTTGTTGTTGTTGTTGTTGTTGTTGTTGTTTATTTGATGTTGTTTTAGTTGTTGTTGTTTATTTGACGTTGTTGTTGTTGTTTATTTGACGTTGTTGTTGTTGTTTATTTGACGTTGTTGTTGTTGACATTGTTATTGTTGTTGTTTATTTGACGTTGTTTTTGTTGTTGTTGTTTATTTGGCGTTGATGTTGTTGTTTATTTGACATTGTTGTTGTTGACATTGTTGTTGTTGTTGTTTATTTGACGTAGTTTTTGTTGTTGACGTTGTTGTTGTTGTTGTTTATTTGACATTTTTGTTGTTCTTGATGTTGTTGTTGTTGTTGTTTATTTGACGTTGTTGTTGTTGTTATTTATTTGACGTTGTTGTTGTTGTTGTTGTTCATTTGACGTTGTTGTTGTTGTTGTTTATTTGACGTTGTTGTTGTTATTGATGTTGTTTATTTGACGTTGTTGTTGTTGTTTATTTAATGTTGTTGTTGTTGTTTATTTGACATTGTTGTTATTGTTGTTGACGTTGTTGTTGTTGTTGTTTATTTGACATTGTTGTTGTTGTTGTTGTTGTTGACGTTGTTGGTGTTGTTGTTTATTTGACGTTGTTGTTGTTGTTATTGTTTATTTGACGTTGTTTTAGATGTTATTGTTTATTTGACGTTGTTGTTTATTTAACATTGTTTTAGATGTTGTTGTTTGTTTGACGGTGTTGTTGTTTATTTGACATTGTTGTTGTTGTTGACGTTGTTGTTGTTGTTGTTGTTTATTTGACATTGTTGTTGTTGTTGACGTTGTTGGTGTTGTTGTTTATTTGACGTTATTGTTGTTGTTTATTTGACGTTGTTTTAGTTGTTGTTGTTTATTTGACGTTGTTGTTGTAGTTTATTTGACGTTTTTGTTTTTGACATTGTTGTTATTGTTGTTAAATGACGTTGTTGTTGTTGTTGTTTATTTGACATAGTTGTTGTTGTTGACGTTGTTGTTGTTGTTTATTTGATGTTTTTGTTGTTGATGATGTTGTTGTTGTTGTTTATTTGACGTTGTTGTTATTGTTTATTTAACGTTGTTGTTGTTGTTTATTTGACGTTGTTCTTGTTGTTATTGTTGTTGTTTATTTGACGTTGTTGTTGTTGTTGTTTATTTGATGTTGTTGTTGTTGTTGTTTATTTGACGTTGGTGTTGTTGTTGTTTATTTGACGTTGTTGTTTTTGTTGTTATTTATTTGACGTTGTTGTTGTTGTTATTGTTTATTTGACGTTGTTGTTGTTGTTGTTTATTTGACGTTGTTATTGTTGTTTATTTGACGTTGTTTTTGTTATTTGACGTTGTTGTTGTTGTTGTATTTGTTGTTGTTGTTGTTGCTTATTTGACGTTGTTGTTATTGTTGTTGTTTATTTGACGTTGTTGCTGTTGTTTATTTGACGTTGTTGTTGTTGTTTATTTGATGTTGTTGTTTTTGTTTATTTGACTTTGTTGTTGTTGACATTGTTGTTGTTGTTGTTGTTTATTTGACGTTGTTATTGTTGTTGCTGTTGTTTATTTGACGTTGTTGTTGTCGTTGTTGTTGGTTATTTGACGTTGTTGTTGTTGTTGTTGTTGTTTATTTGACGTTGTTGTTGTTGTTATTTATTTGACGTTGTTGTTGTTGTTGTTTATTTGACGTTGTTGTTGTTGTTGTTTATTTGACGTTGTTGTTCTTGTTGTTGTTTATTTGATGTTGTTGTTGTTGTTGTTGTTGTTGTTTATTTGACATTGGTGTTGTTGTTGTTGACGTTGTTGTTGTTGTTTATATGACATTGTTGTTGTTGTTGTTGTTGTTGGTGTTGTTGTTTGTTTGACGTTGTTGTTGTTGTTGTTGTTTATTTGACGTTGTTTTAGTTGTTGTTGTTTATTTGGTGTTGTTGTTGTTTATTTGACATTGTTGTTGTTGACATTGTTGTTGTTGTTGTTGTTTATTTGACGTAGTTGTTGTTGTTGTTCATTTGACGTTGTTGTTGTTGTTTATTTGACGTTGTTGTTGTTATTGATGTTGTTTATTTGACGTTGTTGTTGTTGTTGTTTATTTAATGTTGTTGTTGTTGTTTATTTGACATTGTTGTTGTTGTTGTTGACGTTGTTATTGTTGTTGTTTATTTGACATTGTTGTTGTTGTTGTTGTTGACGTTGTTGGTGTTGTTGTTTATTTGACGTTGTTGTTGTTGTTATTGTTTATTTGACGTTGTTTTAGATGTTGTTGTTTATTTGACGTTGTTGTTTATTTAACATTGTTTTAGATGTTGTTGTTTATTTGACGGTGTTGTTGTTTATTTGACATTGTTGTTGTTGTTGACGTTGTTGTTGTTGTTGTTGTTTATTTGACATTGTTGTTGTTGTTGACGTTGTTGGTGTTGTTGTTTATTTGACGTTGTTGTTGTTGTTTATTTGACGTTGTTTTAGTTGTTGTTGTTTATTTGACGTTGTTGTTGTAGTTTATTTGACATTTTTGTTTTTGACATTGTTGTTATTGTTGTTTATATGACGTTGTTGTTGTTGTTGTTTATTTGACATAGTTGTTGTTGTTGACGTTGTTGTTGTTTATTTGATGTTTTTGTTGTTGATGATGTTGTTGTTGTTGTTTATTTGACGTTGTTGTTATTGTTTATTTAACGTTGTTGTTGTTGTTTATTTGACGTTGTTCTTGTTGTTATTGTTGTTGTTTATTTGACGTTGTTGTTGTTGTTTATTTGATGTTGTTGTTGTTGTTTATTTGACGTTGGTGTTGTTGTTGTTCATTTGACGTTGTTGTTGTTGTTTATTTGACGTTGTTGTTGTTATTGATGTTGTTTATTTGACGTTGTTGTTGTTGTTGTTTATTTAATGTTGTTGTTGTTGTTTATTTGACATTGTTGTTGTTGTTGTTGACGTTGTTGTTGTTGTTGTTTATTTGACATTGTTGTTGTTGTTGTTGTTGACGTTTTTGTTGTTATTGTTTATTTGACGTTGTTGTTGTTGTTGTTGTTTATTTGACGTTGTTATTGTTGTTTATTTGACGTTGTTTTTGTTATTTGACGTTGTTGTTGTTGTTGTTGTATTTGTTGTTGTTGTTGTTGCTTATTTGACGTTGTTGTTATTGTTGTTGTTTATTTGACGTTGTTGCTGTTGTTTATTTGACGTTGTTGTTGTTGTTGTTGTTTATTTGATGTTGTTGTTGTTGTTTATTTGACTTTGTTGTTGTTGACATTGTTGTTGTTGTTGTTGTTTATTTGACGTTGTTATTGTTGTTGCTGTTGTTTATTTGACGTTGTTGTTGTCGTTGTTGTTGTTGGTGTTGTTGTTTATTTGACGTTGTTGTTGTTGTTTATTTGACGTTGTTTTAGTTGTTGTTGTTTATTTGACGTTGTTGTTGTAGTTTATTTGACGTTGTTGTTGTTGTTGTTGGTGTTGTTGTTTGTTTGACGTTGTTGTTGTTGTTGTTGTTTATTTGACGTTGTTTTAGTTGTTGTTGTTTATTTGGTGTTGTTGTTGTTTATTTGACATTGTTGTTGTTGACATTGTTGTTGTTGTTGTTTATTTGACGTAGTTGTTGTTGTTGTTCATTTGACGTTGTTGTTGTTGTTTATTTGACGTTGTTGTTGTTATTGATGTTGTTTATTTGTCGTTATTGTTGTTGTTGTTTATTTAATGTTGTTGTTGTTGTTTATTTGACATTGTTGTTGTTGTTGTTGACGTTGTTATTGTTGTTGTTTATTTGACATTGTTGTTGTTGTTGTTGTTGTTGACGTTGTTGGTGTTGTTGTTTATTTGACGTTGTTGTTGTTGTTATTGTTTATTTGACGTTGTTTTAGATGTTGTTGTTTATTTGACGTTGTTGTTTATTTAACATTGTTTTAGATGTTGTTGTTTATTTGACGGTGTTGTTGTTTATTTGACATTGTTGTTGTTGTTGACGTTGTTGTTGTTGTTGTTGTTTATTTGACATTGTTGTTGTTGTTGACGTTGTTGGTGTTGTTGTTTATTTGACGTTGTTGTTGTTGTTTATTTGACGTTGTTTTAGTTGTTGTTGTTTATTTGACGTTGTTGTTGTAGTTTATTTGACTTTTTTGTTTTTGACATTGTTGTTATTGTTGTTTATATGACGTTGTTGTTGTTGTTGTTTATTTGACATAGTTGTTGTTGTTGACGTTGTTGTTGTTTATTTGATGTTTTTGTTGTTGATGATGTTGTTGTTGTTGTTTATTTGACGTTGTTGTTATTGTTTATTTAACGTTGTTGTTGTTGTTTATTTGACGTTGTTCTTGTTGTTATTGTTGTTGTTTATTTGACGTTGTTGTTGTTGTTGTTTATTTGATGTTGTTGTTGTTGTTTATTTGACGTTGGTGTTGTTGTTGTTCATTTGACGTTGTTGTTGTTGTTTATTTGACGTTGTTGTTGTTATTGATGTTGTTTATTTGACGTTGTTGTTGTTGTTGTTTATTTAATGTTGTTGTTGTTGTTTATTTGACATTGTTGTTGTTGTTGTTGACGTTGTTGTTGTTGTTGTTTATTTGACATTGTTGTTGTTGTTGTTGTTGACGTTGTTGTTGTTATTGTTTATTTGACGTTGTTGTTGTTGTTGTTTATTTGACGTTGTTATTGTTGTTTATTTGACGTTGTTTTTGTTATTTGACGTTGTTGTTGTTGTTGTATTTGTTGTTGTTGTTGTTGCTTATTTGACGTTGTTGTTATTGTTGTTGTTTATTTGACGTTGTTGCTGTTGTTTATTTGACGTTGTTGTTGTTGTTGTTTATTTGATGTTGTTGTTGGTGTTGTTGTTTGTTTGACGTTGTTGTTGTTGTTGTTGTTGTTTATTTGACGTTGTTTTAGTTGTTGTTGTTTATTTGGTGTTGTTGTTGTTTATTTGACATTGTTGTTGTTGACATTGTTGTTGTTGTTGTTTATTTGACGTAGTTGTTGTTGTTAACGTTGTTGTTGTTGTTGCTTATTTGACGTTTTTGTTGTTGTTGATGTTGTTGTTGTTGTTTATTTGACGTTGTTGTTGTTAATGTTTATTTGACGCTGTTGTTGTTAATGTTTAATTGACGTTGTTGTTGTTGTTATTGTTGTTGTTTATTTAACGTTGTTGTTGTTGTTGTTGTTTATTTGACATTGTTGTTGTTGTTGACGTTGTTGTTGTTGTTGTTGTTGTTTATATGACATTGTTGTTGTTGTTGTTTATTTGACGTTGTTGTTGTTGTTTATTTGACGTAGTTGTTGTTGCTGACGTTGTTGTTGTTGTTGTTATTGTTGTTGTTGTTGTTTATTTGACGTTTTTGTTGTTGTTGTTGTTGTTGTTGTTGTTGTTTATTTGACGTTGTTGTTATTGTCTATTTGACGTGGTTGTTTTTTGTTTATTTGACGTTGTTGTTGTTGTTGTTATTGTTGTTGTTTATTTGAGGTTGTTATTGTTGTTTATTTGATGTTGTTGTTGTTGTTGTTTATTTGACGTTGGTGTTGTTGTTGTTTATTTGACGTTGTTGTTGTTGTTATTTATTTGACGTTGTTGTTGTTGTTATTGTTTATTAGAAGTTGTTGTTGTTGTTGTTGTTTATTTGACGTTGTTATTGTTGTTTATTTGACGTTGTTGTTATTGTTGTTGTTTATTTGACGTTGTTGTTGTTGTTGTTGTTTATTGGACGTTATTATTGTTGTTGTTGTTGTTGTTTAGTTGACGTTGTTGTTGTCGTCGTTGTTGTTTATTTGACGTTGTTGTTGTTGTTGTTGTTTATTTGACGTTGTTGTTGTTGTTATTTATTTGACGTTGTTGTTGTTTATTTGACGTTGTTGTTGTTGTTGTTTATTTGACGTTGTTGTTGTTGTTGTTTATTTGACGTTGTTGTTGTTGTTTATTTGACATTGTTGTTGTTGTTGTTGACGTTGTTGTTGTTGTTGTTTATTTGACATTGTTGTTGTTGTTGGTGTTGTTGTATATTTGACGGTGTTGTTGTTGTTGTTGTTGTTTATTTGACGTTATTTTAGTTGTTGTTATTTATTTGACGTTGTTGTTGTTGTTTATTTGATGTTGTTGTTGTTGACATTGTTGTTGTTGTTGTTGTTTATTTGACGTAGTTGTTGTTGTTGACGTTGTTGTTGTTGTTGTTTATTTGACGTTTTTGTTGTTGTTGATGTTGTTGTTGTTGATGTTGTTGTTGTTGTTGTTAATTTGACGTTGTTGTTATTGTTGTTTATTTGACGTTGTTGTTGTTGTTTATATGACGTTGTTGTTGTTGTTATTGTTGTTGTTTATTTGACGTTGTTGTTGTTTATTTGATGTTGTTGTTGTTGTTGTTTATTTGACATTGTTGTTGTTGTCGACGTTGTTGTTGTTGTTTATTTGACATTGTTGTTGTTGTTGTTGTTGACGTTGTTGGTGTTGTTGTTTATTTGACGTTATTGTTGTTGTTGTTGTTGTTGTTTATTTGATGTTGTTTTAGTTGTTGTTGTTTATTTGACGTTGTTGTTGTTTATTTGACGTTGTTGTTGTTGTTTATTTGACGTTGTTGTTGTTGACATTGTTATTGTTGTTGTTTATTTGACGTTGTTTTTGTTGTTGTTGTTTATTTGACGTTGTTGTTGTCGTTGTTTATTTGACGTTGTTGTTGTTGACATTGTTGTTGTTGTTGTTTATTTGACGTAGTTTTTGTTGTTGACGTTGTTGTTGTTGTTGTTTATTTGACGTTTTTGTTGTTCTTGATGTTGTTGTTGTTGTTTATTTGACGTTGTTGTTGTTGTTATTTATTTGACTTTGTTGTTGTTGTTGTTGTTCATTTGACGTTGTTGTTGTTATTGATGTTGTTTATTTGACGTTGTTGTTGTTGTTGTTTATTTAATGTTGTTGTTGTTGTTTATTTGACATTTTTGTTATTGTTGTTGACGTTGTTGTTGTTGTTGTTTATTTGACATTGTTGTTGTTGTTGTTGTTGTTGACGTTGTTGGTGTTGTTGTTTATTTGACGTTGTTGTTGTTGTTATTGTTTATTTGACGTTGTTTTAGATGTTGTTGTTTATTTGACGTTGTTGTTTATTTAACATTGTTTTAGATGTTGTTGTTTATTTGACGGTGTTGTTGTTTATTTGACATTGTTGTTGTTGTTGACGTTGTTGTTGTTGTTGTTGTTTATTTGACATTGTTGTTGTTGTTGACGTTGTTGGTGTTGTTGTTTATTTGACGTTGTTGTTGTTGTTTATTTGACGTTGTTTTAGTTGTTGTTGTTTATTTGACGTTGTTGTTGTAGTTTATTTGACGTTTTTGTTTTTGACATTGTTGTTATTGTTGTTAAATGACGTTGTTGTTGTTGTTGTTTATTTGACATAGTTGTTGTTGTTGACGTTGTTGTTGTTGTTTATTTGATGTTTTTGTTGTTGATGATGTTGTTGTTGTTGTTTATTTGACGTTGTTGTTATTGTTTATTTAACGTTGTTGTTGTTGTTTATTTGACGTTGTTCTTGTTGTTATTGTTGTTGTTTATTTGACGTTGTTGTTGTTGTTTATTTGATGTTGTTGTTGTTGTTGTTTATTTGACGTTGGTGTTGTTGTTGTTTATTTGACGTTGTTGTTGTTGTTGTTATTTATTTGACGTTGTTGTTGTTGTTATTGTTTATTTGACGTTGTTGTTGTTGTTGTTTATTTGACGTTGTTATTGTTGTTTATTTGACGTTGTTTTTGTTATTTGACGTTGTTGTTGTTGTTGTTGTATTTGTTGTTGTTGTTGTTGCTTATTTGACGTTGTTGTTATTGTTGTTGTTTATTTGACGTTGTTGCTGTTGTTTATTTGACGTTGTTGTTGTTGTTGTTGTTTATTTGATGTTGTTGTTGTTGTTTATTTGACTTTGTTGTTGTTGACATTGTTGTTGTTGTTGTTGTTTATTTGACGTTGTTATTGTTGTTGCTGTTGTTTATTTGACGTTGTTGTTGTCGTTGTTGTTGTTGGTGTAGTTGTTTATTTGACGTTGTTGTTGTTGTTGTTTATTTGACGTTGTTTTAGTTGTTGTTGTTTATTTGACGTTGTTGTTGTAGTTTATTTGACGTTTTTGTTTTTGACATTGTTGTTATTGTTGTTTATATGACGTTGTTGTTGTTGTTGTTGTTGTTTATTTGACATAGTTGTCGTTGTTGACGTTGTTGTTGTTGTTTATTTGATGTTTTTGTTGTTGATGATGTTGTTGTTGTTGTTTATTTGACGTTGTTGTTATTGTTTATTTAACGTTGTTGTTGTTGTTTATTTGACGTTGTTCTTGTTGTTATTGTTGTTGTTTATTTGACGTTGTTGTTGTTGTTTATTTGATGTTGTTGTTGTTGTTTATTTGACGTTGGTGTTGTTGTTGTTGTTTATTTGACGTTGTTGTTGTTGTTGTTATTTATTTGACGTTGTTGTTGTTGTTATTGTTTATTTGACGTTGTTGTTGGTGTTTATTTGACGTTGTTATTGTTGTTTATTTGACGTTGTTTTTGTTATTTGACGTTGTTGTTGTTGTTGTTGTATTTGTTGTTGTTGTTGTTGTTGCTTATTTGACGTTGTTGTTATTGTTGTTGTTTATTTGACGTTGTTGCTGTTGTTTATTTGACGTTGTTGTTGTTGTTGTTTATTTGATGTTGTTGTTGTTGTTGTTTATTTGACTTTGTTGTTGTTGACATTGTTGTTGTTGTTGTTTATTTGACGTTGTTATTGTTGTTGCTGTTGTTTATTTGACGTTGTTGTTGTCGTTGTTGTTGGTTATTTGACGTTGTTGTTGTTGTTGTTTATTTGACGTTGTTGTTGTTGTTGTTATTTATTTGACGTTGTTGTTGTTGTTGTTTATTTGACGTTGTTGTTATTGTTTATTTGACGTTGTTGTTCTTGTTGTTGTTTATTTGACGTTGTTGTTGTTGTTGTTGTTTATTTGACATTGGTGTTGTTGTTGGTGACGTTGTTGTTGTTGTTTATATGACATTGTTGTTGTTGTTGTTGTTGTTGTTGGTGTTGTTGTTTGTTTGACGTTGTTGTTGTTGTTGTTGTTGTTTATTTGACGTTGTTTTAGTTGTTGTTGTTTATTTGGTGTTGTTGTTGTTTATTTGACATTGTTGTTGTTGACATTGTTGTTGTTGTTGTTGTTTATTTGACGTAGTTGTTGTTGTTAACGTTGTTGTTGTTGTTGCTTATTTGACGTTTTTGTTATTGTTGATGTTGTTGTTGTTGTTTATTTGACGTTGTTGTTGTTAATGTTTATTTGACGCTGTTGTTGTTAATGTTTATTTGACGTTGTTGTTGTTGTTATTGTTGTTGTTTATTTAACGTTGTTGTTGTTGTTGTTGTTGTTGTTGTTTATTTGACATTGTTGTTGTTGTTGACGTTGTTGTTGTTGTTGTTTATATGACATTGTTGTTGTTGTTGTTGTTGTTTATTTGACGTTGTTGTTGTTGTTTATTTGACGTAGTTGTTGTTGCTGACGTTGTAGTTGTTGTTGTTATTGTTGTTGTTGTTGTTTATTTGACGTTTTTGTTGTTGTTGTTGTTGTTGTTGTTTATTTGACGTTGTTGTTATTGTCTATTTGACGTTGTTGTTTTTTGTTTATTTGACGTTGTTGTTGTTGTTGTTGTTGTTATTGTTGTTGTTTATTTGAGGTTGTTATTGTTGTTTATTTGATGTTGTTGTTGTTGTTTATTTGACGTTGGTGTTGTTGTTGTTTATTTGACGTTGTTGTTGTTGTTATTTATTTGACGTTGTTGTTGTTGTTATTGTTTATTAGAAGTTGTTGTTGTTGTTGTTTATTTGACGTTGTTATTGTTGTTTATTTGACGTTGTTGTTATTGTTGTTGTTTATTTGACGTTGTTGTTGTTGTTGTTTATTGGACGTTATTATTGTTGTTGTTGTTGTTGTTTAGTTGACGTTGTTGTTGTCGTTGTTGTTGTTTATTTGACGTTGTTGTTGTTGTTGTTTATTTGACGTTGTTGTTGTTATTTATTTGACGTTGTTGTTGTTTATTTGACGTTGTTGTTGTTGTTTATTTGATGTTGTTGTTGTTGTTGTTTATTTGACGTTGTTGTTGTTGACGTTGTTGTTGTTGTTTATTTGACATTGTTGTTGTTGTTGGTGTTGTTGTATATTTGACGGTGTTGTTGTTGTTGTTGTTGTTGTTTATTTGACGTTATTTTAGTTGTTGTTATTTATTTGACGTTGTTGTTGTTGTTTATTTGACGTTGTTGTTGTTGACATTGTTGTTGTTGTTGTTGTTGTTGTTGTTTATTTGACGTAGTTGTTGTTGTTGACGTTGTTGTTGTTGTTGTTTATTTGACGTTTTTGTTGTTGTTGATGTTGTTGTTGTTGATGTTGTTGTTGTTGTTAATTTGACGTTGTTGTTATTGTTGTTTATTTGATGTTGTTGTTGTTGTTTATATGACGTTGTTGTTGTTGTTATTGTTGTTGTTTATTTGACGTTGTTGTTGTTTATTTGATGTTGTTGTTGTTGTTGTTTATTTGACATTGTTGTTGTTGTTGACGTTGTTGTTGTTGTTTATTTGACATTGTTGTTGTTGTTGTTGTTGACGTTGTTGGTGTTGTTGTTTATTTGACGTTGTTGTTGTTGTTGTTGTTGTTGTTGTTGTTGTTTATTTGATGTTGTTTTAGTTGTTGTTGTTTATTTGACGTTGTTGTTGTTGTTTATTTGACGTTGTTGTTGTTGTTTATTTGACGTTGTTGTTGTTGACATTGTTATTGTTGTTGTTTATTTGACGTTGTTTTTGTTGTTGTTGTTTATTTGGCGTTGATGTTGTTGTTTATTTGACATTGTTGTTGTTGACATTGTTGTTGTTGTTGTTTATTTGACGTAGTTTTTGTTGTTGACGTTGTTGTTGTTGTTGTTTATTTGACATTTTTGTTGTTCTTGATGTTGTTGTTGTTGTTGTTTATTTGACGTTGTTGTTGTTGTTATTTATTTGACGTTGTTGTTGTTGTTGTTGTTCATTTGACGTTGTTGTTGTTGTTGTTTATTTGACGTTGTTGTTGTTATTGATGTTGTTTATTTGACGTTGTTGTTGTTGTTTATTTAATGTTGTTGTTGTTGTTTATTTGACATTGTTGTTATTGTTGTTGACGTTGTTGTTGTTGTTGTTTATTTGACATTGTTGTTGTTGTTGTTGTTGTTGACGTTGTTGGTGTTGTTGTTTATTTGACGTTGTTGTTGTTGTTATTGTTTATTTGACGTTGTTTTAGATGTTATTGTTTATTTGACGTTGTTGTTTATTTAACATTGTTTTAGATGTTGTTGTTTGTTTGACGGTGTTGTTGTTTATTTGACATTGTTGTTGTTGTTGACGTTGTTGTTGTTGTTGTTGTTTATTTGACATTGTTGTTGTTGTTGACGTTGTTGGTGTTGTTGTTTATTTGACGTTATTGTTGTTGTTTATTTGACGTTGTTTTAGTTGTTGTTGTTTATTTGACGTTGTTGTTGTAGTTTATTTGACGTTTTTGTTTTTGACATTGTTGTTATTGTTGTTAAATGACGTTGTTGTTGTTGTTGTTTATTTGACATAGTTGTTGTTGTTGACGTTGTTGTTGTTGTTTATTTGATGTTTTTGTTGTTGATGATGTTGTTGTTGTTGTTTATTTGACGTTGTTGTTATTGTTTATTTAACGTTGTTGTTGTTGTTTATTTGACGTTGTTCTTGTTGTTATTGTTGTTGTTTATTTGACGTTGTTGTTGTTGTTGTTTATTTGATGTTGTTGTTGTTGTTGTTTATTTGACGTTGGTGTTGTTGTTGTTTATTTGACGTTGTTGTTTTTGTTGTTATTTATTTGACGTTGTTGTTGTTGTTATTGTTTATTTGACGTTGTTGTTGTTGTTGTTTATTTGACGTTGTTATTGTTGTTTATTTGACGTTGTTTTTGTTATTTGACGTTGTTGTTGTTGTTGTATTTGTTGTTGTTGTTGTTGCTTATTTGACGTTGTTGTTATTGTTGTTGTTTATTTGACGTTGTTGCTGTTGTTTATTTGACGTTGTTGTTGTTGTTTATTTGATGTTGTTGTTTTTGTTTATTTGACTTTGTTGTTGTTGACATTGTTGTTGTTGTTGTTGTTTATTTGACGTTGTTATTGTTGTTGCTGTTGTTTATTTGACGTTGTTGTTGTCGTTGTTGTTGGTTATTTGACGTTGTTGTTGTTGTTGTTGTTGTTTATTTGACGTTGTTGTTGTTGTTATTTATTTGACGTTGTTGTTGTTGTTGTTTATTTGACGTTGTTGTTGTTGTTGTTTATTTGACGTTGTTGTTCTTGTTGTTGTTTATTTGACGTTGTTGTTGTTGTTGTTGTTGTTGTTTATTTGACATTGGTGTTGTTGTTGTTGACGTTGTTGTTGTTGTTTATATGACATTGTTGTTGTTGTTGTTGTTGTTGGTGTTGTTGTTTGTTTGACGTTGTTGTTGTTGTTGTTGTTTATTTGACGTTGTTTTAGTTGTTGTTGTTTATTTGGTGTTGTTGTTGTTTATTTGACATTGTTGTTGTTGACATTGTTGTTGTTGTTGTTGTTTATTTGACGTAGTTGTTGTTGTTGTTCATTTGACGTTGTTGTTGTTGTTTATTTGACGTTGTTGTTGTTATTGATGTTGTTTATTTGACGTTGTTGTTGTTGTTGTTTATTTAATGTTGTTGTTGTTGTTTATTTGACATTGTTGTTGTTGTTGTTGACGTTGTTATTGTTGTTGTTTATTTGACATTGTTGTTGTTGTTGTTGTTGACGTTGTTGGTGTTGTTGTTTATTTGACGTTGTTGTTGTTGTTATTGTTTATTTGACGTTGTTTTAGATGTTGTTGTTTATTTGACGTTGTTGTTTATTTAACATTGTTTTAGATGTTGTTGTTTATTTGACGGTGTTGTTGTTTATTTGACATTGTTGTTGTTGTTGACGTTGTTGTTGTTGTTGTTGTTTATTTGACATTGTTGTTGTTGTTGACGTTGTTGGTGTTGTTGTTTATTTGACGTTGTTGTTGTTGTTTATTTGACGTTGTTTTAGTTGTTGTTGTTTATTTGACGTTGTTGTTGTAGTTTATTTGACATTTTTGTTTTTGACATTGTTGTTATTGTTGTTTATATGACGTTGTTGTTGTTGTTGTTTATTTGACATAGTTGTTGTTGTTGACGTTGTTGTTGTTTATTTGATGTTTTTGTTGTTGATGATGTTGTTGTTGTTGTTTATTTGACGTTGTTGTTATTGTTTATTTAACGTTGTTGTTGTTGTTTATTTGACGTTGTTCTTGTTGTTATTGTTGTTGTTTATTTGACGTTGTTGTTGTTGTTTATTTGATGTTGTTGTTGTTGTTTATTTGACGTTGGTGTTGTTGTTGTTCATTTGACGTTGTTGTTGTTGTTTATTTGACGTTGTTGTTGTTATTGATGTTGTTTATTTGACGTTGTTGTTGTTGTTGTTTATTTAATGTTGTTGTTGTTGTTTATTTGACATTGTTGTTGTTGTTGTTGACGTTGTTGTTGTTGTTGTTTATTTGACATTGTTGTTGTTGTTGTTGTTGACGTTTTTGTTGTTATTGTTTATTTGACGTTGTTGTTGTTGTTGTTGTTTATTTGACGTTGTTATTGTTGTTTATTTGACGTTGTTTTTGTTATTTGACGTTGTTGTTGTTGTTGTTGTATTTGTTGTTGTTGTTGTTGCTTATTTGACGTTGTTGTTATTGTTGTTGTTTATTTGACGTTGTTGCTGTTGTTTATTTGACGTTGTTGTTGTTGTTGTTGTTTATTTGATGTTGTTGTTGTTGTTTATTTGACTTTGTTGTTGTTGACATTGTTGTTGTTGTTGTTGTTTATTTGACGTTGTTATTGTTGTTGCTGTTGTTTATTTGACGTTGTTGTTGTCGTTGTTGTTGTTGGTGTTGTTGTTTATTTGACGTTGTTGTTGTTGTTTATTTGACGTTGTTTTAGTTGTTGTTGTTTATTTGACGTTGTTGTTGTAGTTTATTTGACGTTTTTGTTTTTGACATTGTTGTTATTGTTGTTTATATGACGTTGTTGTTGTTGTTGTTTATTTGACATAGTTGTTGTTGTTGACGTTGTTGTTGTTGTTTATTTGATGTTTTTGTTGTTGATGATGTTGTTGTTGTTGTTTATTTGACGTTGTTGTTATTGTTTATTTAACGTTGTTGTTGTTGTTTATTTGACGTTGTTCTTGTTGTTATTGTTGTTGTTTATTTGACGTTGTTGTTGTTGTTTATTTGATGTTGTTGTTGTTGTTTATTTGACGTTGGTGTTGTTGTTGTTTATTTGACGTTGTTGTTGTTGTTATTTATTTGACGTTGTTGTTGTTGTTATTGTTTATTTGACGTTGTTGTTGTTGTTTATTTGACGTTGTTATTGTTGTTTATTTGATGTTGTTTTTGTTATTTGACGTTGTTGTTGTTGTTGTATTTGTTGTTGTATTTGTTGTTGTTGTTGTTGCTTATTTGACGTTGTTGTTCTTGTTGTTGTTTATTTGACGTTGTTGTTGTTGTTGTTTATTTGACATTGGTGTTGTTGTTGTTGACGTTGTTGTTGTTGTTTATATGACATTGTTGTTGTTGTTGTTGTTGGTGTTGTTGTTTGTTTGACGTTGTTGTTGTTGTTGTTGTTTATTTGACGTTGTTTTAGTTGTTGTTGTTTATTTGGTGTTGTTGTTGTTTATTTGACATTGTTGTTGTTGACATTGTTGTTGTTGTTGTTTATTTGACGTAGTTGTTGTTGTTAAAGTTGTTGTTGTTGTTGCTTATTTGCGTTTTTGTTGTTGTTGATGTTGTTGTTGTTGTTTATTTGACGTTGTTGTTGTTAATGTTTATTTGACGCTGTTGTTGTTAATGTTTATTTGACGTTGTTGTTGTTGTTATTGTTGTTGTTTATTTAACGTTGTTGTTGTTTATTTGACATTGTTGTTGTTGTTGACGTTGTTGTTGTTGTTGTTGTTGTTGTTGTTTATATGACATTGTTGTTGTTGTTGTTGTTTATTTGACGTTGTTGTTGTTGTTTATTTGACGTAGTTGTTGTTGCTGACGTTGTAGTTGTTGTTGTTATTGTTGTTGTTGTTGTTTATTTGACGTTTTTGTTGTTGTTGTTGTTGTTGTTTATTTGACGTTGTTGTTATTGTCTATTTGACGTTGTTGTTTTTTGTTTATTTGACGTTGTTGTTGTTGTTGTTGTTGTTATTGTTGTTGTTTATTTGAGGTTGTTATTGTTGTTTATTTGATGTTGTTGTTGTTGTTGTTGTTTATTTGACGTTGGTGTTGTTGTTGTTTATTTGACGTTGTTGTTGTTGTTATTTATTTGATGTTGTTGTTGTTGTTATTGTTTATTAGAAGTTGTTGTTGTTGTTGTTTATTTGACGTTGTTATTGTTGTTTATTTGACGTTGTTGTTATTGTTGTTGTTTATTTGACGTTGTTGTTGTTGTTGTTTATTGGACGTTATTATTGTTGTTGTTGTTATTGTTTAGTTGACGTTGTTGTTGTCGTTGTTGTTGTTTATTTGACGTTGTTGTTGTTGTTGTTTATTTGACGTTGTTGTTGTTATTTATTTGACGTTGTTGTTGTTTATTTGACGTTGTTATTGTTGTTTATTTGACGTTGTTGTTGTTGTTGTTGTTTATTTGACGTTGTTGTTGTTGTTGGTGTTGTTGTATATTTGACGGTGTTGTTGTTGTTGTTGTTGTTTATTTGACGTTATTTTAGTTGTTGTTATTTATTTGACGTTGTTGTTGTTGTTTATTTGACGTTGTTGTTGTTGACATTGTTGTTGTTGTTGTTTATTTGACGTAGTTGTTGTTGTTGACGTTGTTGTTGTTGTTGTTTATTTGACGTTTTTGTTGTTGTTGATGTTGTTGTTGTTGATGTTGTTGTTGTTGATGTTGTTGTTGTTGTTAATTTGACGTTGTTGTTATTGTTGTTGTTTATTTGACGTTGTTGTTGTTTATTTGATGTTGTTGTTGTTGTTGTTTATTTGACATTGTTGTTGTTGTTGACGTTGTTGTTGTTGTTGTTTATTTGACATTGTTGTTGTTGTTGTTGTTGACGTTGTTGGTGTTGTTGTTTATTTGACGTTGTTGTTGTTGTTGTTGTTTATTTGATGTTGTTTTAGTTGTTGTTGTTTATTTGACGTTGTTGTTGTTGTTTATTTGACGTTGTTGTTGTTGTTTATTTGACGTTGTTGTTGTTGACATTGTTATTGTTGTTGTTTATTTGACGTTGTTTTTGTTGTTGTTGTTTATTTGGCGTTGATGTTGTTGTTTATTTGACATTGTTGTTGTTGACATTGTTGTTGTTGTTGTTTATTTGACGTAGTTTTTGTTGTTGACGTTGTTGTTGTTGTTGTTTATTTGACGTTTTTGTTGTTCTTGATGTTGTTGTTGTTGTTTATTTGACGTTGTTGTTGTTGTTATTTATTTGACGTTGTTGTTGTTGTTAATTTGACGTTGTTGTTGTTGTTGTTTATTTGACGTTGTTGTTGTTATTGATGTTGTTTATTTGACGTTGTTGTTGTTGTTGTTTATTTAATGTTGTTGTTGTTGTTTATTTGACATTGTTGTTATTGTTGTTGACGTTGTTGTTGTTGTTGTTTATTTGACATTGTTGTTGTTGTTGTTGTTGTTGTTGACGTTGTTGGTGTTGTTGTTTATTTGACGTTGTTGTTGTTGTTATTGTTTATTTGACGTTGTTTTAGATGTTGTTGTTTATTTGACGTTGTTGTTTATTTAACATTGTTTTAGATGTTGTTGTTTATTTGACGGTGTTGTTGTTTATTTGACATTGTTGTTGTTGTTGACGTTGTTGTTGTTGTTGTTGTTGTTTATTTGACATTGTTGTTGTTGTTGACGTTGTTGGTGTTGTTGTTTATTTGACGTTATTGTTGTTGTTTATTTGACGTTGTTTTAGTTGTTGTTGTTTATTTGACGTTGTTGTTGTAGTTTATTTGACGTTTTTGTTTTTGACATTGTTGTTATTGTTGTTAAATGACGTTGTTGTTGTTGTTTATTTGACATAGTTGTTGTTGTTGACGTTGTTGTTGTTGTTTATTTGATGTTTTTGTTGTTGATGATGTTGTTGTTGTTGTTTATTTGACGTTGTTGTTATTGTTTATTTAACGTTGTTGTTGTTGTTTATTTGACGTTGTTCTTGTTGTTATTGTTGTTGTTTATTTGACGTTGTTGTTGTTGTTGTTTATTTGATGTTGTTGTTGTTGTTGTTTATTTGACGTTGGTGTTGTTGTTGTTTATTTGACGTTGTTGTTGTTGTTGTTATTTATTTGACGTTGTTGTTGTTGTTATTGTTTATTTGACGTTGTTGTTGTTGTTGTTGTTTATTTGACGTTGTTATTGTTGTTTATTTGACGTTGTTTTTGTTATTTGACGTTGTTGTTGTTGTTGTATTTGTTGTTGTTGTTGTTGCTTATTTGACGTTGTTGTTATTGTTGTTGTTTATTTGACGTTGTTGCTGTTGTTTATTTGACGTTGTTGTTGTTGTTGTTTATTTGATGTTGTTGTTGTTGTTTATTTGACTTTGTTGTTGTTGACATTGTTGTTGTTGTTGTTGTTTATTTGACGTTGTTATTGTTATTGCTGTTGTTTATTTGACGTTGTTGTTGTCGTTGTTGTTGGTTATTTGACGTTGTTGTTGTTGTTGTTGTTTATTTGACGTTGTTGTTGTTGTTATTTATTTGACGTTGTTGTTGTTGTTTATTTGACGTTGTTGTTGTTGTTGTTGTTGTTTATTTGACGTTGTTGTTCTTGTTGTTGTTTATTTGACGTTGTTGTTGTAGTTTATTTGACGTTTTTGTTTTTGACATTGTTGTTATTGTTGTTTATATGACGTTGTTGTTGTTGTTGTTGTTTATTTGACATAGTTGTTGTTGTTGACGTTGTTGTTGTTGTTTATTTGATGTTTTTGTTGTTGATGATGTTGTTGTTGTTGTTTATTTGACGTTGTTGTTATTGTTTATTTAACGTTGTTGTTGTTGTTTATTTGACGTTGTTCTTGTTGTTATTGTTGTTGTTTATTTGACGTTGTTGTTGTTGTTTATTTGACGTTGTTCTTGTTGTTATTGTTGTTGTTTATTTGACGCTGTTGTTGTTAATGTTTATTTGACGTTGTTGTTGTTGTTATTGTTGTTGTTTATTTAACGTTGTTGTTGTTTATTTGACATTGTTGTTGTTGTTGACGTTGTTGTTGTTGTTGTTGTTTATATGACATTGTTGTTGTTGTTGTTGTTTATTTGACGTTGTTGTTGTTGTTTATTTGACGTAGTTGTTGTTGCTGACGTTGTAGTTGTTGTTGTTATTGTTGTTGTTGTTGTTTATTTGACGTTTTTGTTGTTGTTGTTGTTGTTGTTGTTTATTTGACGTTGTTGTTATTGTCTATTTGACGTTGTTGTTTTTTGTTTATTTGACGTTGTTGTTGTTGTTGTTGTTATTGTTGTTGTTTATTTGAGGTTGTTATTGTTGTTTATTTGATGTTGTTGTTGTTGTTGTTGTTTATTTGACGTTGGTGTTGTTGTTGTTTATTTGACGTTGTTGTTGTTGTTATTTATTTGACGTTGTTGTTGTTGTTATTGTTTATTAGAAGTTGTTGTTGTTGTTGTTTATTTGACGTTGTTATTGTTGTTTATTTGACGTTGTTGTTATTGTTGTTGTTTATTTGACGTTGTTGTTGTTGTTGTTTATTGGACGTTATTATTGTTGTTGTTGTTATTGTTTAGTTGACGTTGTTGTTGTCGTTGTTGTTGTTTATTTGACGTTGTTGTTGTTGTTGTTTATTTGACGTTGTTGTTGTTATTTATTTGACGTTGTTGTTGTTTATTTGACGTTGTTATTGTTGTTTATTTGACGTTGTTGTTGTTGTTGTTGTTTATTTGACGTTGTTGTTGTTGTTGGTGTTGTTGTATATTTGACGGTGTTGTTGTTGTTGTTGTTGTTGTTTATTTGACGTTATTTTAGTTGTTGTTATTTATTTGACGTTGTTGTTGTTGTTTATTTGACGTTGTTGTTGTTGACATTGTTGTTGTTGTTGTTTATTTGACGTAGTTGTTGTTGTTGACGTTGTTGTTGTTGTTGTTTATTTGACGTTTTTGTTGTTGTTGATGTTGTTGTTGTTGATGTTGTTGTTGTTGTTAATTTGACGTTGTTGTTATTGTTGTTTATTTGATGTTGTTGTTGTTGTTTATATGACGTTGTTGTTGTTGTTATTGTTGTTGTTTATTTGACGTTGTTGTTGTTTATTTGATGTTGTTGTTGTTGTTGTTTATTTGACATTGTTGTTGTTGTTGACGTTGTTGTTGTTGTTTATTTGACATTGTTGTTGTTGTTGTTGACGTTGTTGGTGTTGTTGTTTATTTGACGTTGTTGTTGTTGTTGTTTATTTGATGTTGTTTTAGTTGTTGTTGTTTATTTGACGTTGTTGTTGTTGTTTATTTGACGTTGTTGTTGTTGTTTATTTGACGTTGTTGTTGTTGACATTGTTATTGTTGTTGTTTATTTGACGTTGTTTTTGTTGTTGTTGTTTATTTGGCGTTGATGTTGTTGTTTATTTGACATTGTTGTTGTTGACATTGTTGTTGTTGTTGTTTATTTGACGTAGTTTTTGTTGTTGACGTTGTTGTTGTTGTTGTTTATTTGACGTTTTTGTTGTTCTTGATGTTGTTGTTGTTGTTTATTTGACGTTGTTGTTGTTGTTATTTATTTGACGTTGTTGTTGTTGTTAATTTGACGTTGTTGTTGTTGTTGTTTATTTGACGTTGTTGTTGTTATTGATGTTGTTTATTTGACGTTGTTGTTGTTGTTTATTTAATGTTGTTGTTGTTGTTTATTTGACATTGTTGTTATTGTTGTTGACGTTGTTGTTGTTGTTGTTTATTTGACATTGTTGTTGTTGTTGTTGTTGTTGTTGTTGACGTTGTTGGTGTTGTTGTTTATTTGACGTTGTTGTTGTTGTTATTGTTTATTTGACGTTGTTTTAGATGTTGTTGTTTATTTGACGTTGTTGTTTATTTAACATTGTTTTAGATGTTGTTGTTTATTTGACGGTGTTGTTGTTTATTTGACATTGTTGTTGTTGTTGACGTTGTTGTTGTTGTTGTTGTTGTTTATTTGACATTGTTGTTGTTGTTGACGTTGTTGGTGTTGTTGTTTATTTGACGTTATTGTTGTTGTTTATTTGACGTTGTTTTAGTTGTTGTTGTTTATTTGACGTTGTTGTTGTAGTTTATTTGACGTTTTTGTTTTTGACATTGTTGTTATTGTTGTTAAATGACGTTGTTGTTGTTGTTGTTTATTTGACATAGTTGTTGTTGTTGACGTTGTTGTTGTTGTTTATTTGATGTTTTTGTTGTTGATGATGTTGTTGTTGTTGTTTATTTGACGTTGTTGTTATTGTTTATTTAACATTGTTGTTGTTGTTTATTTGACGTTGTTCTTGTTGTTATTGTTGTTGTTTATTTGACGTTGTTGTTGTTGTTGTTGTTTATTTGATGTTGTTGTTGTTGTTGTTTATTTGACGTTGGTGTTGTTGTTGTTTATTTGACGTTGTTGTTGTTGTTGTTATTTATTTGACGTTGTTGTTGTTGTTATTGTTTATTTGACGTTGTTGTTGTTGTTGTTGTTGTTTATTTGACGTTGTTATTGTTGTTTATTTGACGTTGTTTTTGTTATTTGACGTTGTTGTTGTTGTTGTATTTGTTGTTGTTGTTGTTGCTTATTTGACGTTGTTGTTATTGTTGTTGTTTATTTGACGTTGTTGCTGTTGTTTATTTGACGTTGTTGTTGTTGTTGTTTATTTGATGTTGTTGTTGTTGTTTATTTGACTTTGTTGTTGTTGACATTGTTGTTGTTGTTGTTTATTTGACGTTGTTATTGTTATTGCTGTTGTTTATTTGACGTTGTTGTTGTCGTTGTTGTTGGTTATTTGACGTTGTTGTTGTTGTTGTTGTTTATTTGACGTTGTTGTTGTTGTTATTTATTTGGCGTTGTTGTTGTTGTTTATTTGACGTTGTTGTTGTTGTTGTTGTTTATTTGACGTTGTTGTTCTTGTTGTTGTTTATTTGACGTTGTTGTTGTAGTTTATTTGACGTTTTTGTTTTTGACATTGTTGTTATTGTTGTTTATATGACGTTGTTGTTGTTGTTGTTGTTGTTTATTTGACATAGTTGTTGTTGTTGACGTTGTTGTTGTTGTTTATTTGATGTTTTTGTTGTTGATGATGTTGTTGTTGTTGTTTATTTGACGTTGTTGTTATTGTTTATTTAACGTTGTTGTTGTTGTTTATTTGACGTTGTTCTTGTTGTTATTGTTGTTGTTTATTTGACGTTGTTGTTGTTGTTTATTTGATGTTGTTGTTGTTGTTTATTTGACGTTGGTGTTGTTGTTGTTTATTTGACGTTGTTGTTGTTGTTGTTATTTATTTGACGTTGTTGTTGTTGTTATTGTTTATTTGACGTTGTTCTTGTTGTTATTGTTGTTATTTATTTGACGTTGTTGTTGTTGTTTATTTGATGTTGTTGTTGTTATTTATTTGACGTTGGTGTTGTTGTTGTTTATTTGACGTTGTTGTTGTTGTTATTTATTTGACGTTGTTGTTGTTGTTATTGTTTATTTGACGTTGTTGTTGTTGTTTATTTGACGTTGTTATTGTTGTTTATTTGACGTTGTTTTTGTTATTTGACGTTGTTGTTGTTGTTGTTGTATTTGTTGTTGTTGTTGTTGCTTATTTGACGTTGTTGTTATTGTTGTTGTTTATTTGACGTTGTTGCTGTTGTTTATTTGACGTTGTTGTTGTTGTTGTTGTTGTTTATTTGATGTTGTTGTTGTTGTTTATTTGACTTTGTTGTTGTTGACATTGTTGTTGTTGTTGTTGTTTATTTGACGTTGTTATTGTTGTTGCTGTTGTTTATTTGACGTTGTTGTTGTCGTTGTTGTTGGTTATTTGACGTTGTTGTTGTTGTTGTTGTTTATTTGACGTTGTTGTTGTTGTTATTTATTTGACGTTGTTGTTGTTGTTGTTTATTTGACGTTGTTGTTGTTGTTGTTTATTTGACGTTGTTGTTCTTGTTGTTGTTTATTTGACGTTGTTGTTGTTGTTGTTGTTTATTTGACATTGGTGTTGTTGTTGTTGACGTTGTTGTTGTTTATATGACATTGTTGTTGTTGTTGTTGTTGGTGTTGTTGTTTGTTTGACGTTGTTGTTGTTGTTGTTGTTGTTGTTTATTTGACGTTGTTTTAGTTGTTGTTGTTTATTTGGTGTTATTGTTGTTTATTTGACATTGTTGTTGTTGACATTGTTGTTGTTGTTGTTTATTTGACGTAGTTGTTGTTGTTAACGTTGTTGTTGTTGTTGCTTATTTGCGTTTTTGTTGTTGTTGATGTTGTTGTTGTTGTTTATTTGACGTTGTTGTTGTTAATGTTTATTTGACGCTGTTGTTGTTAATGTTTATTTGACGTTGTTGTTGTTATTGTTGTTGTTTATTTAACGTTGTTGTTGTTGTTTATTTGACATTGTTGTTGTTGTTGACGTTGTTGTTGTTGTTGTTTATATGACATTGTTGTTGTTGTTGTTGTTTATTTGACGTTGTTGTTGTTGTTGTTTATTTGACGTAGTTGTTGTTGCTGACGTTGTAGTTGTTGTTGTTATTGTTGTTGTTGTTGTTTATTTGACGTTTTTGTTGTTGTTGTTGTTATTGTTGTTTATTTGACGTTGTTGTTATTGTCTATTTGACGTTGTTGTTTTTTGTTTATTTGACGTTGTTGTTGTTGTTGTTGTTGTTATTGTTGTTGTTTATTTGAGGTTGTTATTGTTGTTTATTTGATGTTGTTGTTGTTGTTGTTGTTTATTTGACGTTGGTGTTGTTGTTGTTTATTTGACGTTGTTGTTGTTGTTATTTATTTGACGTTGTTGTTATTGTTATTGTTTATTATAAGTTGTTGTTGTTGTTGTTGTTTATTTGACGTTGTTATTGTTGTTTATTTGACGTTGTTGTTATTGTTGTTGTTTATTTGACGTTGTTGTTGTTGTTGTTTATTGGACGTTATTATTGTTGTTGTTGTTTAGTTGACGTTGTTGTTGTCGTTGTTGTTGTTTATTTGACGTTGTTGTTGTTGTTGTTTATTTGACGTTGTTGTTGTTATTTATTTGACGTTGTTGTTGTTTATTTGACGTTGTTGTTGTTGTTTATTTGACGTTGTTGTTGTTGTATTTTATTTGACGTTGTTGTTGTTGTTTATTTGACATTGTTGTTGTTGTTGTTGACGTTGTTGTTGTTGTTTATTTGACATTGTTGTTGTTGTTGGTGTTGTTGTATATTTGACGGTGTTGTTGTTGTTGTTGTTGTTGTTTATTTGACGTTATTTTAGTTGTTGTTATTTATTTGACGTTGTTGTTGTTGTTTATTTGACGTTGTTGTTGTTGACATTGTTGTTGTTGTTGTTGTTTATTTGACGTAGTTGTTGTTGTTGACGTTGTTGTTGTTGTTGTTTATTTGACGTTTTTGTTGTTGTTGATGTTGTTGTTGTTGATGTTGTTGTTGTTGTTAATTTGACGTTGTTGTTATTGTTGTTTATTTGATGTTGTTGTTGTTTTTTATATGACGTTGTTGTTGTTGTTATTGTTGTTGTTTATTTGACGTTGTTGTTGTTTATTTGATTTTGTTGTTGTTGTTGTTTATTTGACATTGTTGTTGTTGTTGACGTTGTTGTTGTTGTTTATTTGACATTGTTGTTGTTGTTGTTGTTGACGTTGTTGGTGTTGTTGTTTATTTGACGTTGTTGTTGTTGTTGTTGTTTATTTGATGTTGTTTTAGTTGTTGTTGTTTATTTGACGTTGTTGTTGTTGTTTATTTGACGTTGTTGTTGTTGTTTATTTGACGTTGTTGTTGTTGACATTGTTATTGTTGTTATTTATTTGACGTTGTTTTTGTTGTTGTTGTTTATTTGGCGTTGATGTTGTTGTTTATTTGACATTGTTGTTGTTGACATTGTTGTTGTTGTTATTTATTTGACGTAGTTTTTGTTGTTGACGTTGTTGTTGTTGTTGTTTATTTGACGTTTTTGTTGTTCTTGATGTTGTTGTTGTTGTTTATTTGACGTTGTTGTTGTTGTTATTTATTTGACGTTGTTGTTGTTGTTGTTCATTTGACGTTGTTGTTGTTGTTGTTTATTTGACGTTGTTGTTGTTATTGATGTTGTTTATTTGACGTTGTTGTTGTTGTTGTTTATTTAATGTTGTTGTTGTTGTTTATTTGACATTGTTGTTATTGTTGTTGTTGTTGTTGTTTATTTGACATTGTTGTTGTTGTTGTTGTTGTTGTTGTTGACGTTGTTGGTGTTGTTGTTTATTTGACGTTGTTGTTGTTGTTATTATTTATTTGACGTTGTTTTAGATGTTGTTGTTTATTTGACGTTGTTGTTTATTTAACATTGTTTTAGATGTTGTTGTTTATTTGACGGTGTTGTTGTTTATTTGACATTGTTGTTGTTGTTGACGTTGTTGTTGTTGTTGTTGTTGTTTATTTGACATTGTTGTTGTTGTTGACGTTGTTGGTGTTGTTGTTTATTTGACGTTATTGTTGTTGTATATTTGACGTTGTTTTAGTTGTTGTTGTTTATTTGACGTTGTTGTTGTAGTTTATTTGACGTTTTTGTTTTTGACATTGTTGTTATTGTTGTTAAATGACGTTGTTGTTGTTGTTGTTTATTTGACATAGTTGTTGTTGTTGACGTTGTTGTTGTTGTTTATTTGATGTTTTTGTTGTTGATGATGTTGTTGTTGTTGTTTATTTGACGTTGTTGTTATTGTTTATTTAACGTTGTTGTTGTTGTTGTTGTTTATTTGACGTTGTTCTTGTTGTTATTGTTGTTGTTTATTTGACGTTGTTGTTGTTGTTTATTTGATGTTGTTGTTGTTGTTTATTTGACGTTGGTGTTGTTGTTGTTTATTTGACGTTGTTGTTGTCGTTGTTATTTATTTGACGTTGTTGTTGTTGTTATTGTTTATTTGACGTTGTTGTTGTTGTTGTTGTTTATTTGACGTTGTTATTGTTGTTTATTTGACGTTGTTTTTGTTGACGTTGTTGTTGTTGTTGTATTTGTTGTTGTTGTTGTTGCTTATTTGACGTTGTTGTTATTGTTGTTGTTTATTTGACGTTGTTGCTGTTGTTTATTTGACGTTGTTGTTGTTGTTGTTGTTGTTTATTTGATGTTGTTGTTGTTGTTTATTTGACTTTGTTGTTGTTGACATTGTTGTTGTTGTTGTTGTTTATTTGACGTTGTTATTGTTGTTGCTGTTGTTTATTTGACGTTGTTGTTGTCGTTGTTGTTGGTTATTTGACGTTGTTGTTGTTGTTGTTGTTGTTTATTTGACGTTGTTGTTGTTGTTATTTATTTGACGTTGTTGTTGTTGTTGTTGTTTATTTGACGTTGTTGTTGTTTATTTGACTTTGTTGTTCTTGTTGTTGTTTATTTGACGTTGTTGTTGTTGTTGTTTATTTGACATTGGTGTTGTTGTTGTTGACGTTGTTGTTGTTGTTTATATGACATTGTTGTTGTTGTTGTTGTTGTTGGTGTTGTTGTTTGTTTGACGTTGTTGTTGTTGTTGTTGTTTATTTGACGTTGTTTTAGTTGTTGTTGTTTATTTGGTGTTGTTGTTGTTTATTTGACATTGTTGTTGTTGACATTGTTGTTGTTGTTGTTTATTTGACGTAGTTGTTGTTGTTGTTGTTCATTTGACGTTGTTGTTGTTGTTTATTTGACGTTGTTGTTGTTATTGATGTTGTTTATTTGACGTTGTTGTTGTTGTTGTTGTTTATTTAATGTTGTTGTTGTTGTTTATTTGACATTGTTGTTGTTGTTGTTGACGTTGTTGTTGTTGTTGTTGTTTATTTGACATTGTTGTTGTTGTTGTTGTTGACGTTGTTGGTGTTGTTGTTTATTTGACGTTGTTGTTGTTATTGTTTATTTGACGTTGTTTTAGATGTTGTTGTTTATTTGACGTTGTTGTTTATTTAACATTGTTTTAGATGTTGTTGTTTATTTGACGGTGTTGTTGTTTATTTGACATTGTTGTTGTTGTTGACGTTGTTGTTGTTGTTGTTTATTTGACATTGTTGTTGTTGTTGACGTTGTTGGTGTTGTTGTTTATTTGACGTTGTTGTTGTTGTTTATTTGACGTTGTTTTAGTTGTTGTTGTTTATTTGACGTTGTTGTTGTAGTTTATTTGACATTTTTGTTTTTGACATTGTTGTTATTGTTGTTTATATGACGTTGTTGTTGTTGTTGTTGTTGTTTATTTGACATAGTTGTTGTTGTTGACGTTGTTGTTGTTTATTTGATGTTTTTGTTGTTGATGATGTTGTTGTTGTTGTTTATTTGACGTTGTTGTTATTGTTTATTTAACGTTGTTGTTGTTGTTTATTTGACGTTGTTCTTGTTGTTATTGTTGTTATTTATTTGACGTTGTTGTTGTTGTTTATTTGATGTTGTTGTTGTTGTTTATTTGACGTTGGTGTTGTTGTTGTTCATTTGACGTTGTTGTTGTTGTTTATTTGACGTTGTTGTTGTTATTGATGTTGTTTATTTGACGTTGTTGTTGTTGTTGTTTATTTAATGTTGTTGTTGTTGTTTATTTGACATTGTTGTTGTTGTTGTTGACGTTGTTGTTGTTGTTGTTTATTTGACATTGTTGTTGTTGTTGTTGACGTTGTTGTTGTTATTGTTTATTTGACGTTGGTGTTGTTGTTGTTTATTTGACGTTGTTGTTGTTGTTGTTATTTATTTGACGTTGTTGTTGTTGTTATTGTTTATTTGACGTTGTTGTTGTTGTTGTTGTTGTTTATTTGACGTTGTTATTGATGTTTATTTGACGTTGTTTTTGTTGACGTTGTTGTTGTTGTTGTATTTGTTGTTGTTGTTGTTGCTTATTTGACGTTGTTGTTATTGTTGTTGTTTATTTGACGTTGTTGCTGTTGTTTATTTGACGTTGTTGTTGTTGTTGTTGTTTATTTGATGTTGTTGTTGTTGTTTATTTGACTTTGTTGTTGTTGACATTGTTGTTGTTGTTGTTGTTTATTTGACGTTGTTATTGTTGTTGCTGTTGTTTATTTGACGTTGTTGTTGTCGTTGTTGTTGGTTATTTGACGTTGTTGTTGTTGTTGTTGTTTATTTGACGTTGTTGTTGTTGTTATTTATTTGACGTTGTTGTTGTTGTTGTTGTTTATTTGACGTTGTTGTTGTTGTTTATTTGACGTTGTTGTTCTTGTTGTTGTTTATTTGACGTTGTTGTTGTTGTTTATTTGACATTGGTGTTGTTGTTGTTGACGTTGTTGTTGTTGTTTATATGACATTGTTGTTGTTGTTGTTGTTGTTGGTGTTGTTGTTTGTTTGACGTTGTTGTTGTTGTTGTTGTTTATTTGACGTTGTTTTAGTTGTTGTTGTTTATTTGGTGTTGTTGTTGTTTATTTGACATTGTTGTTGTTGACATTGTTGTTGTTGTTGTTTATTTGACGTAGTTGTTGTTGTTGTTCATTTGACGTTGTTGTTGTTGTTTATTTGACGTTGTTGTTGTTATTGATGTTGTTTATTTGACGTTGTTGTTGTTGTTGTTTATTTAATGTTGTTGTTGTTGTTTATTTGACATTGTTGTTGTTGTTGTTGACGTTGTTGTTGTTGTTGTTTATTTGACATTGTTGTTGTTGTTGTTGTTGACGTTGTTGGTGTTGTTGTTTATTTGACGTTGTTGTTGTTGTTATTGTTTATTTGACGTTGTTTTAGATGTTGTTGTTTATTTGACGTTGTTGTTTATTTAACATTGTTTTAGATGTTGTTGTTTATTTGACGGTGTTGTTGTTTATTTGACATTGTTGTTGTTGTTGACGTTGTTGTTGTTGTTGTTGTTTATTTGACATTGTTGTTGTTGTTGACGTTGTTGGTGTTGTTGTTTATTTGACGTTGTTGTTGTTGTTTATTTGACGTTGTTTTAGTTGTTGTTGTTTATTTGACGTTGTTGTTGTAGTTTATTTGACATTTTTGTTTTTGACATTGTTGTTATTGTTGTTTATATGACGTTGTTGTTGTTGTTGTTGTTTATTTGACATAGTTGTTGTTGTTGACGTTGTTGTTGTTTATTTGATGTTTTTGTTGTTGATGATGTTGTTGTTGTTGTTTATTTGACGTTGTTGTTATTGTTTATTTAACGTTGTTGTTGTTGTTGTTTATTTGACGTTGTTCTTGTTGTTATTGTTGTTATTTATTTGACGTTGTTGTTGTTGTTTATTTGATGTTGTTGTTGTTGTTTATTTGACGTTGGTGTTGTTGTTGTTCATTTGACGTTGTTGTTGTTGTTGTTTATTTGACGTTGTTGTTGTTATTGATGTTGTTTATTTGACGTTGTTGTTGTTGTTGTTTATTTAATGTTGTTGTTGTTGTTTATTTGACATTGTTGTTGTTGTTGTTGACGTTGTTGTTGTTGTTTATTTGACATTGTTGTTGTTGTTGTTGACGTTGTTGTTGTTATTGTTTATTTGACGTTGTTGTTGTTGTTGTTTATTTGACGTTGTTATTGTTGTTTATTTGACGTTGTTTTTGTTATTTGACATTGTTGTTGTTGTTGTATTTGTTGTTGTTGTTGTTGCTTATTTGACGTTGTTGTTATTGTTGTTGTTTATTTGACGTTGTTGCTGTTGTTTATTTGACGTTGTTGTTGTTGTTGTTGTTTATTTGATGTTGTTGTTGTTGTTTATTTGACTTTGTTGTTGTTGACATTGTTGTTGTTGTTGTTGTTTATTTGACGTTGTTATTGTTGTTGCTGTTGTTTATTTGACGTTGTTGTTGTCGTTGTTGTTGTTGGTGTTGTTGTTTATTTGACGTTGTTGTTGTTGTTGTTTATTTGACGTTGTTTTAGTTGTTGTTGTTTATTTGACGTTGTTGTTGTAGTTTATTTGACATTTTTGTTTTTGACATTGTTGTTATTGTTGTTTATATGACGTTGTTGTTGTTGTTGTTTATTTGACATAGTTGTTGTTGTTGACGTTGTTGTTGTTGTTTATTTGATGTTTTTGTTGTTGATGATGTTGTTGTTGTTGCTTATTTGACGTTGTTGTTATTGTTTATTTAACGTTGTTGTTGTTGTTTATTTGACGTTGTTCTTGTTGTTATTGTTGTTGTTTATTTGACGTTGTTGTTGTTGTTTATTTGATGTTGTTGTTGTTGTTTATTTGACGTTGGTGTTGTTGTTGTTTATTTGACGTTGTTGTTGTTGTTGTTATTTATTTGACGTTGTTGTTGTTGTTATTGTTTATTTGACGTTGTTGTTGTTTATTTGACGTTGTTATTGTTGTTTATTTGACGTTGTTTTTGTTATTTGACGTTGTTGTTGTTGTTGTATTTGTTGTTGTTGTTGTTGCTTATTTGACGTTGTTGTTATTGTTGTTGTTTATTTGACGTTGTTGCTGTTGTTTATTTGACGTTGTTGCTGTTGTTGTTTATTTGATGTTGTTGTTGTTGTTGTTTATTTGACTTTGTTGTTGTTGACATTGTTGTTGTTGTTGTTGTTTATTTGACGTTGTTATTGTTGTTGCTGTTGTTTATTTGACGTTGTTGTTGTCGTTGTTGTTGGTTATTTGACGTTGTTGTTGTTGTTGTTTATTTGACGTTGTTGTTGTTATTTATTTGACGTTGTTGTTGTTGTTGTTGTTTATTTGACGTTGTTGTTGTTGTTGTTTATTTGACGTTGTTGTTCTTGTTGTTGTTTATTTGACGTTGTTGTTGTTGTTGTTTATTTGACATTGGTGTTGTTGTTGTTGACGTTGTTGTTGTTGTTTATATGACATTGTTGTTGTTGTTGTTGTTGTTGTTGTTGTTGGTGTTGTTGTTTGTTTGACGTTGTTGTTGTTGTTGTTGTTGTTTATTTGACGTTGTTTTAGTTGTTGTTGTTTATTTGGTGTTGTTGTTGTTTATTTGACATTGTTGTTGTTGACATTGTTGTTGTTGTTGTTTATTTGACGTAGTTGTTGTTGTTAACGTTGTTGTTGTTGTTGCTTATTTGACGTTTTTGTTGTTGTTGATGTTGTTGTTGTTGTTTATTTGACGTTGTTGTTGTTAATGTTTATTTGACGCTGTTGTTGTTAATGTTTATTTGACGTTGTTGTTGTTGTTATTGTTGTTGTTTATTTAACGTTGTTGTTGTTGTTGTTGTTGTTTATTTGACATTGTTGTTGTTGTTGACGTTGTTGTTGTTGTTGTTTATATGACATTGTTGTTGTTGTTGTTGTTTATTTGACGTTGTTGTTGTTGTTGTTTATTTGACGTAGTTGTTGTTGCTGACGTTGTAGTTGTTGTTATTATTGTTGTTGTTGTTGTTTATTTGACGTTTTTGTTGTTGTTGTTGTTGTTGTTGTTTATTTGACGTTGTTGTTATTGTCTATTTGACGTTGTTGTTTTTTGTTTATTTGACGTTGTTGTTGTTGTTGTTGTTGTTATTGTTGTTGTTTATTTGAGGTTGTTATTGTTGTTTATTTGATGTTGTTGTTGTTGTTGTTGTTTATTTGACCTTGGTGTTGTTGTTGTTTATTTGACGTTGTTGTTGTTGTTATTTATTTGACGTTGTTGTTGTTGTTATTGTTTATTAGAAGTTGTTGTTGTTGTTGTTGTTTATTTGACGTTGTTATTGTTGTTTATTTGACGTTGTTGTTATTGTTGTTGTTTATTTGACATAGTTGTTGTTGTTGACGTTGTTGTTGTTGTTGTTGTTTATTTGATGTTTTTGTTGTTGATGATGTTGTTGTTGTTGTTTATTTGACGTTGTTGTTATTGTTTATTTAACGTTGTTGTTGTTGTTTACTTGACGTTGTTCTTGTTGTTATTGTTGTTATTTATTTGACGTTGTTGTTGTTGTTTATTTGATGTTGTTGTTGTTGTTTATTTGACGTTGGTGTTGTTGTTGTTCATTTGACGTTGTTGTTGTTGTTGTTTATTTGACGTTGTTGTTGTTATTGATGTTGTTTATTTGACGTTGTTGTTGTTGTTGTTTATTTAATGTTGTTGTTGTTGTTTATTTGACATTGTTGTTGTTGTTGTTGACGTTGTTGTTGTTGTTGTTTATTTGACATTGTTGTTGTTGTTGTTGACGTTGTTGTTGTTATTGTTTATTTGACGTTGTTGTTGTTGTTGTTTATTTGACGTTGTTATTGTTGTTTATTTGACGTTGTTTTTGTTATTTGACATTGTTGTTGTTGTTGTTGTATTTGTTGTTGTTGTTGTTGCTTATTTGACGTTGTTGTTATTGTTGTTGTTTATTTGACGTTGTTGCTGTTGTTTATTTGACGTTGTTGTTGTTGTTGTTGTTTATTTGATGTTGTTGTTGTTGTTTATTTGACTTTGTTGTTGTTGACATTGTTGTTGTTGTTGTTGTTTATTTGACGTTGTTATTGTTGTTGCTGTTGTTTATTTGACGTTGTTGTTGTCGTTGTTGTTGTTGGTGTTGTTGTTTATTTGACGTTGTTGTTGTTGTTGTTTATTTGACGTTGTTTTAGTTGTTGTTGTTTATTTGACGTTGTTGTTGTAGTTTATTTGACATTTTTGTTTTTGACATTGTTGTTATTGTTGTTTATATGACGTTGTTGTTGTTGTTGTTTATTTGAAATAGTTGTGTTGTTGACGTTGTTGTTGTTGTTTATTTGATGTTTTTGTTGTTGATGATGTTGTTGTTGTTGTTTATTTGACGTTGTTGTTATTGTTTATTTAACGTTGTTGTTGTTGTTTATTTGACGTTGTTCTTGTTGTTATTGTTGTTGTTTATTTGACGTTGTTGTTGTTGTTTATTTGATGTTGTTGTTGTTGTTTATTTGACGTTGGTGTTGTTGTTGTTTATTTGACGTTGTTGTTGTTGTTGTTATTTATTTGACGTTGTTGTTGTTGTTATTGTTTATTTGACGTTGTTGTTGTTTATTTGACGTTGTTATTGTTGTTTATTTGACGTTGTTTTTGTTATTTGACGTTGTTGTTGTTGTTGTTGTATTTGTTGTTGTTGTTGTTGCTTATTTGACGTTGTTGTTATTGTTGTTGTTTATTTGACGTTGTTGCTGTTGTTTATTTGACGTTGTTGCTGTTGTTGTTTATTTGATGTTGTTGTTGTTGTTTATTTGACTTTGTTGTTGTTGACATTGTTGTTGTTGTTGTTTATTTGACATTGTTATTGTTGTTGCTGTTGTTTATTTGACGTTGTTGTTGTCGTTGTTGTTGGTTATTTGACGTTGTTGTTGTTGTTGTTTATTTGACGTTGTTGTTGTTATTTATTTGACGTTGTTGTTGTTGTTGTTGTTGTTTATTTGACGTTGTTGTTGTTGTTGTTTATTTGACGTTGTTGTTCTTGTTGTTGTTTATTTGACGTTGTTGTTGTTGTTGTTTATTTGACATTGGTGTTGTTGTTGTTGACGTTGTTGTTGTTGTTTATATGACATTGTTGTTGTTGTTGTTGTTGTTGTTGTTGGTGTTGTTGTTTGTTTGACGTTGTTGTTGTTGTTGTTGTTTATTTGACGTTGTTTTAGTTGTTGTTGTTTATTTGGTGTTGTTGTTGTTTATTTGACATTGTTGTTGTTGACATTGTTGTTGTTGTTGTTTATTTGACGTAGTTGTTGTTGTTAACGTTGTTGTTGTTGTTGCTTATTTGACGTTTTTGTTGTTGTTGATGTTGTTGTTGTTGTTTATTTGACGTTGTTGTTGTTAATGTTTATTTGACGCTGTTGTTGTTAATGTTTATTTGACGTTGTTGTTGTTGTTATTGTTGTTGTTTATTTAACGTTGTTGTTGTTGTTGTTGTTGTTTATTTGACATTGTTGTTGTTGTTGACGTTGTTGTTGTTGTTGTTTATATGACATTGTTGTTGTTGTTGTTGTTTATTTGACGTTGTTGTTGTGGTTGTTTATTTGACGTAGTTGTTGTTGCTGACGTTGTAGTTGTTGTTGTTATTGTTGTTGTTGTTGTTTATTTGACGTTTTTGTTGTTGTTGTTGTTGTTTATTTGACGTTGTTGTTATTGTCTATTTGACTTTGTTGTTTTTTGTTTATTTGACGTTGTTGTTGTTGTTGTTGTTGTTGTTATTGTTGTTGTTTATTTGAGGTTGTTATTGTTGTTTATTTGATGTTGTTGTTGTTGTTGTTGTTTATTTGACGTTGGTGTTGTTGTTGTTTATTTGATGTTGTTGTTGTTGTTGTTTATTTGACGTTGTTGCTGTTGTTTATTTGACGTTGTTGCTGTTGTTGTTTATTTGATGTTGTTGTTGTTGTTGTTTATTTGACTTTGTTGTTGTTGACATTGTTGTTGTTGTTGTTGTTTATTTGACGTTGTTATTGTTGTTGCTGTTGTTTATTTGACGTTGTTGTTGTCGTTGTTGTTGGTTATTTGACGTTGTTGTTGTTGTTGTTTATTTGACGTTGTTGTTGTTATTTATTTGACGTTGTTGTTGTTGTTTTTGTTTATTTGACGTTGTTGTTGTTGTTGTTTATTTGACGTTGTTGTTCTTGTTGTTGTTTATTTGACGTTGTTGTTGTTGTTGTTTATTTGACATTGGTGTTGTTGTTGTTGACGTTGTTGTTGTTGTTTATATGACATTGTTGTTGTTGTTGTTGTTGTTGTTGTTGGTGTTGTTGTTTGTTTGACGTTGTTGTTGTTGTTGTTGTTTATTTGACGTTGTTTTAGTTGTTGTTGTTTATTTGGTGTTGTTGTTGTTTATTTGACATTGTTGTTGTTGACATTGTTGTTGTTGTTGTTTATTTGACGTAGTTGTTGTTGTTAACGTTGTTGTTGTTGTTGCTTATTTGACGTTTTTGTTGTTGTTGATGTTGTTGTTGTTGTTTATTTGACGTTGTTGTTGTTAATGTTTATTTGACGCTGTTGTTGTTAATGTTTATTTGACGTTGTTGTTGTTGTTATTGTTGTTGTTTATTTAACGTTGTTGTTGTTGTTGTTGTTGTTTATTTGACATTGTTGTTGTTGTTGACGTTGTTGTTGTTGTTGTTTATATGACATTGTTGTTGTTGTTGTTGTTTATTTGACGTTGTTGTTGTTGTTGTTTATTTGACGTAGTTGTTGTTGCTGACGTTGTAGTTGTTGTTATTATTGTTGTTGTTGTTGTTTATTTGACGTTTTTGTTGTTGTTGTTGTTGTTGTTGTTTATTTGACGTTGTTGTTATTGTCTATTTGACGTTGTTGTTTTTTGTTTATTTGACGTTGTTGTTGTTGTTGTTGTTATTGTTGTTGTTTATTTGAGGTTGTTATTGTTGTTTATTTGATGTTGTTGTTGTTGTTGTTGTTTATTTGACCTTGGTGTTGTTGTTGTTTATTTGACGTTGTTGTTGTTGTTATTTATTTGACGTTGTTGTTGTTGTTATTGTGTGATCGGTGGATCTGGAACTGACTGTTTAACGCTGGTTCGCGAAATGTCGCGGTAAGCAAGAGTCGCCACCGTCTTTTATTTTCTCCAAATGGAAAGGACAAAAGCACAGAAAAATTCCTTTAAAGAGATTGCTCTCGGTTCGGGAGGTAGGTTATAGAAAGGGAAGGTGTTAGCACCCTTTCTATCCATGGTTATCCATGGGCTCTTAGATACTTGCTCAATGTGTTTTCAAAAATGTTTTGTTTGCTTTTCAACTGTGGGTTTAAAAAAAGTTTCTTTGAAAAAATTCAGTTCGACTCGTGCGTCAGAGTGTTTGAAAAATTGCTTTGAAAGCTTTTGAAAAAGTGTCGGTGTGAAAAGGTTTTTGAGTTTGTTTTGAGATTAGAGCAAGTATCCTTGAGAACCTACCTACCCTAAGGAATTCGTCTGTGTAAGAGTCCTTAAAAGTAGTGCCATCCCACCATTGAGAGGTAGGTAGCACCACCGTTGGAGGTGTTCGGGTCAATTCGAGGTTCGGGACATGGTGATCACCAGAGCAATGGGAAGACACCTTAGAAGCTACCCTCATGCCAGGTTCCTGGATCATGAGGACTTACTAAGACATCCTCTACTCGACGATCACCTTTCGAGGTAAGGCAACAGTGAGGCGTACCCTAGGGGTGGTGTGTGCGATTCGTGTGTCGTTTTCATTGATATTTGTCTTGTCATGTTCATTGTGATCTACGCTTGATTTTATTTAAGTCCATACATTCTTTCATGCTTTTGTTAACAGTTAGGAGTGCGGAAAAGATAAATCTACGACTATTACAAAGGCGCGGGCCCACATCGCCAAAATTTCCAGGACCCGATTTAACGGAAAAATAAATAATGCGAAGAAATAAAGTGCGAAAAGTAAATTACATGGCTTTGGGGATATTTACAAAATTATAATAAGCGATAATAAAATAAATGCGCAATTAACTGATTAATGACGGGCGTTGGACCCTTTTTTGCAAATAATTAAAGGTTAACGGGAATTAAAAATTAAATAATAGAAAAAGGAAATTAAATGTTTTTGATATTTTGTATTTTTTAGATTTAATGAGAAAAAGGAGAATTAATTAAAATTAAATTAAGAAACAAACCCTAATTCTAATATTTTTTATTTATTAAGAAAGAATTAAAATATGACCTAAGTTAAACCTAATTGATTATGTATAATTTTAATTTATGAAAGTAAAATAAATAAATAATAATTATTATTCTGGAAAAAAAGAATTAAAATTAATAAAAGAAAATAAAAAAAAGTAACTAACCTAAATTCTATTTTTGGATTTTTATTAAAAAAAAGAATTAAAATTAAACCTAATTACACTATATAATTTATATTTTTATCTATTCATGAAAATAACTAAAATTAAAAATTCTATTTTATTTGGACATTTTATTTTTTATGATGTTTTTCTGTATTTTTTGTAAAAAAAGATATTTAATTTAAATCAGAAAACAAATAAACAAATAAACAATTAAAAATAATAAAAGATAGAAAATTAGAAAAAGATAGAACCAGGGGGGGTTTGCTGTCCCCTTAGGGAGGTATGAATTTGAGAGGCCTGGCCCAATAACGTTGGAACTTGGTTGACCTTTTGAATCCCATGCTACGCGTCTGACTCATGCCTGGGGTGCACCATGAAGCCTGGACATTGATTTGATCATCATGGACGCGTGGCTAATGATTGCTGAATGTGCATGGTGAACCTTAACGTTAAGCCTGCACGTGAATTAGTTTTGAAAAATAATATAGCAAACGTACAGACCTGGGACTTGAACCCAGGTCTTGGAAGTCACATGCCTTAGTCCTTGCCAGCTGAGCTATTTGCTTTCAATTAACATATAATAATACATAAATAATATAATAAGAAAACGCTAATGCTTTTAGAATTCCGCGCGAAATTCAAATAGACCTGTCACTAATGGACACGTCTTCGTCTCTTTCTTCTTCCCTGTAAAACAAACTAATGGGCAACGGTTTTTGCAGCGTGGCTTTAGGCAAGCAAAGGGAAAATAGCGATTAGAGATATGACAAATATAAATTGGGCGCGATTATAGTTTCTTGCTCGTTGGAGCACGCTGAGTATGGTTATCCCAGTCTTGAGGCTTAATTTTACTCCATGCCAAAAGCCCTAATTCATGAACCCTGCAACCCTAACTTTCATCCATGGCATTATCGTGTATGGTCAGCGAAAACACAATTAAACATGATGATTAGTTTAGAAACATTGCAATGAACAACAATCCACAAATAAAAAGGCAAGAAAATGCGTTAATGATGATCTGTGATTTCAAAAAAATCGTGGTGCAGTTTGAACGTAATCTACCAATTCTTGAGGTTTTTGTTGTTGTTAATGATTGGAATACGTTCAGAGTGGTCCAAGGAAGCTATTGAGACAACAATCCAAGCTTGAATCGTCCTATAACCTTGATTTCAGAATCCAACTTTTTGAGAATTTTTGCAAATTGTAAGAATGTGTTATGCGCAGCTTTTTTCAGTCTTCTGCATTAGGGTTGTGTTCTGATCATATATGGAGCATGTTAGGTCAACAATTTCCACAAAAATCTCTTGCAATTATGAATTGAAGATTTGATTTTCTTCCATTATTTTTTCAATCTTTTTCACATGGTTTTTGTACCAATTTGCATCCAATCACCCCAAATCTTTCCTCATTTGCCTTCACACGAAATATTGAGCCTATAAAGTGTATAAAAAGATTTTTTTAGATTAAGGTTTATATTTTTCATGAATTAAAATCATTTAAATGAATATAAATTAATATTAATTCAAATAAATAATTAAAAAATATGAGAATACTTCCCTTTGGGCCTAGTGGTCGTGCATAGGCTTGGCATGAAGAAATTTGGAAGATAATTGAGCCCATTTGCATTTTTAGGCCTTTTGCATCAATGTTGACTTTCAAAAATTTCCAAAAATTTCCCAACTTCCACAAGGCATAACTTGGTCAATTTTTAAGCTTTTCACATGTTCTTGGACATTTTGGAAAGGTCTTTGAGTCCTTTAACCAATGCCTTTGGTCCCATGTCATTTTGATTTACCAATCTCAAGTTATGGCCTTTGACTTAAAGTCACTTTTTGTTGACTTTTGAAAATGACCTATAATGTTGAAATTGATAACTTTTTGTGAGAGCATTTCTTGGACTTGGAACATGAAGATGAATTGTAGGAAATGTCTTTCTCTTCAAAATGAGCTTTGGATGGAATTTTTCTGATAATCCATGTGAAAGTTATGCCCTGGTCAATTTCAGTTGACTTTTCCAGCTGTCCAAATATAGCAACTTTTGCATCTTTGATGATTTCTGAGCCAAATCTTGAAAATCATGATCAAGCATTGATCAAATGATGTTTGTGGCTTTAAAATGATATATTGACCAAAAATTTGAACTTTTGACTGCCAAATGACCATTTTGCCCCTACAGTTGACTGTAGTGCAATCTAGGGTTTTGACTGTGCAATTTTGAGCTGAATGCCTTGAAGCTTGACATGAGGATGCTTGACCATCTTTTTAAGCATGTGAGACTTGATTGGGCCTTTGAAAAGTTCCTTTGCTTGACCAGAACTCAAACCCTAGTTTTGACTGTCTAGGAGACAGTTGAGCTGCACAACCCTTGGGGCATTTTGTGACCTTGACTTTGACAATTCTTGATGAATATGGGAGGGCAAATTTTGGGGTACAACAGTTGCCCCTGTTCAATCTTCTTAGACCTGAGGATGCAGATTGGCTGACGTGCCTTTCGTAATCCGAAGGTAGAAGATGATTGAACACTAAAGTGCCCAGAAATTTGCGCTCACATAATAGCAATGGTGATGAGAGAATGGGCTTATAGATGCCATTTGGATGTTGCTTGGATAGGATGATGGGCTTATAGATGCCATCTGGACGTTGATCGCGTAGGAGATTCCTTAGCGAGAACCTGCATACCTGCAAAACAGAAAAATGAGTACCTGACACGTCGCAGGGGCTGATTTTAGATGCTTGATATAGATGTGTCCTGACTGGTTGCAGGAGCTGAGTCTGGAGCTTCAAACGCTGATGAATGAACCAGGGATGGTTACTGCCTTAACCTGAATGATAAGTGAACCTGAATGATCTCAACAACGCTCGTTGAGAAAATCTTGGTGAGAATTACCATCTTCGTAGTGTCAGGAAGAGAGCCAAAGGACATTACAATCTCAAAGGGAGCTACCTCACTCGCGTTGGAGAGGGAACTATAGGAAATTATAATCTGAAAGGAGATATCACCTCACGCTCATGCCGGAGAGGGGAACATCTGAAAAAGGGATTACTATCTCACACGCCGTTGGAGAGGGGACCATAAGAGACTATCACCTCACGCTCATGCCGGAGAGGAGAACATCTTGAAAAAGGAATTACCACCTCACGCTCACCGTCGGAGAGGGGACCACAAAAGAATATCACCTCACGCTCATCGTCGGAGAGGAGAACATCTTGAAAAAGGAATTACCACCTCACGCTCACCGTCGGAGAGGGGACCACAAAAGAATATCACCTCACGCTCATCGTCGGAGAGGAGAACATCTTGAAAAAGGAATTACCACCTCACACGCCGTTGGAGAGGGGACCACAAAAGAATATCACCTCACGCTCATCGTCGGAGAGGAGAACATCTTGAAAAAGGAATTACCACCTCACGCTCACCGTCGGAGAGGGGACCATAAGAGAATATCACCTCACGCTCATCGTCGGAGAGGGGAACATCTGAAGAAGGAATCACCACCTCACACGCCGTTGGAGAGGGGACCATAACTTCTACTGAGTCTTTATCAGAAAAATCTGTTTGGAGTCGATTTAACTGGACTAGAGACATCCTTGAAATATGTTTGGGGATTTCAACTGCACCCTTTCTGAAAGGTAGAGGTCAGTTATATGCGATGCATGATATGGATCAAGCAATGATGTTATCAATACGAATGAGACTTGTATGATGCAATACGTTATGCATGCTACAATGATGTATGTGACGTTTTATGAATGTATGTTTTCGTCGTAGGAAAATGAATCCTTGACGGGTGCCGGGAAGTCATATCCTGGGCTGATGTTGAGGAAGAGATTTTGCTTCCGCTGTGGATGATTGTTGCAAGAATACCGGTAGGAGAAGATAAATCCGTTGAGGAATAAACTTGGCAAATGAAATAATTCTGCGGGAGAAAAGATACTCTAGCGATCATGCTGGGGAGTGCTACTCTGTGGGGATAGCGATGCTTTGCTGCGTTGATGAAGATAACTCCGCTGGGGATACCGTTGATGAGTTATGCTGGGGATATCTTTGTTGTGCTGGAAGTGTTGATAGACTTCGCTGGGAGTAGGAAGATACTTTGCCGAGGACGCTCTTTCCGTGGCTTTTGGCTGAGGATAACCCAGTTATATCCTGTTACGGAAATAACTCTTTAAATCAAGCCGGGACGACGCGTTCGTGCTTTGCGAGGGATAAGCTTCCAGAATCTACTGGGGATAAGCTTACTGCTTGGGGAGATATGAATTCCAACTTTCCTGGGGAAACTGGGTTGGACTCTTCTGGGGAGTTTTGATATGCAGGGAAGTGATTCCTTTGAATAGTGATATACCGCCGGGGAACAATCTTTAGATCAAGACTGCCGGGGATTCTTGTTAAGAATGCGTGCTGCTTGGGAGGTATTGAGATCTACAGGAGGATACTCACTCTCCTTGGTATTTGATGATTTGCTTGGAGAAGAATGTATTGTTTTATTGAACCACTCTCTGGGGAATTAAAATACACTTGGCCATGTTCTTTAGCTGAACCTACCTTGGTACCTTAGAGGATAGAACAATTAGACTGCTCAGACAACTCTTTTATTGCCCCTGTTTCTAGTGTCACTTGCAATGAATTCCTTTGTTTCGTATGCAAATATTTATGAGTTAGCAAATTATTGTCAATGCATACATCACAAATTGAACCTTGGACGTTCTTCGCAAAACAAAACAGGAAAAGAAAAAACACTTGGCATGTTTAACTGAAAATATATTTTTATTGATTTTTGAATGGCCTGAAAATAGGCGTTTTGTGTACAAGAGGCTGACGTCCTAGTAAGAGGTACGTCGCCGATCAAAAGAGTTTATACAAATTTTGTACAAAAGAAAAATAAAACAGCTGTGTGAAAGATGAATGATCCACTGGGTTTCAACTCTGCTATTGCCATTATAACTCCGAGCGTCTCATCACTTGATGACCTTGGTTGAAGGTGAAGCTGACTGATCGATGCCGTTTTGAACTTGATGCCGATACCGGATTCTGGATGCACAGTGACCAATGAGACATAGTTTTACGCTTTATCCCTAATTTTTGCCTGGACCGCCCTTTCGGGTTTTCAGTCCACCGGGATACCCATTTTTGCCCAAGCCGCCCTTTCAGGTTTTCGACTTGCCGGGTGTACAGATTTTTTCATTTTCATCCCTACATTTTGCCCGAACCCTTTTGGTTCGACGGGAAGCCCTAATTTTTGCCTAGGCATGTCAGCCTAGCGGGTCTTTTTTCATGCGTAGTATTTTTTAACTATGTCTGCATTGGCGGGGTGAGGAAGGTCGTCACCATCCATGTTGGTTAATATCATTGCTCCTCCTGAGAACACATGCTTAACCACAAATGGCCCTTCGTACGTAGGGGTCCATTTGCCCCTTGGATCACTATGAGGAAGTATGATTCTCTTGATAACCAGGTCCCCAACTTGATATTCCTGTGGTCTGACCTTTTTGTTAAATGCCCTGATCATTCATTTCTGATATGTCTGACCATGACAGATAGCAGCAAGTCTCTTTTCGTCAATGAGATTGAGCTGATCAAGTCGTGTCTGGATCCAATCATCTTCGTTCAGGTTCGCATCCTTCATTATCCGGAGAGAGGGAATTTGCACTTCGATCGGCAAGACTGCCTCCATGCCATAAACCAGAGAGAAAGGAGTTGCCCCGGTTGACGTCCTGGCTGAGGTACGGTACCCATGCAGAGCGAACGGTAACATCTCGTGCCAATCCTTGTACGTTACTGTCATCTTTTGCACGATCTTTTTGATGTTCTTATTTGCTGCTTCTACAGCCCCATTCATCTTCGGTCTGTAAGGAGAAGAATTGTGGTGCTGTATCTTGAATTGTTCGCAAAGCTCGGCAATCATCTTATTGTTCAGATTGGTACCGTTGTCTGTAATGATCCGTTCAGGGACGCCATATCGACAGATCAGATTGTGCCGAATAAACCGTGCCACAACAGTCTTGGTTACTGTAGCATAGGATGCTGCTTCAACCCACTTCGTAAAATAGTCAATCGCCACTAGGATGAAGCGATGTCCATTGGATGCCGTAGGTCTTATCTCGCCGATCATGTCTATGCCCCACATTGCAAACGGCCAAGGCGCAGTCAGAACATTCAGGGGAACCGGAGGAACATGCACTTTATCCGCATAGATCTGGCATTTGTGGCATGTCCTGGAGTGTTGGTAGCAATCAGCTTCCATTGTGGACCAGTAATATCCTGCCCGTAGGATCTTTTTAGCCATAGTATGTCCACTGGAATGTGTACCAAAGGTCCCTTCATGTAGCTCTTCCATGATTCGTTCTGCTTCAGTTTTGTCCACACAACGCAGTAAGGTTGAATCATGGTTTCTCTTGTACAAGATGCCGTTGCTTAGGAAGAACTTGGCTGCGAACCTCCTCAGGAATTTCTTATCGTTGACAGATGCACCTTCAGGGTATTCCTGAGCTTCCAGATATCTCTTCACTTCATGGTACCAAGGCTTCTCAGTTACCAATTCAGCTTCGAGATCACAACAGTATGCCGGTTCGTCCAGTTTCCAGATGGTGATCTGAGGAGCTTCGTTATCCCATTTAACCTTGAACATTGAAGACATTGTAGCTAACGCGTCCGCTAACTGATTCTCTTCTCTTGGAAAGTGCTCAAAGGTTATCTCTGTAAAGTGGGGAATCATGGTCAACACACATTCTCTGTAAGGAATCAAGTTTGGATGTTTCGTATCCCACTCTCCATTGATCTGATTGATCACAAGAGCGGAATCTCCGAAAACACTCAGGAATTTGATCCTTAAGTCGATCGCAGCTTGAAGACCCATGATAAACGCCTCATACTCCGCCATGTTGTTGGTACAGTTGAAACACAGCCGGGCAGTGAGTGGAGTATGAGTACCTTGTGGAGATATGATAATGGCGCCGATACCATTTCCCAAAGCATTGGAAGCCCCGTCAAAGTGCATAGACCATCGGGATCCTGGTTCAGGTCCTTCATCCGGCCCAGGTACTTCACAATCAGTTACTATCATGATGCTTTCGTCAGGAAACTCGAAGTTCATTGATTGGTAGTCATCTACAGCTTGATGAGCTAAGTGGTCTGCCAATACACTTCCTTTGATGGCTTTCTGGGTTGTGTACTGAATGTCGTATTCCGTCAAGATCATTTGCCATCTTGCAATTCTACCAGACAGAGCAGGCTTTTCGAATATGTATTTTATCGGATCCATCTTTGAGATCAACAAAGTAGTGTGAGTCAGCATATACTGTCTCAGCCGGCGAGCAGCCCATACCAAAGCGCAGCAAGTTTTCTCAAGCAGTGAGTATCGGGTCTCACAGTCGGTAAACTTTTTGCTAAGGTAATAGATGGCATGCTCTTTTCGGCTAGACTCGTCATGCTGCCCCAGCACACACCCCATTGAGTTGTCTAGCACTGTTAGATATAGGATCAGAGGTCTCCCTTCAACCGGTGGCATAAGGATAGGTGGTTCTTGGAGATACTCTTTGATTTTGTCGAAAGCAGCCTGACATTCATCGTTCCAACGTACTACCTGATCTTTCTTCAGCAGCTTGAAGATTGGCTCACAGGTAGCAGTCAAATGAGATATGAATCGAGCAATATAATTCAGACGTCCTAAAAAACCTCTGACTTCCTTCTCTGTCTTAGGAGCTGGCATCTCTTGAATAGCTTTGACCTTGGCAGGGTCCACTTGAATACCTTTATCACTGACCACGAAGCCTAGCAACTTCCCAGATCTTACCCCGAAGGTGCACTTGTTCGGGTTCAATCTCAGCTTGTACAGTTTCAACCGGTCAAACAACTTCTGCAGATGATCTAGATGCTCTTCCTCAGTTTGGGACCTAGCAATCATGTCGTCCACGTACACTTCGATCTCATGATGGATCATATCATGAAATAAGGCAACCATGGCACGCTGGTAGGTTGCCCCAGCATTCTTTAACCCGAACGGCATGACCTTGTAACAGAAGGTGCCCCACTGAGTAACAAATGTAGTTTTCTCCATGTCTTCAGGTGCCATCTTGATCTGATTGTAGCCTGAAAAGCCATCCATGAAAGAGAATACCTTGTGCTGAGCTGTATTATCCACAAGGACATCAATGTGAGGTAAGGGGAAGTCGTCCTTGGGGCTGGCCCTGTTCAGATCCCTGTAATCGACACACATTCTGACCTTGCCGTCCTTCTTAGGTACTGGCACCACATTAGCAACCCACTGAGGATAAGAAGTCACTGCAAGGAATCCGGCATCAAACTGTTTCATCACCTCGGCCTTAATCTTCTCGGACATCTCTGGACGCATCCGACGAACCTTTTGTTTAACCGGAGGGCAGTCCTCCCTAGTCGGCAAATGATGGACAACAATATCGGTATCCAACCCTGGCATGTCTTCGTAGGACCAGGCAAAGATTTCCATATAGTCATGTAACATCTTGGTTAACCGTTGCTTCACGCTGAGCTCTAGATTAGCACCAATCTTTACCTCTTTTCTGTCTGCCTCAGTACCCAGGTTTATGGTTTCCACTGGCTCTTCATGGGGTTGAATTGCCCTCTCTTCCTGAAGCAACAGTCTAGCAAGCTCGCCAGGCACTTCGCAATCATTTTCACCTTCGTCTTCGGCTAAGTTGATCGGATTTTCGAAGTCATAATTGGCATTAGCAGAGCTGTTATCAGTGAGATCCAGAGTGGATTGGAACCTGTATGAGTGAGTGTGTGTGTAAATACAGCTGTTTTGATAATTATGTAAAGGAAAGGAAAGATAGAAAAGGAACACAATATTTGCAATGCGAAAATAGTCCAAGATTTTCATTCATGATGTATAAAATGACAGTTCATATGCCCTCACAAATAGAACCACGGTGCCTCGGGTAAGACACCGGGCCATAGAGTTTATCATTGTCTATTACAAAATGAAACAAAGAAATTTATTACTTAGTGTCAAAAGAAACAGAGAGATTGTCCTTGGCGCTCCAATTGTTAAGTCCACCATCAGCAGCCGGGTAGATCCAGCTATCAAACTCAGCTTCGTCAACTTCCTCATCATCTCCAATAGCATTTACCCCATGAGCAGGCAGGGGAGCTGTCACCACATTAGGTTTGTCAGATGCCTCAAATTGTACCTCCTTAGCATCAATGAGGTCCTGCAGCTTGTTCCTTAGTGCCCAACAGTCATCAGTAGCATGCCCCGGGCTATCTGAATGGTAAGCACAACGGGCATTCGGGTTGTACTTAGGAGAGGTAGTGTTAGGGAACTTTGGTGCCTCCTTGACAGATACCAAATTGGTTGCGAGCAGCTGTGGCAGAATCTGCGATAGGGTCATGCTTAACCGGGTAAACTCTCTCCGGGGTCTATCAACCCTTTGAGGATTGTTTGGCCGGGGAGCGGCAGCAGGTTTAGCGATCATTACCGCACTGACAGATTGGTGGTGTTCATTTCTTTCTGATTTTCTGGAGCCATACACAGCACTAGACTCCTTCTTAAATGGTTTCTTGTCCGAACCAGATGATGATGCAGCCTTTGCAATCTTCCCAGACTTCAACCCAGCTTCAATTCTTTCTCCAGTCAAGATTAAGTCAGTGAAACCAGCAGAAGAATTCCCAATGAGATGATTAAAGTATGGCCCAGATAGGGTCCCCAAGAACATGTCCACTAACTCTCGATCAGTCAAAGGTGGCTGCACCCTGCCAGCCAGATCCCTCCACTTCTGCGCGTACTCTTTAAAACCTTCACTTACGCCCAACGACATACCCTGGAGTTGGGTACGCGTGGGGGCAAGGTCGGCATTATACTGATACTGCTTGTAGAAAGCAGTGGCCAGCTCCTCCCAGTTACGAACTTTGGTCCCATCCAGCTGATAGAACCATTCGAGATGAGTCCCTGAAAGACTCTCCTGGAAGAAGTGGATCCATAGATTCTTGTCCGCAGAGTACGGCTGAATCTTTCGAACATAGGACCTCAAATGCAGCTTGGGACAGGATGCCCCGTCATACTTGGAGAAAGTTGGAGCTTTGAACTTATGTGGAATGATCACACCAGTTGACAAACCCAGATCTCCGAAATCCAGCCCAGGTACCTGTTGAACTTCCATGGCCTTCAACCTGTCTTCCAGTTGTTTGTACCTGTCATCTGCAGGAGGATACTGTTCCTCATCAAAATCTGTCTCGTTGTCGGAGACCACCGGACTAGGAACCCTTGCTTCTGCCTGAGAAGGACTTTTGCCAACAGAAGAAACAACCTCTTCTTGGTGCAGAGTATTACCCAACCTTCGGCCCGTGTTGAATAGAACGGTCCTTCTTTTCTTCTTCCTCTCCTTCTTCAGGAGCATGGTCTTCAGTTCCTCTTGGCCTTTGGCTAGACCCAGGATTAGCTCTTGAAACTGCGCATTCTGCGCCTGGAGAGCCTTGATTGAAGTCTCAGTTGATTCAGATCCGGAATTCATGATGCTGAAATAAACAGCGAAGAACTGTAAGCAACCTGAAAAAAGGGAAAGACCTGCTGTGCACATGATGTATGAAATGCGTATGAATTATGTTTTCAAAGACAATCGGGAATCAACTTTGTAAACAAAAAAGAACACACTTCATTAGATTCAACTTTGTAACTGAAATTATTCAACAAGTTGCCCTTAGGCGTTTACATGAAATGAAACAACTGGAAAGGAAATAAAAACTGTAAAGGCACATTCAGAACTCCTCATTGATCCCATGGTCTCCTCTTCTCAGTACGGAGGTAGGCATTCAGGGCTCTCTCACTCTCCAACTGCTTTGTCAGCTTCTGGATCTTTGATTCCTGCTCGTTGAACTTTTCCCGGTAAGAATCCCGTTCTTCTTGCAGTTGTGACCAAGATCTCTTCAATGTCTCATAATCAATAGGTACCTGAGGAGGAAGGACAGTTGGAGGAACACCATCTTTATCAGGACACTCAAGAACGATGGGTCTGACAGCTTCATATGGCATACCTAACTTCTGAGCACGGATGCGGACCCATTTGTAGTAGGCTTCCATAGGTAGAGAAGTCTTTGGCCCTAGCTCTTGTGGGTCAGCTTTATGAACCTTCTCCCAAGCCTTGATGAACCTACGACGCAGCTCGTCACTATCCACCTGAAACTCGAAACTGATGTGAGGCACCAACATCTCATGGGGGCCTGCTCTTCTTGCTCTTCCAAACTGACGGAGTGCTAGACAGGGATTGTAAGAGATCCCTCCTTGAGTACCAATCAGAGGAACATTAGGATACTCCCCGCATCGATCAATAATAGCTATCTCATCCAGACCTCTGCAAGTCCAAATGATGTCTTTATCGGTGAGAGACATTAACCTGTGAGCCCAACCTCTTCCTTCTTGGTTCTTCAGTACGGACTTAGGGAGGTGCGAAATAAACCACCTCACCAACAAAGGGATACAACACCATAGGGTTCCTCGTCTTCGGGTAGTACGGGCATGAAGTTGTTGCAAGATGTCACCCAAGAGAGTGGGCACAGGATTCTGAGACATAAAGATCCTAATGGAAGTGACATTGATGAAGTTGTCAGGATTAGGAAACAGGACTAACCCATAGATTAGGAGAGCCAAGATGTCTTCATATGCCCTAAAGTCCAAGTCATTCCAGAAGCTGTTAGCTTTACCAATCAGAAACTTGGCCAAGAAACCCTTAACTCCGCTTCTAGTTACCCAGTTGTCTGTTACCTCTTGATGGGTCAAAGGAAGAGCTGCAGCAATGTCCTCAAGCCTAAGGGTCTTTTCCCAACCAGTAAAGGGAGTCTGATCCAAGATAGGGATACCAAGCAGATTAGAGAACTCTTCCAGGGTAGGGACCAGCTGGAAGTCTTGAAAGGTGAAGCACTGGTACTGAGGGTCATAGAACTGGGTCAGAACACTCATCAACTGTTGATCCCGCTTTGCAGTGACTAAACTGAGAAGAGAACCATGCCTCTGAATGAAGGAAGTGGTATTTGGAATTCTGCTAACCAACTCATCAATCAGCTCAGGTGAACGAACAAAGTTGAACCGGATAGTATTCCTTCGCACAGGCATCATAATGTCCTACAAAACAGAGCAAAGATGAAACCCTCTTGTCTTTGAAATGGTTAGGATGCATGCAATGCTCATGATGCTATGATGTTATGATAAAGCACACCACATACAGATACAAAGGCAAACATGGTAAGGCACACAAGTCACACAAGGCAAGCCCCTAAAGTTTAGGCCAGCATGAGGTCTAGGTACTACCCTCTTTCAGTTTGTTGGTTCATACCTGTCCTAATCAAAAGTAACCGGGTTCTTAGAGGATCCCAATATCATTGACTACCCTCCATCGGTCATAACTCCAGCGTCGCAATCTTTTCTTGCGGCCAGAACCATCACGAGAGTTTAGCCTCAATGGGCGTAGCATACTGCTACTGTTCTAAAGGCCAAGTTGTGTCAATTAAGGTTCTAAGGTTGTTGGTGCTTAACGACTCCTTAGAAGACCCATATTCTCCTCGTTGCGACACAAGGGATATCGGTACAGACTAAGGTGCCACACCAACGTAGCCACTGCTTCACCTGTGTCGGTCTACGCCGGACAGGTCCCTCACAGCTTATGCTACCTAAACAGGGTATCCCCAGATCCGGGTTAGGATCTATGTATCTCTGATGCAACCCACAATAGTAAAGCAAGCAAAACAATACAAGTGAAAACACAGTTATGACCTAGCCCTAAGGTACACCTCACTTTAAAGATTAATTCCCCAGCAGAGTCGCCAGTTCTGTGATCGGTGGATCTGGAACTGACTGTTTAACGCTGGTTCGCGAAATGTCGCGGTAAGCAAGAGTCGCCACCGTCTTTTATTTTCTCCAAATGGAAAGGACAAAAGCACAGAAAAATTCCTTTAAAGAGATTGCTCTCGGTTCGGGAGGTAGGTTATAGAAAGGGAAGGTGTTAGCACCCTTTCTATCCATGGTTATCCATGGGCTCTTAGATACTTGCTCAATGTGTTTTCAAAAATGTTTTGTTTGCTTTTCAACTGTGGGTTTAAAAAAAGTTTCTTTGAAAAAATTCAGTTCGACTCGTGCGTCAGAGTGTTTGAAAAATTGCTTTGAAAGCTTTTGAAAAAGTGTCGGTGTGAAAAGGTTTTTGAGTTTGTTTTGAGATTAGAGCAAGTATCCTTGAGAACCTACCTACCCTAAGGAATTCGTCTGTGTAAGAGTCCTTAAAAGTAGTGCCATCCCACCATTGAGAGGTAGGTAGCACCACCGTTGGAGGTGTTCGGGTCAATTCGAGGTTCGGGACATGGTGATCACCAGAGCAATGGGAAGACACCTTAGAAGCTACCCTCATGCCAGGTTCCTGGATCATGAGGACTTACTAAGACATCCTCTACTCGACGATCACCTTTCGAGGTAAGGCAACAGTGAGGCGTACCCTAGGGGTGGTGTGTGCGATTCGTGTGTCGTTTTCATTGATATTTGTCTTGTCATGTTCATTGTGATCTACGCTTGATTTTATTTAAGTCCATACATTCTTTCATGCTTTTGTTAACAGTTAGGAGTGCGGAAAAGATAAATCTACGACTATTACAAAGGCGCGGGCCCACATCGCCAAAATTTCCAGGACCCGATTTAACGGAAAAATAAATAATGCGAAGAAATAAAGTGCGAAAAGTAAATTACATGGCTTTGGGGATATTTACAAAATTATAATAAGCGATAATAAAATAAATGCGCAATTAACTGATTAATGACGGGCGTTGGACCCTTTTTTGCAAATAATTAAAGGTTAACGGGAATTAAAAATTAAATAATAGAAAAAGGAAATTAAATGTTTTTGATATTTTGTATTTTTTAGATTTAATGAGAAAAAGGAGAATTAATTAAAATTAAATTAAGAAACAAACCCTAATTCTAATATTTTTTATTTATTAAGAAAGAATTAAAATATGACCTAAGTTAAACCTAATTGATTATGTATAATTTTAATTTATGAAAGTAAAATAAATAAATAATAATTATTATTCTGGAAAAAAAGAATTAAAATTAATAAAAGAAAATAAAAAAAAGTAACTAACCTAAATTCTATTTTTGGATTTTTATTAAAAAAAAGAATTAAAATTAAACCTAATTACACTATATAATTTATATTTTTATCTATTCATGAAAATAACTAAAATTAAAAATTCTATTTTATTTGGACATTTTATTTTTTATGATGTTTTTCTGTATTTTTTGTAAAAAAAGATATTTAATTTAAATCAGAAAACAAATAAACAAATAAACAATTAAAAATAATAAAAGATAGAAAATTAGAAAAAAGATAGAACCAGGGGGGGTTTGCTGTCCCCTTAGGGAGGTATGAATTTGAGAGGCCTGGCCCAATAACGTTGGAACTTGGTTGACCTTTTGAATCCCATGCTACGCGTCTGACTCATGCCTGGGGTGCACCATGAAGCCTGGACATTGATTTGATCATCATGGACGCGTGGCTAATGATTGCTGAATGTGCATGGTGAACCTTAACGTTAAGCCTGCACGTGAATTAGTTTTGAAAAATAATATAGCAAACGTACAGACCTGGGACTTGAACCCAGGTCTTGGAAGTCACATGCCTTAGTCCTTGCCAGCTGAGCTATTTGCTTTCAATTAACATATAATAATACATAAATAATATAATAAGAAAACGCTAATGCTTTTAGAATTCCGCGCGAAATTCAAATAGACCTGTCACTAATGGACACGTCTTCGTCTCTTTCTTCTTCCCTGTAAAACAAACTAATGGGCAACGGTTTTTGCAGCGTGGCTTTAGGCAAGCAAAGGGAAAATAGCGATTAGAGATATGACAAATATAAATTGGGCGCGATTATAGTTTCTTGCTCGTTGGAGCACGCTGAGTATGGTTATCCCAGTCTTGAGGCTTAATTTTACTCCATGCCAAAAGCCCTAATTCATGAACCCTGCAACCCTAACTTTCATCCATGGCATTATCGTGTATGGTCAGCGAAAACACAATTAAACATGATGATTAGTTTAGAAACATTGCAATGAACAACAATCCACAAATAAAAAGGCAAGAAAATGCGTTAATGATGATCTGTGATTTCAAAAAAATCGTGGTGCAGTTTGAACGTAATCTACCAATTCTTGAGGTTTTTGTTGTTGTTAATGATTGGAATACGTTCAGAGTGGTCCAAGGAAGCTATTGAGACAACAATCCAAGCTTGAATCGTCCTATAACCTTGATTTCAGAATCCAACTTTTTGAGAATTTTTGCAAATTGTAAGAATGTGTTATGCGCAGCTTTTTTCAGTCTTCTGCATTAGGGTTGTGTTCTGATCATATATGGAGCATGTTAGGTCAACAATTTCCACAAAAATCTCTTGCAATTATGAATTGAAGATTTGATTTTCTTCCATTATTTTTTCAATCTTTTTCACATGGTTTTTGTACCAATTTGCATCCAATCACCCCAAATCTTTCCTCATTTGCCTTCACACGAAATATTGAGCCTATAAAGTGTATAAAAAGATTTTTTTAGATTAAGGTTTATATTTTTCATGAATTAAAATCATTTAAATGAATATAAATTAATATTAATTCAAATAAATAATTAAAAAATATGAGAATACTTCCCTTTGGGCCTAGTGGTCGTGCATAGGCTTGGCATGAAGAAATTTGGAAGATAATTGAGCCCATTTGCATTTTTAGGCCTTTTGCATCAATGTTGACTTTCAAAAATTTCCAAAAATTTCCCAACTTCCACAAGGCATAACTTGGTCAATTTTTAAGCTTTTCACATGTTCTTGGACATTTTGGAAAGGTCTTTGAGTCCTTTAACCAATGCCTTTGGTCCCATGTCATTTTGATTTACCAATCTCAAGTTATGGCCTTTGACTTAAAGTCACTTTTTGTTGACTTTTGAAAATGACCTATAATGTTGAAATTGATAACTTTTTGTGAGAGCATTTCTTGGACTTGGAACATGAAGATGAATTGTAGGAAATGTCTTTCTCTTCAAAATGAGCTTTGGATGGAATTTTTCTGATAATCCATGTGAAAGTTATGCCCTGGTCAATTTCAGTTGACTTTTCCAGCTGTCCAAATATAGCAACTTTTGCATCTTTGATGATTTCTGAGCCAAATCTTGAAAATCATGATCAAGCATTGATCAAATGATGTTTGTGGCTTTAAAATGATATATTGACCAAAAATTTGAACTTTTGACTGCCAAATGACCATTTTGCCCCTACAGTTGACTGTAGTGCAATCTAGGGTTTTGACTGTGCAATTTTGAGCTGAATGCCTTGAAGCTTGACATGAGGATGCTTGACCATCTTTTTAAGCATGTGAGACTTGATTGGGCCTTTGAAAAGTTCCTTTGCTTGACCAGAACTCAAACCCTAGTTTTGACTGTCTAGGAGACAGTTGAGCTGCACAACCCTTGGGGCATTTTGTGACCTTGACTTTGACAATTCTTGATGAATATGGGAGGGCAAATTTTGGGGTACAACATATTGTTTATTAGAAGTTGTTGTTGTTGTTGTTGTTTATTTGACGTTGTTATTGTTGTTTATTTGACGTTGTTGTTATTGTTGTTGTTTATTTGACATAGTTGTTGTTGTTGTTGTTTATTTGATGTTTTTGTTGTTGATGATGTTGTTGTTGTTGTTTATTTGACGTTGTTGTTATTGTTTATTTAACGTTGTTGTTGTTGTTTACTTGACGTTGTTCTTGTTGTTATTGTTGTTATTTATTTGACGTTGTTGTTGTTGTTGTTTATTTGATGTTGTTGTTGTTGTTTATTTGACGTTGGTGTTGTTGTTGTTCATTTGACGTTGTTGTTGTTGTTGTTTATTTGACGTTGTTGTTGTTATTGATGTTGTTTATTTGACGTTGTTGTTGTTGTTGTTTATTTAATGTTGTTGTTGTTGTTTATTTGACATTGTTGTTGTTGTTGTTGACGTTGTTGTTGTTGTTGTTTATTTGACATTGTTGTTGTTGTTGTTGACGTTGTTGTTGTTATTGTTTATTTGACGTTGTTGTTGTTGTTGTTTATTTGACGTTGTTATTGTTGTTTATTTGACGTTGTTTTTGTTATTTGACATTGTTGTTGTTGTTGTTGTATTTGTTGTTGTTGTTGTTGCTTATTTGACGTTGTTGTTATTGTTGTTGTTTATTTGACGTTGTTGCTGTTGTTTATTTGACGTTGTTGTTGTTGTTGTTGTTTATTTGATGTTGTTGTTGTTGTTTATTTGACTTTGTTGTTGTTGACATTGTTGTTGTTGTTGTTGTTTATTTGACGTTGTTATTGTTGTTGCTGTTGTTTATTTGACGTTGTTGTTGTCGTTGTTGTTGTTGGTGTTGTTGTTTATTTGACGTTGTTGTTGTTGTTGTTTATTTGACGTTGTTTTAGTTGTTGTTGTTTATTTGACGTTGTTGTTGTAGTTTATTTGACATTTTTGTTTTTGACATTGTTGTTATTGTTGTTTATATGACGTTGTTGTTGTTGTTGTTTATTTGACATAGTTGTTGTTGTTGACGTTGTTGTTGTTGTTTATTTGATGTTTTTGTTGTTGATGATGTTGTTGTTGTTGTTTATTTGACGTTGTTGTTATTGTTTATTTAACGTTGTTGTTGTTGTTTATTTGACGTTGTTCTTGTTGTTATTGTTGTTGTTTATTTGACGTTGTTGTTGTTGTTTATTTGATGTTGTTGTTGTTGTTTATTTGACGTTGGTGTTGTTGTTGTTTATTTGACGTTGTTGTTGTTGTTGTTATTTATTTGACGTTGTTGTTGTTGTTATTGTTTATTTGACGTTGTTGTTGTTTATTTGACGTTGTTATTGTTGTTTATTTGACGTTGTTTTTGTTATTTGACGTTGTTGTTGTTGTTGTTGTTGTATTTGTTGTTGTTGTTGTTGCTTATTTGACGTTGTTGTTATTGTTGTTGTTTATTTGACGTTGTTGCTGTTGTTTATTTGACGTTGTTGCTGTTGTTGTTTATTTGATGTTGTTGTTATTGTTTATTTGACTTTGTTGTTGTTGACATTGTTGTTGTTGTTGTTTATTTGACATTGTTATTGTTGTTGCTGTTGTTTATTTGACGTTGTTGTTGTCGTTGTTGTTGGTTATTTGATGTTGTTGTTGTTGTTGTTTATTTGACGTTGTTGTTGTTATTTATTTGACGTTGTTGTTGTTGTTGTTGTTGTTTATTTGACGTTGTTGTTGTTGTTGTTTATTTGACGTTGTTGTTCTTGTTGTTGTTTATTTGACGTTGTTGTTGTTGTTGTTTATTTGACATTGGTGTTGTTGTTGTTGACGTTGTTGTTGTTGTTTATATGACATTGTTGTTGTTGTTGTTGTTGTTGTTGTTGGTGTTGTTGTTTGTTTGACGTTGTTGTTGTTGTTGTTGTTTATTTGACGTTGTTTTAGTTGTTGTTGTTTATTTGGTGTTGTTGTTGTTTATTTGACATTGTTGTTGTTGACATTGTTGTTGTTGTTGTTTATTTGACGTAGTTGTTGTTGTTAACGTTGTTGTTGTTGTTGCTTATTTGACGTTTTTGTTGTTGTTGATGTTGTTGTTGTTGTTTATTTGACGTTGTTGTTGTTAATGTTTATTTGACGCTGTTGTTGTTAATGTTTATTTGACGTTGTTGTTGTTGTTATTGTTGTTGTTTATTTAACGTTGTTGTTGTTGTTGTTGTTGTTTATTTGACATTGTTGTTGTTGTTGACGTTGTTGTTGTTGTTGTTTATATGACATTGTTGTTGTTGTTGTTGTTTATTTGACGTTGTTGTTGTGGTTGTTTATTTGACGTAGTTGTTGTTGCTGACGTTGTAGTTGTTGTTGTTATTGTTGTTGTTGTTGTTTATTTGACGTTTTTGTTGTTGTTGTTGTTGTTGTTTATTTGACGTTGTTGTTATTGTCTATTTGACTTTGTTGTTTTTTGTTTATTTGACGTTGTTGTTGTTGTTGTTGTTGTTATTGTTGTTGTTTATTTGAGGTTGTTATTGTTGTTTATTTGATGTTGTTGTTGTTGTTGTTGTTTATTTGACGTTGGTGTTGTTGTTGTTTATTTGATGTTGTTGTTGTTGTTATTTATTTGACGTTGTTGTTGTTGTTATTGTTTATTAGAAGTTGTTGTTGTTGTTGTTTATTTGACGTTGTTATTGTTGTTTATTTGACGTTGTTGTTATTGTTGTTGTTTATTTGACATTGTTGTTGTTGTTGTTTATTGGACGTTATTATTGTTGTTGTTGTTGTTGTTTAGTTGACGTTGTTGTTGTCGTTGTTGTTGTTTATTTGACGTTGTTGTTGTTGTTGTTTATTTGACGTTGTTGTTGTTATTTATTTGACGTTGTTGTTGTTTATTTGACGTTGTTGTTGTTGTTGTTGTTTATTTGACGTTGTTGTTGTTGTTGTTTATTTGACGTTGTTGTTGTTGTTGTTGTTTATTTGACATTGTTGTTGTTGTTGTTGACATTGTTGTTGTTGTTTATTTGACATTGTTGTTGTTGTTGGTGTTGTTGTTGTTTATTTGATGTTTTTGTTGTTGATGATGTTGTTGTTGTTGTTTATTTGACGTTGTTGTTATTGTTTATTTAACGTTGTTGTTGTTGTTTATTTGACGTTGTTCTTGTTGTTATTGTTGTTATTTATTTGACGTTGTTGTTGTTGTTTATTTGATGTTGTTGTTGTTGTTGTTTATTTGACGTTGGTGTTGTTGTTGTTCATTTGACGTTGTTGTTGTTGTTTATTTGACGTTGTTGTTGTTATTGATGTTGTTTATTTGACGTTGTTGTTGTTGTTGTTTATTTAATGTTGTTGTTGTTGTTTATTTGACATTGTTGTTGTTGTTGTTGACGTTGTTGTTGTTGTTGTTTATTTGACATTGTTGTTGTTGTTGTTGACGTTGTTGTTGTTATTGTTTATTTGACGTTGTTGTTGTTGTTGTTTATTTGACGTTGTTATTGTTGTTTATTTGACGTTGTTTTTGTTATTTGACATTGTTGTTGTTGTTGTTGTATTTGTTGTTGTTGTTGTTGCTTATTTGACGTTGTTGTTATTGTTGTTGTTTATTTGACGTTGTTGCTGTTGTTTATTTGACGTTGTTGTTGTTGTTGTTGTTTATTTGATGTTGTTGTTGTTGTTGTTTATTTGATGTTGTTGTTGTTGTTTATTTGACTTTGTTGTTGTTGACATTGTTGTTGTTGTTGTTGTTTATTTGACGTTGTTATTGTTGTTGCTGTTGTTTATTTGACGTTGTTGTTGTCGTTGTTGTTGTTGGTGTTGTTGTTTATTTGACGTTGTTGTTGTTGTTGTTTATTTGACGTTGTTTTAGTTGTTGTTGTTTATTTGACGTTGTTGTTGTAGTTTATTTGACATTTTTGTTTTTGACATTGTTGTTATTGTTGTTTATATGACGTTGTTGTTGTTGTTGTTTATTTGACATAGTTGTTGTTGTTGACGTTGTTGTTGTTGTTTATTTGATGTTTTTGTTGTTGATGATGTTGTTGTTGTTGTTTATTTGACGTTGTTGTTATTGTTTATTTAACGTTGTTGTTGTTGTTTATTTGACGTTGTTCTTGTTGTTATTGTTGTTGTTTATTTGACGTTGTTGTTGTTGTTTATTTGATGTTGTTGTTGTTGTTTATTTGACGTTGGTGTTGTTGTTGTTTATTTGACGTTGTTGTTGTTGTTGTTATTTATTTGACGTTGTTGTTGTTGTTATTGTTTATTTGACGTTGTTGTTGTTTATTTGACGTTGTTATTGTTGTTTATTTGACGTTGTTTTTGTTTTTTGACGTTGTTGTTGTTGTTTATTTGACGTTGTTGTTGTTGTTGTTTATTTGACGTTGTTTTAGTTGTTGTTGTTTATTTGGTGTTGTTGTTGTTTATTTGACATTGTTGTTGTTGACATTGTTGTTGTTGTTGTTTATTTGACGTAGTTGTTGTTGTTAACGTTGTTGTTGTTGTTGCTTATTTGACGTTTTTGTTGTTGTTGATGTTGTTGTTGTTGTTTATTTGACGTTGTTGTTGTTAATGTTTATTTGACGCTGTTGTTGTTAATGTTTATTTGACGTTGTTGTTGTTGTTATTGTTGTTGTTTATTTAACGTTGTTGTTGTTGTTGTTGTTTATTTGACATTGTTGTTGTTGTTGACGTTGTTGTTGTTGTTGTTTATATGACATTGTTGTTGTTGTTGTTGTTTATTTGACGTTGTTGTTGTTGTTTATTTGACGTAGTTGTTGTTGCTGATGTTGTTGTTGTTGTTGTTATTGTTGTTGTTGTTGTTTATTTGACGTTTTTGTTGTTGTTGTTGTTGTTGTTGTTTATTTGACGTTGTTGTTATTGTCTATTTGACGTGGTTGTTTTTTGTTTATTTGACGTTGTTGTTGTTGTTGTTATTGTTGTTGTTTATTTGAGGTTGTTATTGTTGTTTATTTGATGTTGTTGTTGTTGTTGTTGTTTATTTGACGTTGGTGTTGTTGTTGTTTATTTGACGTTGTTGTTGTTATTTATTTGACGTTGTTGTTGTTGTTATTGTTTATTAGAAGTTGTTGTTGTTGTTGTTGTTTATTTGACGTTGTTATTGTTGTTTATTTGACGTTGTTGTTGTTAATGTTTATTTGACGTTGTTGTTGTTGTTGTTATTGTTGTTGTTTATTTAACGTTGTTGTTGTTGTTATTTATTTGACATTGTTGTTGTTGTTGACGTTGTTGTTGTTGTTGTTGTTTATATGACATTGTTGTTGTTGTTGTTGTTTATTTGACGTTGTTGTTGTTGTTGTTTATTTGACGTAGTTGTTGTTGCTGACATTGTTGTTGTTGTTGTTATTGTTGTTGTTGTTGTTTATTTGACGTTTTTGTTGTTGTTATTGTTGTTGTTGTTGTTTATTTGACGTTGTTGTTATTGTCTATTTGACGTTGTTGTTTTTTGTTTATTTGACGTTGTTGTTATTGTTGTTGTTATTGTTGTTGTTTATTTGAGGTTGTTATTGTTGTTTATTTGATGTTGTTGTTATTGTTGTTTATTTGACGTTGGTGTTGTTGTTGTTTATTTGACGTTGTTGTTGTTGTTATTTATTTGACGTTGTTGTTGTTGTTATTGTTTATTAGAAGTTGTTGTTGTTGTTGTTGTTTATTTGACGTTGTTATTGTTGTTTATTTGACGTTGTTGTTATTGTTGTTGTTTATTTGACGTTGTTGTTGTTGTTGTTGTTGTTTATTGGACGTTATTATTGTTATTGTTGTTGTTGTTTAGTTGACGTTGTTGTTGTCGTTGTTGTTGTTTATTTGACGTTGTTGTTGTTGTTGTTTATTTGACGTTGTTGTTGTTGTTATTTATTTGACGTTGTTGTTGTTTATTTGACGTTGTTGTTGTTGTTGTTGTTTATTTGACGTTGTTGTTGTTGTTGTTTATTTGACATTGTTGTTGTTGTTGTTGACGTTGTTGTTGTTGTTGTTTATTTGACATTGTTGTTGTTGTTGTTTATTTGACGTTGTTGTTGTTGTTATTTATTTGACGTTGTTGTTGTTGTTGTTTATTTGACGTTGTTGTTGTTGTTGTTTATTTGACGTTGTTGTTCTTGTTGTTGTTTATTTGACGTTGTTGTTGTTGTTGTTTATTTGACATTGGTGTTGTTGTTATTGACGTTGTTGTTGTTGTTGTTTATATGACATTGTTGTTGTTGTTGTTGTTGGTGTTGTTGTTTGTTTGACGTTGTTGTTGTTGTTGTTGTTTATTTGACGTTGTTTTAGATGTTGTTGTTTATTTGGTGTTGTTGTTGTTTATTTGACATTGTTGTTGTTGACATTGTTGTTGTTGTTGTTGTTTATTTGACGTAGTTGTTGTTGTTAACGTTGTTGTTGTTGTTGTTGCTTATTTGACGTTTTTGTTGTTGTTGATGTTGTTGTTGTTGTTTATTTGACGTTGTTGTTGTTAATGTTTATTTGACGGTTTTGTTGTTAATGTTTATTTGACGTTGTTGTTGTTGTTATTGTTGTTGTTGTTTATTTAACGTTGTTGTTGTTGTTGTTGTTGAAGTTGTTGAAGTTGTTGTTGTTGTTTATATGACATTGTTGTTGTTGTTGTTTATTTGACGTTGTTGTTGTTGTTGTTTATTTGACGTAGTTGTTGTTGCTGACGTTGTTGTTGTTGTTGTTATTGTTGTTGTTGTTGTTGTTGTTTATTTGACGTTTTTTTGTTGTTGTTGTTGTTGTTGTTGTTTATTTGACGTTATTGTTATTGTCTATTTGACGTTGTTGTTTTTTGTTTATTTGACGTTGTTGTTGTTGTTGTTGTTATTGTTGTTGTTTATTTGAGGTTGTTATTGTTGTTTATTTGATGTTGTTGTTTATTTGACGTTGGTGTTGTTGTTGTTTATTTGACGTTGTTGTTGTTGTTATTTATTTGACGTTGTTGTTGTTGTTATTGTTTATTAGAAGTTGTTGTTGTTGTTGTTGTTTATTTGACGTTGTTATTGTTGTTTATTTGACGTTGTTGTTATTGTTGTTGTTTATTTGACGTTGTTGTTGTTGTTGTTGTTGTTGTTTATTGGACGTTATTATTGTTGTTGTTGTTGTTTAGTTGACGTTGTTGTTGTCGTTGTTGTTGTTTATTTGACGTTGTTGTTGTTGTTGTTGTTGTTTATTTGACGTTGTTGTTGTTGTTATTTATTTGACGTTGTTGTTGTTTATTTAACGTTGTTGTTGTTGTTTATTTGACGTTGTTGTTGTTGTTGTTTATTTGACGTTGTTGTTGTTGTTGTTGTTTATTTGACATTGTTGTTGTTGTTGTTGACGTTGTTGTTGTTGTTGTTGTTTATTTGACATTGTTGTTGTTGTTGGTGTTGTTGTATATTTGACGGTGTTGTTGTTGTTGTTGTTTATTTGACGTTATTTTAGTTGTTGTTATTTATTTGACGTTGTTGTTGTTGTTGTTTATTTGACGTTGTTGTTGTTGACATTGTTGTTGTTGTTGTTGTTTATTTGACGTAGTTGTTTTTGTTGACGTTGTTGTTGTTGTTGTTTATTTGACATTTTTGTTGTTGTTGATGTTGTTGTTGTTGATGTTGTTGTTGTTGTTAATTTGACGTTGTTGTTATTGTTGTTTATTTGGCGTTGTTGTTGTTGTTGTTTATATGACGTTGTTGTTGTTGTTATTGCTGTTGTTTATTTGACGTTGTTGTTGTTGTTGTTTATTTGATGTTGTTGTTGTTGTTTATTTGACATTGTTGTTGTTGTTGACGTTGTTGTTGTTGTTTATTTGACATTGTTGTTGTTGTTGTTGACGTTGTTGGTGTTGTTGTTTATTTGACGTTGTTGTTGTTGTTTATTTGATGTTGTTTTAGTTGTTGTTGTTTATTTGACGTTGTTGTTGTTGTTTATTTGACGTTGTTGTTGTTGTTTATTTGACGTTGTTGTTGTTGACATTGTTATTGTTGTTGTTTATTTGACGTTGTTTTTGTTGTTGTTGTTTATTTGGCGTTGATGTTGTTGTTTATTTGACATTGTTGTTGTTGACATTGTTGTTGTTGTTGTTTATTTGACGTAGTTTTTGTTGTTGACGTTGTTGTTGTTGTTGTTTATTTGACGTTTTTATTGTTCTTGATGTTGTTGTTGTTGTTTATTTGACGTTGTTGTTGTTGTTATTTATTTGACGTTGTTGTTGTTGTTGTTGTTCATTTGACGTTGTTGTTGTTTATTTGACGTTGTTGTTGTTATTGATGTTGTTTATTTGACGTTGTTGTTGTTGTTGTTGTTGTTTATTTAATGTTGTTGTTGTTGTTGTTGTTGTTTATTTGACATTGTTGTTGTTGTTGTTGACGTTGTTGTTGTTGTTTATTTGACATTGTTGTTGTTGTCGTTGTTGTTGACGTTGTTGGTGTTGTTGTTTATTTGACGTTGTTGTTGTTGTTATTGTTTATTTGACGTTATTTTAGATGTTGTTGTTTATTTGACGTTGTTGTTTATTTAACATTGTTTTAGATGTTGTTGTTTATTTGACGGTGTTGTTGTTTATTTGACATTGTTGTTGTTGTTGACGTTGTTGTTGTTGTTGTTTATTTGACATTGTTGTTGTTGTTGTTGTTGACGTTGTTGGTGTTGTTGTTTATTTGACGTTGTTGTTGTTGTTTATTTGACGTTGTTTTAGTTGTTGTTGTTTATTTGACGTTGTTGTTGTAGTTTATTTGACGTTTTTGTTTTTGACATTGTTGTTATTGTTGTTTATATGACGTTGTTGTTGTTGTTGTTTATTTGACATAGTTGTTGTTGTTGACGTTGTTGTTGTTGTTTATTTGATGTTTTTGTTGTTGATGATGTTGTTGTTGTTGTTTATTTGACGTTGTTGTTATTGTTTATTTAACGTTGTTGTTGTTGTTGTTTATTTGACGTTGTTCTTGTTGTTATTGTTGTTGTTTATTTGACGTTGTTGTTGTTGTTTATTTGATGTTGTTGTTGTTGTTTATTTGACGTTGGTGTTGTTGTTGTTGTTTATTTGACGTTGTTGTTGTTGTTGTTTTTTATTTGACGTTGTTGTTGTTATTGTTTATTTGACGTTATTGTTGTTGTTGTTGTTGTTGTTTATTTGACGTTGTTATTGTTGTTTATTTGACGTTGTTTTTGTTATTTGACGTTGTTGTTGTTGTTGTTGTATTTGTTGTTGTTGTTGTTGCTTATTTGACGTTGTTGTTATTGTTGTTGTTTATTTGACGTTGTTGCTGTTGTTTATTTGACGTTGTTGTTGTTGTTGTTGTTGTTTATTTGATGTTGTTGTTGTTGTTTATTTGACTTTGTTGTTGTTGACATTGTTGTTGTTGTTGTTGTTTATTTGACGTTGTTATTGTTGTTGCTGTTGTTTATTTGACGTTGTTGTTGTCGTTGTTGTTGGTTATTTGACGTTGTTGTTGTTGTTGTTTATTTGACGTTGTTGTTGTTGTTATTTATTTGACGTTGTTGTTGTTTATTTGACATTGTTGTTGTTGTTGTTTATTTGACGTTGTTGTTCTTGTTGTTGTTTATTTGACGTTGTTGTTGTTGTTGTTGTTTATTTGACGTTGTTGTTGTTAATGTTTATTTGACGTTGTTGTTGTTAATGTTTATTTGACGTTGTTGTTGTTGTTATTGTTGTTGTTTATTTAACGTTGTTGTTGTTGTTTATTTGTTGTTGTTGTTGTTTATTTGACATTGTTGTTGTTGTTGACGTTGTTGTTGTTGTTGTTTATATGACATTGTTGTTGTTGTTGTTTATTTGACGTTGTTGTTGTTGTTTATTTGACGTAGTTGTTGTTGCTGACGTTGTTGTTGTTGTTATTGTTGTTGTTGTTGTTTATTTGACGTTTTTGTTGTTGTTGTTGTTGTTGTTTATTTGACATTGTTGTTATTGTCTATTTGACGTTGTTGTTTTTTGTTTATTTGACGTTGTTGTTGTTGTTATTGTTGTTGTTTATTTGAGGTTGTTATTGTTGTTTATTTGATGTTGTTGTTGTTGTTGTTGTTGTTTATTTGACGTTGGTGTTGTTGTTGTTTATTTGACGTTGTTGTTGTTGTTATTTATTTGACGTTGTTGTTGTTATTGTTTATTAGAAGTTGTTGTTGTTGTTGTTGTTTATTTGACGTTGTTATTGTTGTTTATTTGACGTTGTTGTTATTGTTGTTGTTTATTTGACGTTGTTGTTGTTGTTGTTTATTGGACGTTGTTATTGTTATTGTTATTGTTGTTGTTGTTTAGTTGACGTTGTTGTTGTCGTCGTTGTTGTTTATTTGACGTTGTTGTTGTTGTTGTTTATTTGACGTTGTTGTTGTTGTTATTTATTTGACGTTGTTGTTGTTTATTTGACGTTGTTGTTGTTGTTTATTTGACGTTGTTGTTGTTGTTGTTTATTTGACGTTGTTATTGTTGTTGTTTATTTGACATTGTTGTTGTTGTTGTTGACGTTGTTGTTGTTGTTTATTTGACATTGTTGTTGTTGTTGGTGTTGTTGTTTATTTGACGTTGTTGTTGTTGTTTATTTGAAGTTGTTTTAGTTGTTATTGTTTATTTGGCGTTGTTGTTGTTTATTTGACATTTTTGTTGTTGACATTGTTGTTGTTGTTGTTTATTTGACGTAGTTGTTGTTGTTGACGTTGTTGTTGTTGTTTATTTGCCGTTTTTGTTGTTGTTGATGTTGTTGATGTTGTTGTTTATTTGACGTTGTTGATGTTGATGTTTATTTGATGTTGTTATTGTTGTTGTTTATTTGACGTTGTTGTTGTTGTTGTTGTTGTTGTTATTGTTGTTGTTTATTTGACGTTGTTGTTGTTGTTGTTTATTTGATGTTGTTGTTGTTGTTTATTTGACATTGTGGTTGTTTATTTGACGTTGTTGTTGTTGTTGTTGTTTATTTGACGTTGTTGTTGTTGTTTATTGGACGTTGATGTTGTTGTTGTATATTTGACGGTGTTGTTGTTGTTGTTGTGTATTTGACGTTGTTGTTGTTGTTGTTTATTTGACGTTTTTGTTGTTGACATTGTTGTTGTTGTTTATTTGACGTAGTTGTTGTTGTTAACGTTGTTGTTGTTGTTTATTTGACGTTCTTGTTGTTGTTTATTTGTCGTTGTTGGTTTTGTTGTTGTTTATTTGACATTTTTGTTGTTGTTGGTGTTGTTGTTGTTGTTTATTTGACGTTGTTGTTGTTGTTGTTTATTTGACGTTGTTGTTGTTGTTCATTTGACGTTGTTGTTGTTGTTGTTTATTTGACGTTGTTGTTGTTATTGATGTTGTTTATTTGACGTTGTTGTTGTTGTTTATTTAATGTTGTTGTTATTGTTGTTTATTTGACATTGTTGTTGTTGACGTTGTTGTTGTTGTTGTTGTTTATTTGACATTGTTGTTGTTGTTGTTGACGTTTTTATTGTTGTTGTTTATTTGACGTTGTTGTTGTTGTTGTTTATTTGACGTTGTTGTTGTTGTTGTTGTTTATTTGACGTTGTTTTAGATGTTGTTGTTTATTTGACGTTGTTGTTGTTGTTTATTTGACGTTGTTTTAGATGTTGTTGTTTATTTGACGGTGTTGTTGTTTATTTGACAGTGTTGTTGTTGTTGACGTTGTTGTTGTTGTTGTTTATTTGACATTGTTGTTGTTGTTGTTGACGTTGTTGGTGTTGTTGTTTATTTGACGTTGTTGTTGTTGTTTATTTGACGTTTCTGTTATTGACATTGTTGTTGTTGTTGTTGTTTATATGACGTTGTTGTTGTTGTTGTTGTTTATTTGACATAGTTGTTGTTGTTGACATTGTTGTTGTTGTTGTTGTTGTTTATTTGATGTTTTTGTTGTTGTTGATGTTGTTGTTGTTGTTTATTTGACGTTGTTGTTGTTGTTGTTTATTTGATGTTGTTGTTGTTATTGTTTATTTGAAGTTGGTGTTGTTGTTGTTAATTTGACGTTGTTGTTGTTGTTATTTATTTGACGTTTTTGTTGTTGTTGTTGTTTATTTGACGTTGTTGCTGTTGTTGTTGTTGTTGTTATTGTTGTTGTTTATTTGACGTTGTTGATGTTGTTGTTTATTTGATGTTGTTGTTGTTATTGTTTATTTGACGTTGGTGTTGTTGTTGTTTATTTGACGTTGTTGTTGTTGTTATTTATTTGACGTTGTTGTTGTTGTTATTATTTATTTGACGTTGTTGCTGTTGTTGTTGTTGTTTATTTGACGTTGTTATTGTTGTTTATTTGACGTTGTTTTTGTTATTTGACGTTGTTGTTGTTGTTGTATTTGTTGTTGTTGTTGTTGTTGTTGTATTTGTTGTTGTTGTTGTTGTTGCGTATTTGACGTTGTTGTTATTGTTGTTGTTTATTTGACGTTGTTATTGCTGTTGTTTATTTGTCGTTGTTGTTGTTGTTGTTGTTTATTTGATGTTGTTGTTGTTGTTGTTTATTTGACGTTGTTGTTGTTGACGTTGTTGTTGTTGTTGTTTATTTGACGTTGTTATTGTTGTTGGTGTTGTTTATTTGACGTTGTTGGTTTCATTGTTGTTGTTTATTTGACGTTGTTGTTGTTGTTTATTTAACGTTGTTGTTGTTATTTATTTAACGTTGTTGTTGTTGTTGTTGTTTATTTGACGTTGTTGTTGTTGTTTATTTGACGTTGTTGTTGTTTATTTGACGTTGTTGTTGTTATTTATTTGACATTGTTGTTGTTGTTGACGTTGTTGTTGTTGTTGTTTATTTGACATTGTTGTCGTTGTTGTTGTTGTTGTTTATTTGACGTTGTTTTAGTTATTTTTGTTTATTTGGCATTGTTGTTGTTTATTTGACATTGTTGTTGTTGACATTGTTGTTATTGTTGTTTATTTGACGTAGTTGTTGTTGTTGACGTTATTGTTGTTGTTTATTTGACGTTTTTGTTGTTGTTGATGTTGTTGTTGTTGTTGTTGTTTATTTGACGTTGTTGTTGTTGTTTATTTGACGTTGTTGTTGTTGTTATTGTTGTTGTTTATTTGACGTTGTTGTTGTTGTTATTGTTGTTGTTTATTTGACGTTGTTGTTGTTGTTGTTTATTTGATGTTGTTGTTGTTGTTTATTTGACATTGTTGTTGTTGTTGACGTTGTTGTTGTTGTTGTTTATTTGACATTGTTGTTGTTGTTGTTTATTTGACGTTGTTGTTGTTGACGTTGTTGTTGTTGTTGTTGTTGTTTATTTGACGTTTTTGTTGTTGTTGATGTTGTTGATGTTGTTGTTTATTTGACGTTGTTGTTATTGTCTATTTGACGTTGTTGTTGTTGTTTATTTGACATTGTTGTTGTTGTTGTTATTGTTGTTGTTTATTTGACGTTGTTATTGTTGTTTATTTGATGTTGTTGTTGTTGTTGTTTATTTGACGTTGGTGTTGTTGTTGTTTATTTGACGTTGTTGTTGTTGTTATTTATTTGACGTTGTAGTTGTTGTTATTTATTTGACGTTGTTGTTGTTGTTATTGTTTATTAGACGTTGTTGTTGTTGTTTATTTGACGTTGTTATTGTTGTTTGTTTGACGTTGTTGTTATTGTTGTTGTTTATTTGACGTTGTTATTGTTATTTATTGGAAGTTGTTGTTGTTGTTGACGTTGTTGTTGTTGTTTATTTGACGTTGTTGTTGTTGACGTTGTTGTTGTTGTTGTTGTTTATTTGACGGTGTTGTTGTTGTTTATTTGACGTTGTTGTTGTTATTTATTTTACATTGTTGTTGTTGTTATTGTTTATTTGACGTTGTTGTTGTTTATTTGACGTTGTTGTTGTTGTTGTTGACGTTGTTGTTGTTGTTGTTGACGTTGTTGTTGTTGTTGTTGTTTATTTGACGTTGTTGTTATTGTTGTTTATTTGACGTTATTGTTGTTGTTGTTGTTTATTTGACGTTGTTGTTGTTGTTGTTTATTTGATGTTGTTGTTGTTGTTTATTTGACGGTGTTGTTGTTGTTGTTTATTTGACGTTGTTGTTGTTGTTGTTGACGTTGTTGTTGTTGTTTATTTGATGTTTTTGTTGTTGATGTTGTTGTTGTTTTTGTAGTTGTTTATTTGACGTTGTTGTTGTTGTTTATTTGACGTTGTTGTTGTTGTTGTTGTTTATTTGACGTAGTTGTTGTTGTTGACGTTGTTGTTGTTGTTGTTTATTTGACATTTTTGTTGTTGTTGATGTTGTTGTTGTTGATGTTGTTGTTGTTGTATATTTGACGTTGTTGTTATTGTTGTTTATTTGACGTTGTTGTTGTTTATATGACGCTGTTGTTGTTATTGTTGTTGTTTATTTGACGTTGTTGTTGTTCTTGTTTATTTGATGTTGTTGTTGTTGTTGTTTATTTGACATTGTTATTGTTGTTGACGTTGTTGTTGACGTTGTTTATTTGACATTGTTGTTGTTGTTGTTGACGTTGTTGGTGTTGTTGTTTATTTGACGTTGTTGTTGTTGTTGTTGTTTATTTGACGTTGTTTGAGTTGTTATTGTTTATTTGACGTTCTTGTTTATTTGACGTTTTTGTTTTTGACATTGTTGTTGTTGTTGTTTATATGACGTTGTTGTTGTTCTTGACGTTGTTGTTGTTGTTGTTGTTTATTTGACGTTTTTGTTATTGACATTGTTGTTGTTGTTGTTTATATGACGTTGTTGTTGTTATTTATTTGACGTTGTTGTTGTTGTTTATTTGACGTTGTTGTTGTTATTATTGTTGTTTATTTGACGTTGTTGTTGTTTATTTGATGTTGTTGTTGTTGTTTATTTGACGTTGGTGTTGTTGTTGTTTATATGACGTTGTTGTTGTTGTTATTTATTTGACGTTGTTATTGTTGTTATTGTTTATTTGACGTTGTTGTTGTTGTTTATTTGATGTTGTTGTTGTTGTTTATTTGACGTTGTTGTTGTTGACGTTGTTGTTCTTGTTGTTGTTTATTTGACGTTGTTATTGTTGTTGATGTTGTTTATTTGACGTCGTTGTTGTTGTTTATTTGACGTTGTTGTTGTTGTTGTTTATTTGACGTTGTTGTTGTTGTTGTTTATTTGACGTCGTTGTTGTTGTTTATTTGACGTTGTTGTTGTTGTTGTTTATTTGACGTTGTTGTTGTTGTTGTTGTTGTTGTTTATTTGACATTGGTGTTGTTGTTGTTGACGTTGTTGTTGTTGTTGTTTATATGACATTGTTGTTGTTGTTGTTGGTGTTGTTGTTTGTTTGACGTTGTTGTTGTTGTTTATTTGACGTTGTTTTAGTTGTTGTTGTTTATTTGGCGTTGTTGTTGTTTATTTGACATTGTTGTTGTTGACATTGTTGTTGTTGTTGTTGTTTATTTGACGTAGTTGTTGTTGTTAACGTTGTTGTTGTTGTTGCTTATTTGACGTTTTTGTTGTTGTTGATGTTGTTGTTGTTGTTTATTTGACGTTTTTGTTGTTGTTGGTGTTGTTGTTGTTGTTTATTTGACGTTGTTGTTGTTGATGTTGTTTATTTGACGTTGTTGTTGTTGTTGTTCATTTGACGTTGTTGTTGTTGTTGTTTATTTGACGTTGTTGTTGTTATTGATGTTGTTTATTTGACGTTGTTGTTGTTGTTTATTTAATGTTGTTGTTATTGTTGTTTATTTGACATTGTTGTTGTTGACGTTGTTGTTGTTGTTGTTTATTTGACATTGTTGTTGTTGTTTATATGACGTTGTTGTTGTTGTTTATTTGACGTTGTTGTTGTTGTTGTTGTTTATTTGACGTTGTTTTAGATGTTGTTATTTATTTGACGTTGTTGTTGTTGTTTATTTAACGTTGTTTTAGATGTTGTTGTTTATTTGACGGTGTTGTTGTTTATTTGACAGTGTTGTTGTTGTTGACGTTGTTGTTGTTGTTGTTGTTTATTTGACATTGTTGTTGTTGTTGTTGACGTTGTTGGTGTTGTTGTTTATTTGACGTTGTTGTTGTTGTTTATTTGACGTTTTTGTTATTGACATTGTTGTTGTTGTTGTTTATTTGACGTTTTTGTTATTGACATTGTTGTTGTTGTTGTTTATATGACGTTGTTGTTGTTGTTGTTGTTTATTTGACGTTTTTGTTGTTGTTGATGTTGTTGTTGTTGTTGTTTATTTGACGTTGTTGTTATTGTTTATTTGACGTTTTTGTTGTTGTTGTTTATTTGACGTTTTAGTTGTTGTTGTTGTTTATTTGACGTTGTTGTTGTTGTTTATTTGATGTTGTTGTTGTTATTGTTTATTTGACGTTGGTGTTGTTGTTGTTAATTTGACGTTGTTGTTGTTGTTATTTATTTGACGTTTTTGTTGTTGTTGTTGTTGTTTATTATTTATTTGACGTTGGTGTTGTTGTTGTTTATTTGACGTTGTTGCTGTTGTTGTTGTTGTTGTTGTTGTTGTTGTTATTGTTGTTGTTTATTTGACGTTGTTGATGTTGTTGTTTATTTGATGTTGTTGTTGTTATTGTTTATTTGACGTTGGTGTTGTTGTTGTTTATTTGACGTTGTTGTTGTTGTTATTTATTTGACGTTGTTGTTGTTGTTATTGTTTATTTGACGTTGTTGTTGTTGTTGTTGTTTATTTGACGTTGTTATTGTTGTTTATTTGACGTTGTTTTTGTTATTTGACGTTGTTGTTGTTGTTGTTGTATTTGTTGTTGTTGTTGTTGTTGTATTTGTTGTTGTTGTTGTTGTTGCTTATTTGACGTTGTTGTTATTGTTGTTGTTTATTTGACGTTGTTATTGCTGTTGTTTATTTGACGTTGTTGTTGTTGTTGTTTATTTGATGTTGTTGTTGTTGTTTATTTGACATTGTTGTTGTTGACGTTGTTGTTGTTGTTGTTGTTTATTTGACGTTGTTATTGTTGTTGGTGTTGTTTATTTGACGTTGTTGTTGTCATTGTTGTTATTTATTTGACGTTGTTGTTGTTGTTGTTGTTTATTTAACGTTGTTGTTGTTATTTATTTAACGTTGTTGTTGTTGTTGTTTATTTGACGTTGTTGTTGTTGTTTATTTGACGTTGTTGTTGTTGTTTATTTGACGTTGTTGTTGTTGTTATTTATTTGACATTGTTGTTGTTGTTGACGTTGTTGTTGTTGTTTATTTGACATTGTTGTTGTTGTTGTTGTTTATTTGACGTTGTTGTTGTTGTTGTTTATTTGACGTTGTTATTGTTGTTTATTTGACGTTGTTTTTGTTATTTGACGTTGTTGTTGTTGTTGTATTTGTTGTTGTTGTTGTTGCTTATTTGACGTTGTTGTTATTGTTGTTGTTTATTTGACGTTGTTGCTGTTGTTTATTTGACGTTGTTGTTGTTGTTTATTTGATGTTGTTGTTGTTTATTTGACTTTGTTGTTGTTGACATTGTTGTTGTTATTGTTTATTTGACGTTGTTATTGTTATTGCTGTTGTTTATTTGACGTTGTTGTTATTGTTGTTGTTGGTTATTTGACGTTGTTGTTGTTGTTGTTTATTTGACGTTGTTGTTGTTGTTGTTTATTTGACGTTGTTGTTGTTGTTTATTTGACGTTGTTGTTCTTGTTGTTGTTTATTTGACGTTGTTGTTGTTGTTGTTGTTTATTTGACATTGGTGTTGTTGTTGTTGATGTTGTTGTTGTTGTTTATATGACATTGTTGTTGTTGTTGTTGTTGTTGGTGTTGTTGTTTGTTTGACGTTGTTGTTGTTGTTGTTTATTTGACGTTGTTTTAGTTGTTGTTGTTTATTTGGTGTTGTTGTTGTTTATTTGACATTGTTGTTGTTGACATTGTTGTTGTTGTTGTTGTTTATTTGACGTAGTTGTTGTTGTTAACGTTGTTGTTGTTGTTGCTTATTTGACGTTTTTGTTGTTGTTGATGTTGTTGTTGTTGTTTATTTGACGTTGTTGTTGTTAATGTTTATTTGACGTTGTTGTTGTTAATGTTTATTTGACGTTGTTGTTGTTGTTATTGTTGTTGTTTATTTAACGTTGTTGTTGTTGTTGTTTATTTGTTGTTGTTGTTGTTGTTTATTTGACATTGTTGTTGTTGTTGACGTTGTTGTTGTTGTTGTTGTTTATATGACATTGTTGTTGTTGTTGTTTATTTGACGTTGTTGTTGTTGTTGTTTATTTGACGTAGTTGTTGTTGCTGACGTTGTTGTTGTTGTTGTTATTGTTGTTGTTGTTTATTTGACGTTTTTGTTGTTGTTGTTGTTGTTGTTTATTTGACGTTGTTGTTATTGTCTATTTGACGTTGTTGTTTTTTGTTTATTTGACGTTGTTGTTGTTGTTGTTATTGTTGTTGTTTATTTGAGGTTGTTATTGTTGTTTATTTGATGTTGTTGTTGTTGTTGTTGTTGTTTATTTGACGTTGGTGTTGTTGTTGTTTATTTGACGTTGTTGTTGTTGTTATTTATTTGACGTTGTTGTTGTTGTTATTGTTTATTAGAAGTTGTTGTTGTTGTTGTTTATTTGACGTTGTTATTGTTGTTTATTTGACGGTGTTGTTATTGTTGTTGTTTATTTGACGTTGTTGTTGTTGTTTATTGGACGTTGTTATTGTTGTCGTTGTTGTTGTTTAGTTGACGTTGTTGTTGTCGTTGTTGTTGTTTATTTGACGTTGTTGTTGTTGTTGTTGTTTATTTGACGTTGTTGTTGTTGTTATTTATTTGACGTTGTTGTTGTTTATTTGACGTTGTTGTTGTTGTTGTTTATTTGACGTTGTTGTTGTTGTTGTTTATTTGACGTTGTTGTTGTTGTTGTTGTTTATTTGACATTGTTGTTGTTGTTGTTGACGTTGTTGTTGTTGTTTATTTGACATTGTTGTTGTTGTTGGTGTTGTTGTTTATTTGACGTTGTTGTTATTGTTTATTTGGCGTTGTTTTAGTTGTTATTGTTTATTTGGCGTTGTTGTTGTTTATTTGACATTGTTGTTGTTGACATTGTTGTTGTTGTTGTTTATTTGACGTAGTTGTTGTTGTTGACGTTGTTGTTGTTGTTGTTGTTTATTTGTCGTTTTTGTTGTTGTTGATGTTGTTGATGTTGTTGTTTATTTGACGTTGTTATTGTTGTTGTTTATTTGACGTTGTTGTTGTTTTTGTTATTGTTGTTGTTTATTTGACGTTGTTGTTGTTGTTGTTGTTTATTTGATGTTGTTGTTGTTGTTTATTTGACATTGTGGTTGTTTATTTGACGTTGTTGTTGTTGTTTATTTGACGTTGTTGTTGTTGTTTATTGGACGTTGATGTTGTTGTTGTATATTTGACGGTGTTGTTGTTGTTGTTGTTTATTTGACGTTGTTGTTGTTGTTTATTTGACGTTTTTGTTGTTGACATTGTTGTTGTTATATATTTGACGTAGTTGTTGTTGTTAAGTTGTTGTTGTTGTTGTTTATTTGACGTTTTTGTTGTTGTTGATGTTGTTGTTGTTTTTTATTTGACGTTGTTGTTATTGTTGTTTATTTGACGTTGTTGTTGTTGTTTATATGACGTTGTTGTTGTTGTTATTGTTATTGTTTATTTGACGTTGTTGTTGTTGTTGTTTATTTGATGTTGTTGTTGTTGTTGCTGTTTATTTGACATTGTTGTTGTTGTTGACGTTGTTGTTGTTGTTTATTTGACATTGTTGTTGTTGTTGTTGTTGACGTTGTTGATGTTGTTGTTTATTTGACGTTGTTGTTGTTGTTGTTGTTGTTGTTGTTGACGTTGTTGGTGTTGTTGTTTATTTGACGTTGTTGTTGTTGTTGTTTATTTGACGTTGTTGTTGTTGTTATTGTTGTTGTTTATTTGACGTTGTTGTTGTTGTTGTTTATTTGATGTTGTTGTTGTTGTTTATTTGACATTGTTGTTGTTGTTGACGTTGTTGTTGTTGTTGTTTATTTGACATTGTTGTTGTTGTTGTTTATTTGACGTTGTTGTTGTTGACGTTGTTGTTGTTGTTGTTGTTGTTTATTTGACGTTTTTGTTGTTGTTGATGTTGTTGATGTTGTTGTTTATTTGACGTTGTTGTTATTGTCTATTTGACGTTGTTGTTGTTTATTTGACATTGTTGTTGTTGTTGTTATTGTTGTTGTTTATTTGACGTTGTTATTGTTGTTTATTTGATGTTGTTGTTGTTGTTGTTGTTTATTTGACGTTGGTGTTGTTGTTGTTTATTTGACGTTGTTGTTGTTGTTATTTATTTGACGTTGTAGTTGTTGTTATTTATTTGACGTTGTTGTTGTTATTGTTTATCAGACGTTGTTGTTGTTGTTTATTTGACGTTGTTATTGTTGTTTATTTGACGTTGTTGTTATTGTTGTTGTTTATTTGACGTTGTTATTGTTATTTATTGGAAGTTGTTGTTGTTGTTGACGTTGTTGTTGTTGTTTATTTGACGTTGTTGTTGTTGTTGACGTTGTTGTTGTTGTTGTTGTTGTTTATTTGACGGTGTTGTTGTTGTTTATTTGACGTTGTTGTTGTTATTTATTTTACATTGTTGTTGTTGTTATTGTTTATTTGACGTTGTTGTTGTTTATTTGACGTTGTTGTTGTTGTTGTTGACGTTGTTGTTGTTGTTGTTGACGTTGTTGTTGTTGTTGTTGACGTTGTTGTTGTTGTTGTTGACGTTGTTGTTGTTGTTGTTTATTTGACGTTGTTGTTATTGTTGTTTATTTGACGTTGTTGTTGTTGTTTATTTGACGTTGTTGTTATTGTTTATTTGATGTTGTTGTTGTTGTTTATTTGACGGTGTTGTTGTTGTTGTTTATTTGACGTTGTTGTTGTTGTTGTTGACGTTGTTGTTGTTGTTTATTTGACGTTTTTGTTGTTGATGTTGTTGTTGTTTTTGTAGTTGTTTATTTGACGTTGTTGTTGTTGTTTATTTGACGTTGTTGTTGTTGTTGTTGTTGTTTATTTGACGTAGTTGTTGTTGTTGACGTTGTTGTTGTTGTTGTTTATTTGACATTTTTGTTGTTGTTGATGTTGTTGTTGTTGATGTTGTTGTTGTTGTATATTTGACGTTGTTGTTATTGTTGTTTATTTGACGTTGTTGTTGTTTATATGACGCTGTTGTTGTTATTGTTGTTGTTTATTTGACGTTGTTGTTGTTGTTGTTTATTTGATGTTGATGTTGTTGTTGTTTATTTGACATTGTTATTGTTGTTGACGTTGTTTATCTGACATTGTTGTTGTTGTTGTTGACGTTGTTGGTGTTGTTGTTTATTTGACGTTGTTGTTGTTGTTGTTTATTTGACGTTGTTTGAGTTGTTGTTGTTTATTTGACGTTGTTGTTTATTTGACGTTTTTGTTTTTGACATTGTTGTTGTTGTTGTTTATATGACGTTGTTGTTGTTGTTGACGTTGTTGTTGTTGTTGTTGTTTATTTGACGTTTTTGTTATTGACATTGTTGTTGTTGTTGTTTATATGACGTTGTTGTTATTATTTATTTGACGTTGTTGTTGTTGTTTATTTGACGTTGTTGTTGTTGTTATTATTGTTGTTTATTTGACGTTGTTGTTGTTTATTTGATGTTGTTGTTGTTGTTTATTTGACGTTGGTGTTGTTGTTGTTTATTTGACGTTGTTGTTGTTGTTATTTATTTGACGTTGTTGTTGTTTATTTGACGTTGTTGTTATTGTTGTTTATTTGACGTTGTTGTTGTTGTTGTTTATTTGACGTTGTTGTTGTTGTTGTTTATTTGACATTGTTGTTGTTGTTGTTGTTGTTGTTTATTTGACATTGGTGTTGTTGTTGTTGACGTTATTGTTGTTGTTGTTTATATGACATTGTTGTTGTTGTTGTTGGTGTTGTTGTTTGTTTGACGTTGTTGTTGTTGTTTATTTGACGTTGTTTTAGTTGTTGTTGTTTATTTGGCGTTGTTGTTATTTATTTGACATTGTTGTTGTTGACATTGTTGTTGTTGTTGTTGTTTATTTGACGTAGTTGTTGTTGTTAACGTTGTTGTTGTTGTTGCTTATTTGACGTTTTTGTTGTTGTTGATGTTGTTGTTGTTGTTTATTTGACGTTTTTGTTGTTTATTTGACGTTGTTGTTGTTGATGTTGTTTATTTGACGTTGTTGTTGTTGTTGTTCATTTGACGTTGTTGTTGTTGTTTATTTGACGTTGTTGTTGTTATTGATGTTGTTTATTTGACGTTGTTGTTGTTGTTTATTTAATGTTGTTGTTATTGTTGTTTATTTGACATTGTTGTTGTTGACGTTGTTGTTGTTGTTGTTTATTAGACATTGTTGTTGTTGTTGTTGACGTTGTTATTGTTGCTGTTTATTTGACGTTGTTGTTGTTGTTTATTTGACGTTGTTGTTGTTGTTGTTTATTTGACGTTGTTTTAGATGTTGTTATTTATTTGACGTTGTTGTTGTTGTTTATTTAACGTTGTTTTAGATGTTGTTGTTTATTTGACGGTGTTGTTGTTTATTTGACAGTGTTGTTGTTGTTGACGTTGTTGTTGTTGTTGTTTATTTGACATTGTTGTTGTTGTTGTTGACATTGTTGGTGTTGTTGTTTATTTGACGTTGTTGTTGTTGTTTATTTGACGTTTTTGTTATTGACATTGTTGTTGTTGTTGTTTATTTGACGTTTTTGTTATTGACATTGTTGTTGTTGTTGTTTATATGACGTTGTTGTTGTTGTTGTTGTTTATTTGACGTTTTTGTTGTTGTTGATGTTGTTGTTGTTGTTGTTTATTTGACGTTGTTGTTATTGTTTATTTGACTTTTTGTTGTTGTTGTTTATTTGACGTTTTAGTTGTTGTTGTTGTTTATTTGACGTTGTTGTTGTTGTTTATTTGATGTTGTTGTTATTATTGTTTATTTGACGTTGGTGTTGTTGTTGTTAATTTGACGTTGTTGTTGTTGTTATTTATTTGACGTTTTTGTTGTTGTTGTTGTTGTTTATTATTTATTTGACGTTGGTGTTGTTGTTGTTTATTTGACGTTGTTGCTGTTGTTGTTGTTGTTGTTGTTATTGTTGTTGTTTATTTGACGTTGTTGATGTTGTTGTTTATTTGATGTTGTTGTTGTTATTGTTTATTTGACGTTGGTGTTGTTGTTGTTTATTTGACGTTGTTGTTGTTGTTATTTATTTGACGTTGTTGTTGTTGTTATTGTTTATTTGACGTTGTTGTTGTTGTTGTTGTTGTTGTTTATTTGACGTTGTTATTGTTGTTTATTTGACGTTGTTTTTGTTATTTGACGTTGTTGTTGTTGTTGTTGTTGTATTTGTTGTTGTTGTTGTTGTATTTGTTGTTGTTGTTGTTGTTGCTTATTTGACGTTGTTGTTATTGTTGTTGTTTATTTGACGTTGTTATTGCTGTTGTTTATTTGACGTTGTTGTTGTTGTTGTTTATTTGATGTTGTTGTTGTTGTTTATTTGACATTGTTGTTGTTGACGTTGTTGTTGTTGTTGTTTATTTGACGTTGTTATTGTTGTTGGTGTTGTTTATTTGACGTTGTTGTTGTCATTGTTGTTATTTATTTGACGTTGTTGTTGTTGTTGTTGTTTATTTAACGTTGTTGTTGTTATTTATTTAACGTTGTTGTTGTTGTTGTTTATTTGACGTTGTTGTTGTTGTTTATTTGACGTTGTTGTTGTTGTTGTTTATTTGACGTTGTTGTTGTTGTTATTTATTTGACATTGTTGTTGTTGTTGACGTTGTTGTTGTTGTTTATTTGACATTGTTGTTGTTGTTGTTGTTTATTTGACGTTGTTGTTGTTGTTGTTTATTTGACGTTGTTATTGTTGTTTATTTGACGTTGTTTTTGTTATTTGACGTTGTTGTTGTTGTTGTATTTGTTGTTGTTGTTGTTGCTTATTTGACGTTGTTGTTATTGTTGTTGTTTATTTGACGTTGTTGCTGTTGTTTATTTGACGTTGTTGTTGTTGTTTATTTGATGTTGTTGTTGTTTATTTGACTTTGTTGTTGTTGACATTGTTGTTGTTATTGTTTATTTGACGTTGTTATTGTTGTTGCTGTTGTTTATTTGACGTTGTTGTTATCGTTGTTGTTGGTTATTTGACGTTGTTGTTGTTGTTGTTGTTGTTTATTTGACGTTGTTGTTGTTGTTATTTATTTGACGTTGTTGTTGTTGTTTATTTGACGTTGTTGTTGTTGTTTATTTGACGTTGTTGTTCTTGTTGTTGTTTATTTGACGTTGTTGTTGTTGTTGTTGTTTATTTGACATTGGTGTTGTTGTTGTTGACGTTGTTGTTGTTGTTTATATGACATTGTTGTTGTTGTTGTTGTTGGTGTTGTTGTTTGTTTGACGTTGTTGTTGTTGTTGTTGTTTATTTGACGTTGTTTTAGTTGTTGTTGTTTATTTGGTGTTGTTGTTGTTTATTTGACATTGTTGTTGTTGACATTGTTGTTGTTGTTGTTTATTTGACGTAGTTGTTGTTGTTAACGTTGTTGTTGTTGTTGCTTATTTGACGTTTTTGTTGTTGTTGATGTTGTTGTTGTTGTTTATTTGACGTTGTTGTTGTTAATGTTTATTTGACGTTGTTGTTGTTAATGTTTATTTGACGTTGTTGTTGTTGTTATTGTTGTTTATTATTTAACGTTGTTGTTGTTGTTGTTTATTTGTTGTTGTTGTTGTTGTTTATTTGACATTGTTGTTGTTGTTGACGTTGTTGTTGTTGTTGTTGTTGTTTATATGACATTGTTGTTGTTGTTGTTTATTTGACGTTGTTGTTGTTGTTTATTTGACGTAGTTGTTGTTGCTGACGTTGTTGTTGTTGTTGTTATTGTTGTTGTTGTTGTTTATTTGACGTTTTTGTTGTTGTTGTTGTTGTTGTTTATTTGACGTTGTTGTTATTGTCTATTTGACGTTGTTGTTTTTTGTTTATTTGACGTTGTTGTTGTTGTTGTTGTTATTGTTGTTGTTTATTTGAGGTTGTTATTGTTGTTTATTTGATGTTGTTGTTGTTGTTGTTGTTGTTGTTGTTTATTTGACTTTGGTGTTGTTGTTGTTTATTTGACGTTGTTGTTGTTGTTATTTATTTGACGTTGTTGTTGTTGTTATTGTTTATTAGAAGTTGTTGTTGTTGTTGTTTATTTGACGTTGTTATTGTTGTTTATTTGACGGTGTTGTTATTGTTGTTGTTTATTTGACGTTGTTGTTGTTGTTTATTGGACGTTGTTATTGTTGTCGTTGTTGTTGTTTAGTTGACGTTGTTGTTGTCGTTGTTGTTGTTTATTTGACGTTGTTGTTGTTGTTGTTGTTGTTGTTGTTGTTTATTTGACGTTGTTGTTGTTGTTGTTATTTATTTGACGTTGTTGTTGTTTATTTGACGTTGTTGTTGTTGTTGTTGTTTATTTGACGTTGTTGTTGTTGTTGTTTATTTGACGTTGTTGTTGTTGTTGTTGTTTATTTGACATTGTTGTTGTTGTTGTTGACGTTGTTGTTGTTGTTTATTTGACATTGTTGTTGTTGTTGGTGTTGTTGTTTATTTGACGTTGTTGTTATTGTTTATTTGGCGTTGTTTTAGTTGTTATTGTTTATTTGGCGTTGTTGTTGTTTATTTGACATTGTTGTTGTTGACATTGTTGTTGTTGTTGTTGTTTATTTGACGTAGTTGTTGTTGTTGACGTTGTTGTTGTTGTTTATTTGTCGTTTTTGTTGTTGTTGATGTTGTTGATGTTGTTGTTTATTTGACGTTGTTGATGTTGTTGTTTATTTGACGTTGTTATTGTTGTTGTTTATTTGACGTTGTTGTTGTTGTTGTTGTTATTGTTGTTGTTTATTTGACGTTGTTGTTGTTGTTGTTGTTTATTTGATGTTGTTGTTGTTGTTTATTTGACATTGTGGTTGTTTATTTGACGTTGTTGTTGTTGTTGTTTATTGGACGTTGATGTTGTTGTTGTATATTTGACGGTGTTGTTGTTGTTGTTGTTTATTTGACGTTGTTGTTGTTGTTTATTTGACGTTTTTGTTGTTGACATTGTTGTTGTTGTATATTTGACGTAGTTGTTGTTGTTAACGTTGTTGTTGTTGTTGTTTATTTGACGTTTTTGTTGTTGTTGATGTTGTTGTTGTTGTTTATTTGACGTTGTTGTTATTGTTGTTTATTTGACGTTGTTGTTGTTGTTGTTTATATGACGTTGTTGTTGTTGTTATTGTTATTGTTTATTTGACGTTGTTGTTGTTGTTGTTTATTTGATGTTGTTGTTGTTGTTGCTGTTTATTTGACATTGTTGTTGTTGTTGACGTTGTTGTTGTTGTTTATTTGACATTGTTGTTGTTGTTGTTGTTGACGTTGTTGGTGTTGTTGTTTATTTGACGTTGTTGTTGTTGTTGTTGTTGTTGACGTTGTTGGTGTTGTTGTTTATTTGACGTTGTTGTTGTTGTTTATTTGACATTTTTGTTATTGACATTGTTGTTGTTGTTGTTGTTTATATGACGTTGTTGTTGTTGTTGTTTATTTGATGTTGTTGTTGTTGTTATTGTTTATTTGACGTTGGTGTTGTTGTTGTTTATTTGACGTTGTTGTTGTTGTTATTTATTTGACGTTGTTGTTGTTGTTGTTGTTTATTTGACGTTGTTGCTGTTGTTGTTGTTGTTGTTGTTGTTTATTTGACGTTGTTATTGTTGTTTATTTGACGTTGTTTTTGTTATTTGACGTTGTTGTTGTTGTTGTTGTATTTGTTGTTGTTGTTGTTGTTGTATTTGTTGTTGTTGTTGTTGCTTATTTGACGTTGTTGTTATTGTTGTTGTTTATTTGACGTTGTTATTGCTGTTGTTTATTTGACGTTGTTGTTGTTGTTTATTTGATGTTGTTGTTGTTGTTTATTTGACGTTGTTGTTGTTGACGTTGTTGTTGTTGTTGTTTATTTGACGTTGTTATTGTTGTTGGTGTTGTTTATTTGACGTTGTTGTTGTCATTGTTGTTGTTTATTTGACGTTGTTGTTGTTGTTGTTTATTTAACGTTGTTGTTGTTATTTATTTAACGTTGTTGTTGTTGTTGTTGTTTATTTGACGTTGTTGTTGTTGTTTATTTGACGTTGTTGTTGTTGTTATTTATTTGACATTGTTGTTGTTGTTGACGTTGTTGTTGTTGTTTATTTGACATTGTTGTTGTTGTTGTTGTTTATTTGACGTTGTTGTTGTTGTTGTTTATTTGACGTTGTTTTAGTTGTTTTTGTTTATTTGGCGTAGTTGTTGTTTATTTGACATTGTTGTTGTTGACATTGTTGTTATTGTTGTTTATTTGACGTAGTTGTTGTTGTTGACGTTATTGTTGTTGTTTATTTGACGTTTTTGTTGTTGTTGATGTTGTTGTTGTTTATTTGACGTTGTTGTTGTTGTTTATTTGACGTTGTTGTTGTTGTTATTGTTGTTGTTTATTTGACGTTGTTGTTGTTGTTATTGTTGTTGTTTATTTGACGTTGTTGTTGTTGTTTATTTGATGTTGTTGTTGTTGTTTATTTGACATTGTTGTTGTTGTTGACGTTGTTGTTGTTGTTGTTTATTTGACATTGTTATTGTTGTTGTTTATTTGACGTTGTTGTTGTTGTTTATTTGACGTAGTTGTTGTTGTTGACGTTGTTGTTGTTGTTGTTGTTGTTGTTTATTTGACGTTTTTGTTGTTGTTGATGTTGTTGATATTGTTGTTTATTTGACGTTGTTGTTATTGTCTATTTGACGTTGTTGTTGTTGTTTATTTGACGTTGTTGTTGTTGTTGTTGTTATTGTTGTTGTTTATTTGACGTTGTTATTGTTATTTATTTGATGTTGTTGTTGTTGTTGTTTATTTGACGTTGGTGTTATTGTTGTTTATTTGACGTTGTTATTGTTGTTATTTATTTGACGTTGTAGTTGTTGTTATTTATTTGACGTTGTTGTTGTTGTTATTGTTTATTAGACGTTGTTGTTGTTGTTTATTTGACGTTGTTATTGTTGTTTATTTGACGTTGTTGTTATTGTTGTTGTTTATTTGACGTTGTTGTTGTTATTTATTGGAAGTTGTTGTTGTTGTTGACGTTGTTGTTGTTGTTTATTTGACGTTGTTGTTGTTGACGTTGTTGTTGTTGTTGTTGTTTATTTGACGGTGTTGTTGTTGTTTATTTGACGTTGTTGTTGTTATTTATTTGACATTGTTGTTGTTGTTATTGTTTATTTGACGTTGTTGTTGTTTATTTGACGTTGTTGTTGTTGTTGACGTTGTTGTTGTTGTTGTTGTTGTTGACGTTGTTGTTGTTGTTGTTGTTGTTTATTTGACGTTGTTGTTATTGTTGTTTATTTGACGTTGTTGTTGTTGTTGTTGTTTATTTGACGTTGTTGTTGTTGTTGTTTATTTGATGTTGTTGTTGTTGTTGTTTATTTGACGGTGTTGTTGTTGTTGTTGTTGTTGACATTGTTGTTGTTGTTGTTGTTTATTTGACGTTGTTGTTGTTGACATTGTTGTTGTTGTTGTTTATTTGACGTTGTTTTTGTTGTTGTTGTTTATTTGGCGTTGTTATTGTTGTTTATTTGACATTGTTGTTGTTGACATTGTTGTTGTTGTTGTTTATTTGACGTAGTTTTTGTTGATGACGTTGTTGGTTTTATTGTTGTTTATTTGACGTTTTTGTTGTTGTTGGTGTTGTTGTTGTTGTTGTTTATTTGACGTTGTTGTTGTTGTTGTTGTTTATTTGACGTTGTTGTTGTTATTTATTTAACGTTGTTGTTGTTGTTGTTGTTTAATTGACGTTGTTGTTGTTGTTTATTTGACGTTGTTGTTGTTGTTTATTTGACGTTGTTGTTGTTGTTGTTATTTATTTGACATTGTTGTTGTTGTTGACGTTGTTGTTGTTGTTGTTTATTTGACATTGTTGTTGTTGTTGTTGTTGTTTATTTGACGTTGTTGTTGTTGTTGTTTATTTGACGTTGTTTTAGTTGGTTTTGTTTATTTGGCGTTGTTGTTGTTTATTTGACATTGTTGTTGTTGACATTGTTGTTATTGTTGTTTATTTGACGTAGTTGTTGTTGTTGACGTTATTGTTGTTGTTTATTTGACGTTTTTGTTGTTGTTGTTGTTTATTTGACGTTGTTGTTGTTGTTTATTTGACGTTGTTGTTGTTGTTATTGTTGTTGTTTATTTGACGTTGTTGTTGTTGTTGTTATTGTTGTTGTTTATTTGACGTTGTTGTTGTTGTTGTTTATTTGATGTTGTTGTTGTTGTTTATTTGACATTGTTGTTGTTGTTGACGTTGTTGTTGTTGTTGTTTATTTGACATTGTTGTTGTTGTTGTTTATTTGACGTTGTTGTTGTTGTTTATTTGACGTAGTTGTTGTTGTTGACGTTGTTGTTGTTGTTGTTTATTTGACGTTTTTGTTGTTGTTGATGTTGTTGATATTGTTGTTTATTTGACGTTGTTGTTATTGTCTATTTGACGTTGTTGTTGTTGTTTATTTGACGTTGTTGTTGTTGTTGTTATTGTTGTTGTTTATTTGACGTTGTTATTGTTGTTTATTTGATGTTGTTGTTGTTGTTGTTTATTTGACGTTGGTGTTATTGTTGTTTATTTGACGTTGTTGTTGTTGTTATTTATTTGACGTTGTAGTTGTTGTTATTTATTTGACGTTGTTGTTGTTGTTATTGTTTATTAGACGTTGTTGTTGTTGTTGTTTATTTGACGTTGTTATTGTTGTTTATTTGACGTTGTTGTTATTGTTGTTGTTTATTTGACGTTGTTGTTGTTGTTATTTATTGGAAGTTGTTGTTGTTGTTGACGTTGTTGTTGTTGTTTATTTGACGTTGTTGTTGTTGACGTTGTTGTTGTTGTTGTTTATTTGACGGTGTTGTTGTTGTTTATTTGACGTTGTTGTTGTTATTTATTTGACATTGTTGTTGTTGTTATTGTTTATTTGACGTTGTTGTTGTTGTTTATTTGACGTTGTTGTTGTTGTTGACGTTGTTGTTGTTGTTGTTGTTGACGTTGTTGTTGTTGTTGTTGTTTATTTGACGTTGTTGTTATTGTTGTTTATTTGACGTTGTTGTTGTTGTTATTGTTGTTTATTTGACGTTGTTGTTGTTGTTGTTGTTGTTTATTTGACGTTGTTGTTGTTGTTGTTGTTGTTTATTTGACGTTGTTGTTGTTATTGATGTTGTTTATTTGACGTTGTTGTTGTTGTTTATTTAATGTTGTTGTTATTGTTGTTTATTTGACATTGTTGTTGTTGACGTTGTTGTTGTTGTTGTTTATTTGACATTGTTGTTGTTGTTGTTGACGTTGTTATTGTTGTTGTTTATTTGACGTTGTTGTTGTTGTTGTTTATTTGACGTTGTTGTTGTTGTTGTTGTTTATTTGACGTTGTTTTAGATGTTGTTGTTTATTTGACGTTGTTGTTGTTGTTGTTTATTTAACGTTGTTTTAGATGTTGTTGTTTATTTGACGGTGTTGTTGTTTATTTGACAGTGTTGTTGTTGACGTTGTTGTTGTTGTTGTTGTTTATTTGACATTGTTGTTGTTGTTGTTGACTATGTTGGTGTTGTTGTTTATTTGACGTTGTTGTTGTTGTTGCTTTGACGTTTTTGTTATTGACATTGTTGTTGTTGTTGTTTATATGACGTTGTTGTTGTGGTTGTTGTTGTTTATTTGACATAGTTGTTGTTGTTGACATTGTTGTTGTTGTTGTTGTTGTTTATTTGACATTTTTGTTGTTGTAGATGTTGTTGTTGTTGTTGTTTATTTGACGTTGTTGTTATTGTTTATTTGACATTTTTGTTGTTGTTGTTTATTTGACGTTTTAGTTGTTGTTGTTGTTTATTTGACGTTGTTGTTGTTGTTGTTTATTTGATGTTGTTGTTGTTATTGTTTATTTGACGTTGGTGTTGTTGTTGTTAATTTGACGTTGTTGTTGTTGTTGTTATTTATTTGACGTTTTTGTTGTTGTTATTGTTTATTTGACGTTGTTGCTGTTGTTGTTGTTGTTATTGTTGTTGTTTATTTGACGTTGTTGATGTTGTTGTTTATTTGATGTTGTTGTTGTTATTGTTTATTTGACGTTGGTGTTGTTGTTGTTTATTTGACGTTGTTGTTGTTGTTATTTATTTGACGTTGTTGTTGTTGTTGTTATTGTTTATTTGACGTTGTTGCTGTTGTTGTTGTTGTTTATTTGACGTTGTTATTGTTGTTTATTTGACGTTGTTTTTGTTATTTGACGTTGTTGTTGTTGTTGTTGTATTTGTTGTTGTTGTTGTTGTTGTTGTATTTGTTGTTGTTGTTGTTGTATTTGTTGTTCTTGTTGTTGTTGCTTATTTGACGTTGTTGTTATTGTTGTTGTTTATTTGACGTTGTTATTGCTGTTGTTTATTTCACGTTGTTGTTGTTGTTGTTGTTTATTTGATGTTGTTGTTGTTGTTTATTTGACGTTGTTGTTGTTGACGTTGTTGTTGTTGTTTATTTGACGTTGTTATTCTTGTTGGTGTTGTTTATTTGACGTTGTTGTTGTCATTGTTGTTGTTTATTTGACGTTGTTGTTGTTGTTTATTTAACGTTGTTGTTGTTATTTATTTAACGTTGTTGTTGTTGTTGTTGTTGTTTATTTGACGTTGTTGTTGTTGTTTATTTGACGTTGTTGTTGTTGTTTATTTGACGTTGTTGTTGTTGTTATTTATTTGACATTGTTGTTGTTGTTGACGTTGTTGTTGTTGTTTATTTGACATTGTTGTTGTTGTTGTTGTTGTTTATTTGACGTTGTTGTTGTTGTTGTTGTTGTTGTTGTTTATTTGACGTTGTTTTAGTTGTTTTTGTTTATTTGGCGTTGTTGTTGTTTATTTGACATTGTTGTTGTTGACATTGTTGTTATTGTTGTTTATTTGACGTAGTTGTTGTTGTTGACGTTATTGTTGTTGTTTAATTGACGTTTTTGTTGTTGTTGTTGATGTTGTTGTTGTTGTTGTTTATTTGACGTTGTTGTTGTTGTTTATTTGACGTTGTTGTTGTTGTTATTGTTGTTGTTTATTAGACGTTATTGTTGTTGTTATTGTTGTTGTTTATTTGACGTTGTTGTTGTTGTTGTTTATTTGATGTTGTTGTTGTTGTTTATTTGACATTGTTGTTGTTGTTGACGTTGTTGTTGTTGTTTATTTTGACATTGTTGTTGTTGTTGTTTATTTGACGTTGTTGTTGTTGTTTATTTGACGTAGTTGTTGTTGTTGACGTTGTTGTTGTTGTTGTTTATTTGACGTTTTTGTTGTTGTTGATGTTGTTGATATTGTTGTTTATTTGACGTTGTTGTTATTGTCTATTTGACGTTGTTGTTGTTGTTTATTTGACGTTGTTGTTGTTGTTGTTATTGTTGTTGTTTATTTGACGTTGTTATTGTTGTTTATTTGATGTTGTTGTTGTTGTTGTTTATATGACGTTGTTGTTGTTGTTGTTTATTTGACGTTGTTGTTGTTGTTTATTTGATGTTGTTGTTGTTGTTTATTTGACGGTGTTGTTGTTGTTGTTTATTTGACGTTGTTGTTGTTGTTGATGTTGTTGTTGTTGTTTATTTGACGTTTTTGTTGTTGATGTTGTTGTTGTTTTTGTAGTTGTTTATTTGACGTTGTTGTTGTTGTTTATTTGACGTTGTTGTTGTTGTTGTTTATTTGACGTAGTTGTTGTTGTTGACGTTGTTGTTGTTGTTGTTGTTTATTTGACATTTTTGTTGTTGTTGATGTTGTTGTTGTTGATGTTGTTGTTGTTGTTGTATATTTGACGTTGTTGTTATTGTTGTTTATTTGACGTTGTTGTTGTTTATATGACGCTGTTGTTGTTATTGTTGTTGTTTATTTGACGTTGTTGTTGTTGTTGTTTATTTGATGTTGTTGTTGTTGTTTATTTGACATTGTTGTTGTTGTTGACGTTGTTTATTTGACATTGTTGTTGTTGTTTTTGACGTTGTTGGTGTTGTTGTTTATTTGACGTTGTTGTTGTTGTTGTTGTTGTTGTTTATTTGACGTTGTTTGAGTTGTTGTTGTTTATTTGACGTTGTTGTTTATTTGACGTTTTTGTTTTTGACATTGTTGTTGTTGTTGTTTATATGACGTTGTTGTTGTTGACGTTGTTGTTGTTGTTGTTGTTTATTTGACGTTTTTGTTATTGACATTGTTGTTGTTGTTGTTTATATGACGTTGTTGTTATTATTTATTTGACGTTGTTGTTGTTGTTTATTTGACGTTGTTGTTGTTGTTGTTGTTATTATTGTTGTTTATTTGACGTTGTTGTTGTTTATTTGATGTTGTTGTTGTTTATTTGACGTTGGTGTTGTTGTTGTTTATTTGACGTTGTTGTTGTTGTTGTTATTTCTTTGACGTTGTTGTTGTTGTTATTGTTTATTTGACGTTGTTGTTGTTGTTGTTGTTGATGTTTATTTGACGTTGTTGTTGTTGTTTATTTGACGTTGTTTTTGTTATTTGACGTTGTTGTTGTTGTATTTGTTGTTGTTGTTGTTGCTTATTTGACGTTGTTGTTATTGTTGTTGTTTATTTGACGTTGTTGCTGTTGTTTATTTGACGTTGTTGTTGTTATTTATTTGATGTTGTTGTTGTTGTTGTTTATTTGACGTTGTTGTTGTTGACGTTGTTGTTGTTGTTGTTGTTTATTTGACATTGTTATTGTTGTTGATGTTGTTTATTTGACGTCGTTGTTGTTGTTTATTTGACGTTGTTGTTGTTGTTGTTTATTTGACGTTGTTGTTGTTGTTATTTATTTGACGTTGTTGTTGTTTATTTGACGTTGTTGTTATTGTTGTTTATTTGACGTTGTTGTTGTTGTTGTTGTTTATTTGACGTTGTTGTTGTTGTTGTTTATTTGACATTGTTGTTGTTGTTGACGTTGTTGTTGTTGTTTATTTGACATTGTTGTTGTTGTTGTTGGTGTTGGTGTTTATTTGACGTTGTTGTTGTTGTTGTTGTTGTTGTTGTTGTTGTTTATTTGACGTTGTTTTAGTTGTTGTTGTTTATTTGGCGTTGTTGTTGTTTATTTGACATTGTTGTTGTTGACATTGTTGTTGTTGTTGTTTATTTGACGTAGTTGTTGTTGTTGACGTTGTTGTTGTTGCTTATTTGACGTTTTTGTTGTTGTTGATGTTGTTGTTGTTGTTGTTTATTTGACGTTGTTGTTGTTAATGTTTATTTGACGTTGTTGTTGTTATTGTTGTTGTTTATTTGACGTTGTTGTTGTTGTTGTTTATTTGTTGTTGTTGTTGTTTATTTGACATTGTTGTTGTTGTTGTTGACGTTGTTGTTGTTGTTGTTGTTGTTTATTTGACATTGTTGTTGTTGTTGTTGTTTATTTGACGTTGTTTTTGTTGTTTGTTTGACGTAGTTGTTGTTGCTGACGTTGTTGTTGTTGTTGTTGTTTATTTGACGTTATTGTTGTTGTTGATGTTGTTGTTGTTGTTTATTTGACGTTGTTGTTATTGTCTATTTGACGTTGTTGTTTTTTGTTTATTTGACGTTGTTGTTGTTGTTATTGTTGTTGTTTATTTGAGGTTGTAATTGTTGTTTATTTGATGTTGTTGTTGTTGTTGTTTATTTGACGTTGGTGTTGTTGTTGTTTATTTGACGTTGTTGTTGTTATTATTTATTTGACGTTGTTGTTATTGTTTATTAGAAGTTGTTGTTGTTGTTGTTTATTTGACGTTGTTATTGTTGTTTATTTGACATTGTTGTTATTGTTGTTGTTTATTTGACGTTGTTGTTGTTGTTTATTGGACGTTGTTATTGTTGTTGTTGTTGTTGTTGTTTATTTGACGTTGTTGTTGTCGTTGTTGTTGTTTATTTGACGTTGTTGTTGCTGTTGTTTATTTGACGTTGTTGTTGTTGTTATTTATTTGACGTTGTTGTTTTTTATTTGACGTTGTTGTTGTTGTTTATTTGACGTTGTTATTGTTGTTGTTGTTGTTTATTTGACGTTGTTGTTGTTTTAGTTGTTTATTTGACATTGTTGTTGTTGTTGTTGACGTTGTTGTTGTTGTTTATTTGACATTGTTGTTGTTGTTGTTGGTGTTGTTGTTTATTTGACGTTGTTGTTGTTGTTTATTTGACGTTATTTTAGTTGTTATTGTTTATTTGGCGTTGTTGTTGTTTATTTGACATTGTTGTTGTTGTTGTTGTTTATTTGACGTAGTTGTTGTTGTTGACGTTGTTGTTGTTGTTGTTTATTTGACGTTTTTGTTGTTGTTGATGTTGTTGATGTTGTTGTTTATTTGACGTTGTTGTTGTTGTTGTTTATTTGACGTTGTTGTTGTTGTTTATTGGACGTTGATGTTGTTGTTGTATATTTGACGGTGTTGTTGTTGTTGTTTATTTGACGTTGTTGTTGTTGTTTATTTGACGTTGTTGTTGTTGTTTATTTGACGTTGTTGTTTTTGACATTGTTGTTGTTGTTTATTTGACGTAGTTGTTGTTGTTAACGTTGTTGTTGTTGTTGTTGTTGTTTATTTGACGTTTTTGTTGTTGTTGATGTTGTTGTTGTTGTTGTTTATTTGACGTTGTTGTTATTGTTGTTTATTTGACGTTGTTGTTGTTGTTTATATGACGTTGTTGTTGTTGTTATTGTTGTTGTTTATTTGACGTTGTTGTTGTTGTTGTTGTTGTTTATTTGATGTTGTTATTGTTGTTGCTGTTTATTTGACATTGTTGTTGTTGACGTTGTTGTTGTTGCTTATTTGACATTATGTTGTTGTTGTTGTTGACGTTGTTGGTGTTGTTGTTTATTTGACGTTGTTGTTGTTGTTGTTTATTTGACGTTGTTTTAGTTGTTGTTGTTTATTTGACGTTGTTGTTGTTTATTTGACGTTGTTGTTGTTGTTGTTTATTTGACGTTCTTGTTGTTGACATTGTTGTTGTTGTTGTTGTTGTTGTTTATTTGACGTAGTTTTTGTTGTTGACGTTGTTGTTGTTGTTGTTGTTTATTTGACGTTTTTGTTGTTGTTGATGTTGTTGTTGTTGTTTATTTGACGTTGTTGTTGTTGTTGTTGTTGTTTATTTGACGTTGTTGTTGTTGTTGTTCATTTGACGTTGTTGTTGTTGTTGTTTATTTGACGTTGTTGTTGTTATTGATGTTGTTTATTTGACGTTGTTGTTGTTGTTTATTTAATGTTGTTGTTGTTGTTGTTGTTTATTTGACATTGTTGTTGTTGTTGACGTTGTTGTTGTTGTTTATTTGACATTGTTGTTGTTGTTGTTGTTGTTGACGTTGTTGTTGTTGTTGTTGTTTATTTGACGTTGTTGTTGTTGTTGTTTATTTGACGTTGTTTTAGATGTTGTTGTTTATTTGACGTTGTTGTTGTTGTTGTTGTTGTTGTTGTTTATTTAACATTGTTTTAGATGGTGTTGTTTATTTGACGTTGTTGTTGTTGTTGTTGTTTATTTAACATTGTTTTAGATGTTGTTGTTTATTTGACGGTGTTGTTGTTTATTTGACAGTGTTGTTGTTGTTGACGTTGTTGTTGTTGTTGTTGTTTATTTGACATTGTTGTTGTTGTTGACGTTGTTGGTGTTGTTGTTTATTTGACGTTGTTGTTGTTGTTTATTTGACATTTTTGTTATTGACATTGTTGTTGTTGTTGTTGTTGTTGTTGTTTATATGACGTTGTTGTTGTTGTTGTTTATTTGATGTTGTTGTTGTTATTGTTTATTTGACGTTGGTGTTGTTGTTGTTTATTTGACGTTGTTGTTGTTGTTATTTATTTGACGTTGTTGTTGTTGTTATTGTTTATTTGACGTTGTTGCTGTTGTTGTTGTTGTTTATTTGACGTTGTTATTGTTGTTTATTTGACGTTGTTTTTGTTATTTGACGTTGTTGTTGTTGTTGTTGTATTTGTTGTTGTTATTTGACGTTGTTGTTGTTGTTGTTGTATTTGTTGTTGTTGTTGTTGTTGTTGTATTTGTTGTTGTTGTTGTTGCTTATTTGACGTTGTTGTTATTGTTGTTGTTTATTTGACGTTGTTATTGCGGTTGTTTATTTGACGTTGTTGTTGTTGTTGTTTATTTGATGTTGTTGTTGTTGTTGTTTATTTGACGTTGTTGTTGACGTTGTTGTTGTTGTTGTTTATTTGACGTTGTTATTGTTGTTGGTGTTGTTTATTTGACGTTGTTGTTGTCATTGTTGTTGTTTATTTGACGTTGTTGTTGTTGTTGTTTATTTAACGTTGTTGTTGTTATTTATTTAACGTTGTTGTTGTTGTTGTTGTTTAATTGACGTTGTTGTTGTTGTTTATTTGACGTTGTTGTTGTTGTTTATTTGACGTTGTTGTTGTTGTTGTTATTTATTTGACATTGTTGTTGTTGTTGACGTTGTTGTTGTTGTTGTTTATTTGACATTGTTGTTGTTGTTGTTGTTGTTTATTTGACGTTGTTGTTGTTGTTGTTTATTTGACGTTGTTTTAGTTGGTTTTGTTTATTTGGCGTTGTTGTTGTTTATTTGACATTGTTGTTGTTGACATTGTTGTTATTGTTGTTTATTTGACGTAGTTGTTGTTGTTGACGTTATTGTTGTTGTTTATTTGACGTTTTTGTTGTTGTTGTTGTTTATTTGACGTTGTTGTTGTTGTTTATTTGACGTTGTTGTTGTTGTTATTGTTGTTGTTTATTTGACGTTGTTGTTGTTGTTGTTATTGTTGTTGTTTATTTGACGTTGTTGTTGTTGTTGTTTATTTGATGTTGTTGTTGTTGTTTATTTGACATTGTTGTTGTTGTTGACGTTGTTGTTGTTGTTGTTTATTTGACATTGTTGTTGTTGTTGTTTATTTGACGTTGTTGTTGTTGTTTATTTGACGTAGTTGTTGTTGTTGACGTTGTTGTTGTTGTTGTTTATTTGACGTTTTTGTTGTTGTTGATGTTGTTGATATTGTTGTTTATTTGACGTTGTTGTTATTGTCTATTTGACGTTGTTGTTGTTTATTTGACGTTGTTGTTGTTGTTGTTATTGTTGTTGTTTATTTGACGTTGTTATTGTTGTTTATTTGATGTTGTTGTTGTTGTTGTTTATTTGACGTTGGTGTTATTGTTGTTTATTTGACGTTGTTGTTGTTGTTATTTATTTGACGTTGTAGTTGTTGTTATTTATTTGACGTTGTTGTTGTTGTTATTGTTTATTAGACGTTGTTGTTGTTGTTGTTTATTTGACGTTGTTATTGTTGTTTATTTGACGTTGTTGTTATTGTTGTTGTTTATTTGACGTTGTTGTTGTTGTTATTTATTGGAAGTTGTTGTTGTTGTTGACGTTGTTGTTGTTGTTTATTTGACGTTGTTGTTGTTGACGTTGTTGTTGTTGTTGTTGTTTATTTGACGGTGTTGTTGTTGTTTATTTGACGTTGTTGTTGTTATTTATTTGACATTGTTGTTGTTGTTATTGTTTATTTGACGTTGTTGTTGTTGTTTATTTGACGTTGTTGTTGTTGTTGACGTTGTTGTTGTTGTTGTTGTTGACGTTGTTGTTGTTGTTGTTGTTTATTTGACGTTGTTGTTATTGTTGTTTATTTGACGTTGTTGTTGTTGTTGTTGTTGTTTATTTGACGTTGTTGTTGTTGTTGTTTATTTGATGTTGTTGTTGTTGTTGTTTATTTGACGGTGTTGTTGTTGTTGTTGTTGTTGACATTGTTGTTGTTGTTGTTGTTTATTTGACGTTGTTGTTGTTGACATTGTTGTTGTTGTTGTTGTTTATTTGACGTTGTTTTTGTTGTTGTTGTTGTTTATTTGGCGTTGTTATTGTTGTTTATTTGACATTGTTGTTGTTGACATTGTTGTTGTTGTTGTTTATTTGACGTAGTTTTTGTTGATGACGTTGTTGGTTTTGTTGTTGTTTATTTGACGTTTTTGTTGTTGTTGGTGTTGTTGTTGTTGTTTATTTGACGTTGTTGTTGTTGTTGTTGTTTATTTGACGTTGTTGTTGTTGTTGTTCATTTGACGTTGTTGTTGTTGTTGTTTATTTGACGTTGTTGTTGTTATTGATGTTGTTTATTTGACGTTGTTGTTGTTGTTTATTTAATGTTGTTGTTATTGTTGTTTATTTGACATTGTTGTTGTTGACGTTGTTGTTGTTGTTGTTTATTTGACATTGTTGTTGTTGTTGTTGACGTTGTTATTGTTGTTGTTTATTTGACGTTGTTGTTGTTGTTGTTTATTTGACGTTGTTGTTGTTGTTGTTGTTTATTTGAGGTTGTTTTAGATGTTGTTGTTTATTTGACGTTGTTGTTGTTGTTTATTTAACGTTGTTTTAGATGTTGTTGTTTAATTGACGGTGTTGTTGTTTATTTGACACTGTTGTTGTTGTTGACGTGGTTGTTGTTGTTGTTGTTGTTTATTTGACATTGTTGTTGTTGTTGTTGACGTTGTTGGTGTTGTTGTTTATTTGACGTTGTTGTTGTTGTTGCTTTGACGTTTTTGTTATTGACATTGTTGTTGTTGTTGTTTATATGACGTTGTTGTTGTTGTTGTTGTTTATTTGACATAGTTGTTGTTGTTGACATTGTTGTTGTTGTTGTTGTTTATTTGACATTTTTGTTGTTGTAGATGTTGTTGTTGTTGTTGTTTATTTGACGTTTTTGTTGTTGTTGTTTATTTGACGTTTTAGTTGTTGTTGTTGTTTATTTGATGTTGTTGTTGTTGTTTATTTGATGTTGTTGTTGTTATTGTTTATTTGACGTTGGTGTTGTTGTTGTTAATTTGACGTTGTTGTTGTTGTTATTTATTTGACGTTTTTGTTGTTGTTGTTGTTTATTTGACGTTGTTGCTGTTGTTGTTGTTGTTATTGTTGTTGTTTATTTGACGTTGTTGATGTTGTTGTTTATTTGATGTTGTTGTTGTTATTGTTTATTTGACGTTGGTGTTGTTGTTGTTTATTTGACGTTGTTGTTGTTGTTATTTATTTGACGTTGTTGTTGTTGTTGTTATTGTTTATTTGACGTTGTTGCTGTTGTTGTTGTTGTTTATTTGACGTTGTTATTGTTGTTTATTTGACGTTGTTTTTGTTATTTGACGTTGTTGTTGTTGTTGTTATTGTATTTGTTGTTGTTGTTGTTGTATTTGTTGTTGTTGTTGTTGTTGTATTTGTTGTTGTTGTTGCTTATTTGACGTTGTTGTTATTGTTGTTGTTTATTTGACGTTGTTATTGCTGTTGTTTATTTGACGTTGTTGTTGTTGTTGTTTATTTGATGTTGTTGTTGTTGTTTATTTGACGTTGTTGTTGTTGACGTTGTTGTTGTTGTTGTTTATTTGATGTTGTTATTGTTGTTGGTGTTGTTTATTTGACGTTGTTGTTGTCATTGTTGTTCTTTATTTGACGTTGTTGTTGTTGTTGTTTATTTAACGTTGTTGTTGTTATTTATTTAACGTTGTTGTTGTTGTTGTTTATTTGACGTTGTTGTTGTTGTTTATTTGACGTTGTTGTTGTTGTTGTTTATTTGACGTTGTTGTTGTTGTTATTTATTTGACATTGTTGTTGTTGTTGACGTTGTTGTTGCTTATTTGACGTTGTTGTTATTGTTGTTGTTTATTTGACGTTGTTATTGCTGTTGTTTATTTGACGTTGTTGTTGTTGTTGTTGTTGTTTATTTGATGTTATTGTTGTTGTTTATTTGACGTTGTTGTTGTTGACGTTGTTGTTGTTGTTGTTTATTTGACGTTGTTATTGTTGTTGTTGTTGTTTTTTTGACGTTGTTGTTGTCATTGTTGTTGTTTATTTGACGTTGTTGTTGTTGTTGTTGTTGTTTATTTAACGTTGTTGTTATTTATTTAACGTTGTTGTTGTTGTTTATTTGACGTTGTTGTTGTTGTTTATTTGACGTTGTTGTTGTTGTTGTTTATTTGACGTTGTTGTTGTTGTTATTTATTTGACATTGTTGTTGTTGTTGTTGACGTTATTGTTGTTATTTATTTGACATTGTTGTTGTTGTTTTTGGTGTTGTTGTTTATTTGACGTTGTTGTTGTTGTTTATTTGACATTGTTTTAGTTGTTTTTGTTTATTTGGCGTTGTTGTTGTTTATTTGACATTGTTGTTATTGTTGTTTATTTGACGTAGTTGTTGTTGTTGACGTTGTTGTTGTTGTTGTTTATTTGACATTTTTGTTGCTGTTGATGTTGTTGTTGTTGTTGTTGTAGTTTATTTGACGTTGTTGTTGTTGTTATTGTTGTTGTTTATTTGACGTTGTTGTTGTTGTTATTGTTGTTGTTTATTTGACGTTGTTGTTGTTGTTGTTGTTTATTTGATGTTGTTGTTGTTGTTGACGTTGTTGTTGTTGTTTATTTGACATTGTTGTTGTTGTTTATTTGACGTTGTTGTTGTTGTTTATTTGACATAGTTGTTGACGTTGTTGTTGTTGTTGTTCTTGTTTATTTGACGTTTTTGTTGTTGTTGATGTTGTTGATGTTGTTGTTTATTTGACGTTGTTGTTATTGTCTATTTGACGTTGTTGTTGTTGTTTATTTGACGTTGTTGTTGTTGTTATTGTTGTTGTTTATTTGACGTTGATATTGTTATTTATTTGACGTTGTTGTTATTGTTGTTGTTTATTTGACGTTGTTGTTGTTGTTTATTGGACGTTGTTGTTGTTGTTGACGTTGTTGTTGTTGTTGTTTATTTGACGTTGTTGTTGTTGACGTTGTTGTTGTTGTTATTGTTATTTATTTGACGTTGTTGTTGTTGTTGTTTATTTGACGTTGTTGTTGTTGTTTATTTGACGTTGTTGTTGTTATTTATTTGACATTGTTGTTGTTGTTGTTGTTATTGTTTATTTGACGTTGTTGTTGTTTATTTGACGTTGTTGTTGTTGTTGACGTTGTTGTTGTTGTTGTTGTTGACGTTGTTGTTGTTGTTGTTGTTTATTTGACGTTGTTGTTGTTGTTTATTTGACGTTGTTGTTGTTGTTGTTTATTTGACGTTGTTGTTGTTGTTTTATTTGATGTTGTTGTTGTTGTTTATTTGACGGTGTTGTTGTTGTTGTTTATTTGACGTTGTTGTTGTTGTTGACGTTGTTGTTGTTGTTGTTTATTTGACGTTTTTGTTGTTGATGTTGTTGTTGTTTTTGTAGTTGTTTATTTGACGTTGTTGTTGTTTATTTGACGTTGTTGTTGTTGTTGTTGTTGTTTATTTGACGTAGTTGTTGTTGTTGACGTTGTTGTTGTTGTTGATGTTGTTGTTTATTTGACGTTTTCGTTGTTGTTGATGTTGTTGTTGATGTTGTTGTTGTTGTATATTTGACGTTGTTGTTATTGTTATTTATTTGACGTTGTTGTTGTTGTTGTTGTTTATATGACGTTGTTGTTGTTGTTATTGTTGTTGTTTATTTGACGTTGTTGTTGTTGTTTATTTGATGTTGTTGTTGTTGTTGTTTATTTGACATTGTTGTTGTTGACGTTGTTGTTGTTGTTGTTGTTTATTTGACATTGTTGTTGTTGTTGTTGTTGACGTTGTTGGTGTTGTTGTTTATTTAACGTTGTTGTTGTTGTTTATTTGATGTTGTTTTAGTTGTTGTTGTTTATTTGACGTTGTTGTTGTTGTTTATTTGACGTTGTTGTTGTTGACATTGTTGTTGTTGTTGTTGTTGTTTATTTGACATTGTTTTTGTTGTTGTTGTTTATTTGGCGTTGTTGTTGTTGTTGTTTATTTGACATTGTTGTTGTTGAAATTGTTGTTGTTGTTTATTTGACGTAGTTTTTGTTGTTGACGTTGTTGTTGTTGTTGTTGTTGTTGTTTATTTGACGTTTTTGTTGTTCTTGATGTTGTTGTTGTTGTTGTCTATTTGACGTTGTTGTTGTTGTTGTTGTTGTTTATTTGACGTTGTTGTTGTTGTTGTTGTTGTTCATTTGACGTTGTTGTTGTTGTTGTTGTTCATTTAACGTTGTTTTAGATGTTGTTGTTTATTTGACGGTGTTGTTGTTTATTTGACATTGTTGTTGTTGTTGACATTGTTGTTGACGTTGTTTATTTGACATTGTTGTTGTTGTTGACGTTGTTGGTGTTGTTGTTTATTTGACGTTGTTGTTGTTGTTGTTTATTTGACGTTGTTTTAGTTGTTGTTGTTTATTTGACATTTGTTGTTGTTGTTTATTTGACGTTTTTGTTTTTGACATTGTTGTTGTTGTGGTTTATATGACGTTGTTGTTGTTGTTGTTGTTTATTTGACATAGTTGTTGTTGTTGACGTTGTTGTTGTTGTTGTTGTTTATTTGACGTTTTTGTTGTTGATGATGTTGTTGTTGTTGTTTATTTAACGTTGTTGTTATTGTTTATTTGACGTTGTTGTTGTTGTTTATTTGACGTTGTTGTTGTTGTTGTTATTGTTGTTGTTTATTTGAAGTTGTAGTTGTTGTTGTTGTTTATTTGATGTTGTTGTTGTTTATTTGACGTTGGTGTTGTTGTTGTTTAGTTGACGTTGTTGTTGTTGTTGTTATTTATTTGACGTTGTTGTTGTTATTGTTTATTTGACGTTGTTGTTGTTGTTGTTTATTTGACGTTGTTATTGTTGTTTATTTGACGTTGTTTTTGTTATTTGACGTTGTTGTTGTTGTTGTTGTTGTATTTGTTGTTGTTGTTGTTGCTTATTTGACGTTGTTGTTATTGTTGTTGTTTATTTGACGTTGTTGCTGTTGTTTATTTGACGTTGTTGTTGTTGTTGTTTATTTGATGTTGTTGTTGTTGTTTATTTGACTTTGTTGTTGTTGGCGTTGTTGTTGTTGTTGTTGTTTATTTGACGTTATTATTGTTGTTGCTGTTGTTTATTTGACGTTGTTGTTGTCGTTGCTGTTGTTTACTTGACGTTGTTGTTATTGTTGTTGTTGTTGTTTACTTGACGTTGTTGTTGTTGTTATTTATTTGACGTTGTTGTTGTTTATTTGACGTTGTTGTTGTTGTTGTTGTTTATTTGACGTTGTTGTTGTTGTTGTTTATTTGACGTTGTTGTTGTTGTTGTTTATTTGACATTGTTGTTGTTGTTGTTGACGTTGTTGTTGTTGTTTATTTGACATTGTTGTTGTTGTTGTTGTTGTTGTTTATTTGACGTTGTTGTTGTTGTTGTTTATTTGACGTTGTTTTAGTTGTTGTTGTTTATTTGGCGTTGTTGTTGTTTATTTGACATTGTTGTTGTTGTTGTTTATTTGACGTAGTTATTATTGTTGACGTTGTTGTTGTTGCTGTTATTGCTTATTTGAAGTTTTTGTTGTTGTTGATGTTGTTGTTGTTGTTGTTTATTTGACGTTGTTGTTATTGTCTATTTGACGTTGTTGTTGTTGTTTATTTGACGTTGTTGTTGTTGTTATTGTTGTTGTTTATTTGAGGTTGTTATTGTTGTTTATTTGATGTTGTTGTTGTTGTTTATTTGACGTTGGTGTTGTTGTTGTTTATTTGACGTTGTTGTTGTTGTTATTTATTTGACGTTGTTGTTGTTGTTATTGTTTATTAGAAGTTATTGTTGTTGTTGTTTATTTGACATTGCTATTGTTGTTTATTTGACGTTGTTGTTATTGTTGTTGTTTATTTGACGTTGTTGTTGTTGTTTATTGGACATTGTTATTGTTGTTGTTTATTTGACGTTGTTGTTGTCGTTGTTGTTGTTTATTTGACGTTGTTGTTGTTGTTGTTGTTTATTTGACGTTGTTGTTGTTATTTATTTGACGTTGTTGTTGTTTATTTGACGTTATTGTTGTTATTTATTTGACGTTGTTGTTGTTGTTGTTGTTTATTTGACGTTGTTGTTGTTGTTGTTTATTTGACATTGTTGTTGTTGTTGACGTTGTTGTTGTTGTTTATTTGACGTTTTTGTTGTTGATGTTGTTGTTGTTTTTGTAGTTGTTTATTTGACGTTGTTGTTGTTGTTTATTTGACGTTGTTGTTGTTGTTGTTTATTTGACGTAGTTGTTGTTGTTGACGTTGTTGTTGTTGTTGATGTTGTTGTTTATTTGACGTTTTTGTTGTTGTTGATGTTGTTGTTGATGTTGTTGTTGTTGTATATTTGACGTTGTTGTTATTGTTATTTATTTGACGTTGTTGTTGTTGTTGTTGTTGTTTATATGACGTTGTTGTTGTTGTTATTGTTGTTGTTTAATTGACGTTGTTGTTGTTGTTTATTTGATGTTGTTGTTGTTTATTTGATGTTGTTGTTGTTGTTGTTGTTGTTGTTTATTTGACATTGTTGTTGTTGTTGACGTTGTTGTTGTTGTTTATTTGACATTGTTGTTGTTGTTGTTGACGTTGTTGGTGTTGTTGTTTATTTAACGTTGTTGTTGTTGTTGTTGTTGTTTATTTGATGTTGTTTTAGTTGTGTTGTTTATTTGACGTTGTTGTTGTTGTTTATTTGACGTTGTTGTTGTTGTTTATTTGACGTTCTTGTTGTTGACATTGTTGTTGTTGTTGTTGTTGTTGTTGTTTATTTGACGTTGTTTTTGTTGTTGTTGTTGTTTATTTGGCGTTGTTGTTGTTGTTTATTTGATGTTGTTTTAATTGTTGTTGTTTATTTGACGTTGTTGTTGTTGTTGTTTATTTGGCGTTGTTGTTGTTGTTGTTTATTTGACGTTGTTGTTGTTGACATTGTTGTTGTTGTTGTTGTTGTTTATTTGACGTTGTTTTTGTTGTTGTTGTTTATTTGGCGTTGTTGTTGTTTATTTGACATTGTTGTTGTTGACATTGTTGTTGTTGTTTATTTGACGTAGTTTTTGTTGTTGACGTTGTTGTTGTTGTTGTTGTTTATTTGACGTTTTTGTTGTTCTTGATGTTGTTGTTGTTGTTGTTTATTTGACGTTGTTGTTGTTGTTGTTGTTGTTTATTTGACGTTGTTGTTGTTGTTGTTCATTTGACGTTGTTGTTGTTGTTGTTTATTTGACGTTGTTGTTGTTATTGATGTTGTTTATTTGACGTTGTTGTTGTTGTTTATTTAATGTTGTTGTTGTTGTTTATTTGACATTGTTGTTGTTGTTGACGTTGTTGTTGTTGTTGTTTATTTAATGTTGTTGTTGTTGTTTATTTGACGTTGTTTTAGATGTTGTTGTTTATATGACGTTGTTGTTGTTTATTTAACGTTGTTTTAGATGTTGTTGTTTATTTGACGGTGTTGTTGTTTATTTGACATTGTTGTTGTTGTTGACGTTGTTGTTGACGTTGTTTATTTGACATTGTTGTTGTTGTTGATGTTGTTGTTGACGTTGTTGTTGTTGTTGTTGTTTATTTGACGTTTTTGTTGTTGATGATGTTGTTGTTGTTGTTTATTTAACGTTGTTGTTATTGTTTATTTGACGTTGTAGTTGTTGTTTATTTGACGTTGTTGTTGTTGTTATTGTTGTTGTTTATTTGACGTTGATGTTGTTGTTTATTTGACGTTGTTGTTATTGTTGTTGTTTATTTGACGTTGTTGTTGTTGTTTATTGGACGTTGTTGTTGTTGTTGACGTTGTTGTTGTTGTTGTTTATTTGACGTTGTTGTTGTTGACGTTGTTGTTGTTATTATTATTATTTATTTGACGTTGTTGTTGTTGTTGTTGTTTATTTGACGTTGTTGTTGTTGTTGTTTATTTGACGTTGTTGTTGTTATTTATTTGACATTGTTGTTGTTGTTGTTATTGTTTATTTAACGTTGTTGTTGTTTATTTGACGTTGTTGTTGTTGTTGACGTTGTTGTTGTTGTTGTTGTTGACGTTGTTATTGTTGTTGTTGTTGTTTATTTGACGTTGTTGTTGTTGTTGTTTATTTGACGTTGTTGTTGTTGTTTATTTGACGTTGTTGTTGTTGTTTATTTGATGTTGTTGTTGTTGTTTATTTGACGGTGTTGTTGTTGTTGTTGTTTATTTGACGTTGTTGTTGTTGTTGACGTTGTTGTTGTTGTTGTTGTTGTTTATTTGACGTTTTTGTCGTTGATGTTGTTGTTGATGTTGTTGTTGTATATTTGACGTTGTTGTTATTGTTATTTATTTGACGTTGTTGTTGTTGTTGTTTATATGACGTTGTTGTTGTTGTTATTGTTGTTGTTTATTTGACGTTGTTGTTGTTGTTTATTTGATGTTGTTGTTGTTATTGTTGTTGTTTATTTGACGTTGTTGTTGTTGTTTATTTGATGTTGTTGTTGTTGTTTATTTGACATTGTTGTTGTTGTTGACGTTGTTGTTGTTTATTTGACATTGTTGTTGTTGTTGTTGTTGACGTTGTTGGTGTTGTTGTTTATTTAACGTTGTTGTTGTTGTTTATTTGATGTTGTTTTAGTTGTTGTTGTTTATTTGACGTTGTTGTTGTTGTTTATTTGACGTTGTTGTTGTTGACATTGTTGTTGTTGTTGTTTATTTGACGTTGTTTTTGTTGTTGTTGTTTATTTGGCGTTGTTGTTGTTGTTTATTTGACATTGTTGTTGTTGAAATTGTTGTTGTTGTTTATTTGACGTAGTTTTTGTTGTTGACGTTGTTGTTGTTGTTGTTGTTGTTTATTTGACGTTTTTGTTGTTCTTGATGTTGTTGTTGTTGTTGTTGTTTATTTGACGTTGTTGTTGTTGTTTATTTGACGTTGTTGTTGTTGTTGTTGTTGTTCATTTGACGTTGTTGTTGTTGTTCATTTAACGTTGTTTTAGATGTTGTTGTTTATTTGACGGTGTTGTTGTTTATTTGACATTATTGTTGTTGTTGACGTTGTTTATTTGACATTGTTGTTGTTGTTGACGTTGTTGGTGTTGTTGTTTATTTGACGTTGTTGTTGTTGTTTATTTGACGTTGTTTTAGTTGTTGTTGTTTATTTGACATTTGTTGTTGTTGTTTATTTGACGTTTTTGTTTTTGACATTGTTGTTGTTGTTGTTTATATGACGTTGTTGTTGTTGTTGTTTATTTGACATAGTTGTTGTTGTTGACGTTGTTGTTGTTGTTGTTGTTTATTTGACGTTTTTGTTGTTGATGATGTTGTTGTTGTTGTTTATTTAACGTTGTTGTTATTGTTTATTTGACGTTGTTGTTGTTGTTTATTTGACGTTGTTGTTGTTGTTATTGTTGTTGTTTATTTGACGTTGTTGTTGTTGTTGTTTATTTGATGTTGTTGTTGTTTATTTGACGTTGGTGTTGTTGTTGTTTATTTGACGTTGTTGTTGTTGTTGTTATTTATTTGACGTTGTTGTTGTTATTGTTTATTTGACGTTGTTGTTGTTGTTGTTGTTGTTTATTTGACGTTGTTATTGTTGTTTATTTGACGTTGTTTTTGTTATTTGACGTTGTTGTTGTTGTATTTGTTGTTGTTGTTGTTGCTTATTTGACGTTGTTGTTATTGTTGTTGTTTATTTGACGTTGTTGCTGTTGTTTATTTGACGTTGTTGTTGTTGTTGTTTATTTGATGTTGTTGGTGTTGTTTATTTGACTTTGTTGTTGTTGACGTTGTTGTTGTTGTTGTTTATTTGACGTTGTTATTGTTGTTGCTGTTGTTTATTTGACGTTGTTTTTGTCGTTGTTGTTGTTTACTTGACGTTGTTGTTGTTGTTGTTGTTGTTGTTGTTTACTTGACGTTGTTGTTGTTGTTATTTATTTGACGTTGTTGTTGTTTATTTGACGTTGTTGTTGTTGTTGTTGTTTATTTGACGTTGTTGTTGTTGTTGTTTATTTGACGTTGTTGTTGTTGTTGTTTATTTGACATTGTTGTTGTTGTTGTTGTTGTTGTTTATTTGACATTGTTGTTGTTGTTGTTGTTTATTTGACGTTGTTGTTGTTGTTGTTTATTTGACGTTGTTTTAGTTGTTGTTGTTTATTTGGCGTTGTTGTTGTTTATTTGACATTGTTGTTGTTGTTGTTTATTTGACGTAGTTATTATTGTTGACGTTGTTGTTGTTGTTGTTGCTTATTTGACGTTTTTGTTGTTGTTGATGTTGTTGTTGTTGTTGTTTATTTGACGTTGTTGTTGTTAATGTTTATTTGACCTTGTTGTTGTTGTTATTGTTGTTGTTTATTTGACGTTGTTGTTGTTGTTGTTTATTTGTTGTTGTTGTTGTTTATTTGACATTGTTTTTGTTGTTGACATTGTTGTTGTTGTTGTTGTTTATTTGACATTGTTGTTGTTGTTTATTTGACGTTGTTGTTGTTGTTTGTTTGACGTAGTTGTTGTTGCTGACGTTGTTGTTGTTGTTGTTGTTTATTTGACGTTTTTGTTGTTGTTGATGTTGTTGTTGTTGTTGTTTATTTGACGTTGTTGTTATTGTCTATTTGACGTTGTTGTTGTTGTTTATTTGACGTTGTTGTTGTTGTTATTGTTGTTGTTTATTTGAGGTTGTTATTGTTGTTTATTTGATGTTGTTGTTGTTGTTTATTTGACGTTGGTGTTGTTGTTGTTTATTTGACGTTGTTGTTGTTATTTATTTGACGTTGTTGTTGTTGTTATTGTTTATTTGAAGTTATTGTTGTTGTTGTTTATTTGACATTGTTATTGTTGTTTATTTGACGTTGTTGTTATTGTTGTTGTTTATTTGACGTTGTTGTTGTTGTTTATTGGACATTGTTATTGTTGTTGTTGTTGTTGTTGTTTATTTGACGTTGTTGTTGTCGTTGTTGTTGTTTATTTGACGTTGTTGTTGTTGTTGTTTATTTGACGTTGTTGTTGTTATTTATTTGACGTTGTTGTTGTTTATTTGACGTTATTATTGTTATTTATTTGACGTTGTTGTTGTTGTTGTTTATTTGACGTTGTTGTTGTTGTTGTTGTTTATTTGACATTGTGGTTGTTGTTGACGTTGTTGTTGTTGTTTATTTGACGTTTTTGTTGTTGATGTTGTTGTTGTTTTTGAAGTTGTTTATTTGACGTTGTTGTTGTTGTTTATTTGACGTTGTTGTTGTTGTTGTTGTTTATTTGACGTAGTTGTTGTTGTTGACGTTGTTGTTGTTGTTGATGTTGTTGTTTATTTGACGTTTTTGTTGTTGTTGATGTTGTTGTTGATGTTGTTGTTGTTGTATATTTGACGTTGTTGTTATTGTTATTTATTTGACGTTGTTGTACCCCAAAATTTGCCCTCCCATATTCATCAAGAATTGTCAAAATCAAGGTCACAAAATTCCCCAAGGTTGTGCAGCTCAACTGTCTCCTAGACAGTCAAAACTAGGGTTTGAGTTCTGGTCAAGCAAATGAACTTTTCAAAGGCCCAATCAAGTCTCATATGCCTACAAATGTGGTCAGGCATCCTCATGGCAAGTTTCAAGGCATTCAGCTCAAAATTGCACAGTCAAAACCCTAGGTTGCACTACAGTCAACTGTAGGGGCAAAATGGTCATTTGACAGTCAAAAGTTCAAATTTTTGGTCAATATATCATTTTGAAGCCACAAACATCATTTGATCAATGCTTGATCATGATTTTCAAGATTTGGCTTAGAAATCATCAAAGATGCAAAAGTTGCTATATTTGGACAGCTGAAAAAGTCAACTGAAATTGACCAGGGCATAACTTTCACATGGATTATCAGAAAAATTCTATCCAAAGCTCATTTTGAAGAGAAAGACATTTCCTACAATTCATCTTCATGTTCCAAGTCCAAGAAATGCTCTCACAAAAAGTTATCAATTTCAACATTATAGGTCATTTTCAAAAGTCAACAAAAAGTGACTTTAAGTCAAAGGCCATAACTTGAGATTGGTAAATCAAAATGACATGGGACCAAAGGCATTGGTTGAAGGACTCAAAGACCTTTCCAAAATGTCCAAGAACATGTGAAAAGCTTAAAAATTGACCAAGTTATGCCTTGTGGAAGTTGGGAAATTTTTAGGAATTTTGAAAAGTCAACATTGATGCAAAAGGCCTAAAAATGCAAATGGGCCTATTTTTCTTCCAAGATTCTTCATGCCAAGCCTATGCACGACCATTAGGCCCAAAGGGAAGTATTCTCATATTTTTTAATTATTTATTTGAATTAATATTAATTTATATTCATTTAAATGATTTTAATATATGAAAAATATCAAACTAACCTAAAAAAATCTTTTCATGCACATTATAAACTCAATATTTCGTGTAAGTCTTAAATAGGCAAATTTGGATGAGATTGGATCATGATTGAACAAAAACAACATGAAAAAGATATGAAAAAAGATTTTCCAAAATCAAATATTGAAATTCATCAATGCATAAGATTTTGTCCAATGTTTCTTGACCTAATCACTCCATATATGATCAGAATGAGAACCCTAATGCTCCTAGACTCCAAGCTGCGCATGAACAAGCTTTGGCATTCTTGAATTTTCTCATAAAAACACCAATACTGAAATCAAGGTTTGAGTGTGATTCAAGCTCCAATTTTTATTTCATTAGCATCCTGAGACGTCCCTAAACGTTTCTCAATCAAAAACAACAAGTCAAACGCCTTGAAACGGTATCACAAAGTCAAACTGAACCAAGAAAATATTGAAATCGCATAGCATGATTTAGACATCTTTTGCATATTTTGTTTATGAATTCTTGTTTCTCATGATGTTCTAAAGCTAACCATACTAACTAATTTTATTTTTGAGCAATATACGTGAATCTGCCATGAATGGTCTTTAGGGTTTCAGGAACTCAAAAAGAGGGTTTCCCAATACAAGAAAAATTAGGACTTCTGGATACCATGGTTGAATTCAGGGCTTAGAGACGAAGAAGAACATGTCATCGCGCCCAATTTATGTTTGGATATGGGCTATTCGCTATTTTCGTGAATACCCTCTAAAACCACGTTTCAAAACCGTTCCCATAGCGTTCTGTGTTACAGGGGTGGGGAGGAAGAAGATGGCGTGTCCATCAGCCATTGGATAGTTTGAATTTCGCGCGAATTTCTAAAAGCGTTAGCGTGTTCTTTTTATATTATTTATGTTATATTATATGTTAAATATGAACGTGATGGCTCAGTGGTTGAGTGCTACGCTTGTAACCTTCAAGACCTGGGTTCAAGTCCCAGGTCTTCAACAATTTCCTATTATTTTTCCTTTGATAATCACATGCAGGCATAAGATAAGGATTCACCATACGTCTTCAAATCAAACCACACACGCGTCCAACATGATCAGATCAAAGGCTTCAATTAAGAGAACACGCTAGGGCCAAGTCAACACGTTAGCATCCAATTGGCAAAGTCAACGAGGGCCATGCTTAATGGGCCAATGTCTAGGGCCTGAACCTCCACAATGGGACAGAACACCCCCTGGTTTGCATTTGTTTTCTATTTCCCTTCTTATTTTATTTTTTGCCATTTTATTTACTTTATTTGTTTTAATTATTTTTTCAGCAAAATACAAAAACACACAAAATCAGAAAAAATATAAAAAATATAATATTTATTTTATTGTTTTCATAAATAAATTAGAATGTAAATTATGTAGTGTAATTAGGTTTAATTTTAATTCCTTTTTAATAAAAAAATCCAAAAATGTAGAATTTAGGTTTTAATTGTTAATTCTTTTTGTTTCCCTTTTTCCACAATAATAATTATTATTTATTTATTTATTTTCCTATCTAAATTGTACATAATAAATTTTAGGTTTAATTTAGATCATATTTTAATTCTTTTCTTAATAAATAAAAAATATTAGAATTAGGGTTTGCCGTTTAATTTAATTTTAATTAATTCTCCTTTTTTCTCATTAAATCTAAAAAATACAAAAATACCAAAAAAAACATTTAAACACTTAATTTTAATTTTCTTATTAATTTTAATTGTTTGTAAAAGGGTCCAACGCCCTATTTTTGTTTTAATTTCCTTATTTCGCGCATTTATCTTATGTCGTTTAATTATAATTATGTAATTGTCCCTAAGCCATGTAATTTACTTTTCGCACTTTATTTCTTCGCTTTATTTATTTTTCGCTAAATCGGGTCCGGTTTAATTTTGGCGATGTGGACCCGCGCCATTTGTAATAGTCTAGCTTTATTTCCTCGCAATTTATAACTGTTAAATATGCATGCAAGAATGAATGGACAAATTAAAATCAAGCGTAGAACACGACAAACATGACAAGACAAATAACTGAAACATGACACACAATTCGCACACACCACCCCTAGGGTACGCCTCACTGTTGCCTTTCGAAAGGTGGTCGTCGAGTAGAAAACGTCTTAGTAAGTCCTCATGATCCGGGAACCTGGCATGAGGGTAGCTTCTAAGGTGTCTTCCCATTGCTCTGGTGATCACCACGTCCCGAACATCGAATTGACCCGAACACCTCCAACGGTAGTGCTACCTACCTCTCAATGGTGGGATGGCACTACTTTAAAGGACATCTACACAGACGAATTCCTTAGGGTAGGTAGGTTCTCATGGATACTTGCTCTAACTTCAAAAACAAACGAAAAACCTTTTCACACCGACACATTTTCAAAAGCTTTCAAAACAAACTTTTCAAACACTCTGACGTACGAGTCGATCTGAAATTTTTCAAAAGAAACTTTTAAACCCACATTGAAAAGCACGCAAAACAATTTGAAAACACATTGAGCAAGTATCTAAGAGCCCATGGATAACCATGGATAGAAAGGGTGCTAACACCTTCCCTTTCTATAACCTACCTCCCGAACCGAGAGCAATCTCTTTAAAGGAATTTTTCTGTGCTTTTGTCCTTTCCAATTGGAGAAAATAAAAGACGGTGGCGACTCTTGCTTCCGCGACATTTCGCGAACCAGCGTTAAAACAGTCAGTTCCAGATCCACCGATCACAGAACTGGCGACTCTGCTGGGGACCTAAAATTAAAGTGAGGTGTACCTTAGGGTTAGTTCATAACTGTGTTCAATTGTATTGACTTGTCTGCTTTAAATTTGTGGGTTGCATGGGAGTTACATAGATCCTAACCCGGATCTGGGGATACCCTGTTTAGGTAGCATAAGCTGTGAGGGACCTGTCCGGCGTATACCGGCATGGGTGAAGCAGTGGCTACGTTGGTGTGGCGCCTTGGTCTGTACCGATATCCCTCGTGTTGAAACGGGGAGAATATGGGTCTTCCAAGGAGTCATTAAGCACCAACAGACCTTAGAACCTTAAATGACCCAACTTGGCCATTAGAACAGTAGCAGTATGCTACGCCCATTGAGGCTAAACTCTCGTGATGGTTCTGGCCGCAAGAAAAGATTGCGATGCTGGAGTTATGACCGATTGAGGGTAGTCAATGATATTGGGATCCTCTAAGAACCCGGTTACTTTGATAGGACAGGTATGAACCAACGAACTGAAAGAGGGTAATACCTAGACCTCATGCTGGCCTAAACTCTAAGGGCTTCTCTTGCGTGACTTGTGTGCCTTCGTACTTGACTACTTGCATGCTTGTTATCTGACACTTGAGCTACTTGCAGGTTTTGTTTATAGTCCTTAATAGGGACTCATAACAGGGTATACTAAGTTTCTTACAGGTTTTGGTTTGCAGTCCTTAATTAGGACTCATAACAGGGTTTACCGAATTTCTTGCAGGTTTTGTTTTTTAGTCCTCAATTGGGACTCATGACAGGTTTTACTTGAGTTTCTTGCAGGCTTTATTTACAGTCCTTAATTGAGACTCATAACAGGGTCACTTACATTACCCCATGCATACCATAACATCATACCATTGCATACATACTAACCCATTTCAAGGATCTCAAGGGCTTGTGATGCAGGTCATGATGAATCAAACGTCTAGCAAGGGGGCAAAGGGGATTTATTTTCCTCTAAGCCAAGATTGTCAGGGGCTATGACCCACTGGATATGGTGAGCTTTGACACTTGAAGAAGGTTCCCCGAGCCAAGGTTGTCAGGGGCTATGACCCACTTGATATGGTGAGCCTTTGACCCTTGGAAGAAAGACTCTCAACAAATATGAAGTTTCCTTCAATCAAGTTGCCAGTTTCCAACTCTAACAAGTTTCTCTGTTTACCCCGCGAGGTCCTTGAAATCATTGCATGCATATCATACATCTCATTACATTGCAGGTATCCCTTTGACATGTTGCTTACCCTTCGTCGCTGTTTATTTCAGCCGATCGTCATGAATCCTGAATCTTCAACCGAGCACACTATCAAGGACCTCCAGGCTCAGAACGCCCAGTTCCAAGAGCTGATCATGAATTTGACTCAGGGGCAACAAGATCTGAAGGCTCTGCTCTTGAAGAAGGAAAAGAAGAAGAAGAGGACTGTTTTGTTCAACCCTAGACGCAGATCTGGGGACACCCTACAGCATCAAACTGAGAGGACAACTCCCTCTGTGAGGGAAAGCAGTCACCATGAGAGAAAGGTGCCTAGTCCAGTGGTCTCCGACAACGAGACAGATTTCAACGACGAGCAGTACCCCCCGGCTGAGGATAAGTACAAACAGTTGGAAGACCGGTTAAGTGTTATGGAGATACAAAAGGTGCCTGGCCTGGACTTCGAAGATCTAGGTCTGTCTTCTGGGGTAGTGATCCCGCACAAGTTTAAGGCACCTGCCTTTGCTAAATACAACGGGGCATCCTGTCCTAAATTGCATCTCAGGTCTTACACAAGGAGGATCCATCCCTATACAGCTGACAAAAACTTATGGATCCATTTCTTCCAAGAGAGCCTTTCAGGGACTCAGCTCGAGTGGTTCTATCAACTGAGTGGAGCCAACATCCGCAGCTGGGAGGACTTGGCCACTGCTTTCTACAAGCATTACCAGTACAACGCTGACCTCGCTCCCACGCGCACTCAGCTTCAGGGAATGTCTATGGGTGCAGGCGAAGGTTTCAAAGAATATGCTCAAAAATGGAGAGACCTTGCTGGAAGGGTACAACCACCTCTAATTGACCGTGAGCTCGTTGACATGTTCTTGGGGACTTTGTCTGGTCCATTCTACAACCATCTGATTGGGAATTCTTCTGCTGGGTTCACAGATCTTATCTTGACTGGGGAGAGAATTGAAGCTGGTATCAAGTCGGGGAAGATTCAAGAAACCGCACTCGTCGATGCTCAGAAAAGGCCCCACAGTGGGAAGAAGGAGTCCAATGCTATACATGGTAAAAATGGTCATCATGATGTAGGGGCAATCCAGATTTCTGATCCCACGCCCGTTCAACCAAGAAAGAGCAATAGGCGTAGGATAAAGCATCAAGATAGGAAGTATACTGACATCAACATGTCTTTGTCTCAGGCATTACAGCAATTGCTGAGGGCAAAACTGATCACACTAAAGGATCCTCCTCAAAATCCTGACACTTCCTCTCCCAAGTACAACCCGGGTGTGAGATGTGCCTACCATTCTGACAGTCCTGGACATGACACCGACGACTGTTGGACCTTGAAGAACAAGATCCAGGATTTGATTGACGCCAAGGAGGTCGAGTTTGAACACTGATCCTACACCAAATCATCGAGAATGTCTTTTGTTCATTCAAATGTTCAAGTTGTATTTTTCTTTGATTGTTCAAACATTTATTCATGTTAAACATTGTTATCACATTAATGCATCGCTTATGTCTATTTTGAATCAATATATTCGTATTCACTAAATGCAAATCATTTTCATATTTTTTCTGATGTCAACTCTTGATCTAAAATTCTAAGCCTCTTGAGGGAGGATGACGAAAACGATACCACGATCTGCAGTATGCTTTTGAACAGACCCCGCTGATGAGGTACAGGCATTGTTTCAAATCCTAAACACTGGAGTTATAAGGATGATAATCCCTCGTCAACCCCTCTGAGCCAAAGAAGTAGGAGTTTTTCTTTTCGAAATTTAAAACCCTTAATCATAACCTGGGGCAGGGTAGTCTCTCAGTTGATCCAAGTGCATAACGAATGGCACCAAAGAAGTCCTTACAAAACGAAAGACAGTGATGGTTCCGAATAATCAATAAAGAAAGGAAGTCATTATCTCAAAAAATAAAAAACCCATTAAGTCAAAACCCATGAAGGAGACTTACAAAACTGGGGCATCCCGCTGACTGTAATTCCAAAAAAGGAAACAGTTCAGGCAAAAAAAGAAAGGGATAACAAAAAATCAGAAAAGAAAGAGGTCATACAAACCCTCAATAAAAAGGAAATGACTGCCTAATCCAAATATACTGTCAATATCTGAACCATCACCGGAAAATCAGAGCAAAGACTCAAACAAGGTCTAACGTATGATCAACTGAGTTTAGGTTTGGAGAACATCACGAAGAGCGGGTGGGTACAAATAATTTGAGCCTTTATCCTTTGTTTCTTAAACCGTGAACCAGGCCACGTTATAACCCTTAAAAGTCCTAGCTGAAGCACGGGTTAGTTCGAAAGCATACTGTTACGAAAGGTATCCTGACTCCTTAAGGCCTATGGTAAATACGGAGTTGACATCACATTTTACAAACATCTAATTGTTTTATGAAAAAAGAATGCATTTTTAAAAACCTTCAAGACAGACATAGGCTTTGCATTTTTAACATAACTTTATTTGCATATGACCTTTTGTTTGAACAACAGGGAAATTCGCATAATGAAAGTCTAATGAACAAGAGTATCTCTAATCAAGGGGCATGGCATGACCATGGTCCATCATCTGGGGCAACCCAATCAAGATTCGGAGAATCTCTCAAAAGGCCAAATAGCCTGGGGCAAATCTCAACCTGAGTCACTTGGGGCACTCCAGCAACGAATCTTGCCTGATCAAACACTCTCTGGTGGCATGACAAAACACTTCTGACAGGGGCACCTCCCTACATTCTGAGAGCATGGACATAGTCGAAAAAATACTACGCAAAATCAAAGGCCCGCTAGGCTGACATGCCTAGGCAAAAATTAGGGCTTCCCGTCGAACCAAAAGGGTTCGGGCAAAATGTAGGGATGAAAATGAAAAAATCTGTACACCCGGCAAGTCGAAAACCTGAAAGGGCGGCTTGGGCAAAAATGGGTATCCCGGTGGACTGAAAACCCGAAAGGGCGGTCCAGGCAAAAATTAGGGATAAAGCGTAAAACTATGTCTCATTGATCACTGTGCATCCAGAATCTGGTATCTGCATCAAGCTCAAACGGCATCGATCAGTCAGCCTCACCTTCAACCAAGGTCATCAAGTGATGAGACGCTCGGAGTTATAAAGGCAATAGCAGAGTTGAAACCCAGTGGATCATTCATCATTCACACAGCTGTTTTATTTTCATTTGTACAAAACTTGTATAAACTCTTTTGATCGGCGACGTACCTCTTACTAGGACGTCAGCCTCTTGTACACAAAACGCCTATTTTCAGGCCATTCAAAATCAATAAAAATATATTTCCAGTTAAACGTGCCCAAATGTTTTTCTTTTTCTGTTTTGTTTTGCGAAGAACGTCCAAGGTTCAATTTGTGATGTATGCATTGACAATAATTTGCTAACTCATAAATATTTGCATACGAAACAAAGGAATTCATTGCAGGTGACACTGGAAACAGGGGCAATAAAGAGCTGTCTGAGCAGTCCAATTGTTATATCCTTTAAGGTACCGAGGTAGGTTCAGCTAAAGAACACGGCCAAGTGTATCTCAATTCCCCAGGGAGTGGTTCAGTAAAACAGTACACCCTTCTCCAAGCAGAATCATCAAATATCAAGGAAATTGAGTATCCTCCTGTAGTTCTCAATACCTCCCCAGCAGCACGCATTCTTAACAAACATCTCCGGCAGTCTTGGTCTAAAGATTGTTCCCCCGGCGGTATACCACTACTCAAAGGAATCACTTCCCTACAATTCAAACTCCCCAGGAGAATCCAATCCAGTTCCCCAGGAAAAGTTGGAATCCATCTCCTCAAGAAGTAAGCTTATCCCCAGTAGATTCTGGAAGCTTATCCCTCGCAGAACACGAACGCGTCGTCCCGGCTTGATTTAAAGAGTTATTTCCGTAACAGGATATAACTGGGTTATCCTCAGCCAAAAGCCACGGAAAGAGCGTCCTCGGCAAAATATCTTCCTACCCCCAGCGAAGTCTATCAACACTTCCAGCACGACAAAGATATCCCCAGCATAACTACGGTATCCCCAGCGGAGTTATCTTCATCAACTCAGCAAAACATCGCTATCCCCCACAGAATAGCACTTCCCAGCATGATCACTAGAGTATCTTTTCTCCCGCAGAAATTATTTCATTTGCCAAGTTCATTCCTCAACGGAGTTATCTTCTCCTACTGGTATTCTTGCAACAATCATCCACAGCGGAAGCGAAATCTCTTCCTCAACATCAGCCCAGGATATGACTTCCCGGCACCCGTCAAGGATTTATTTTCCTAGACAAAAACATACATGAATCATCACATACATCATTATAGCATGCATGTACACATCATATCATATAAATCGTATCCATGTTTGCTTGATCCATACCATGCATCGCATATAACTGACCTCTACCTTTCAGGAAGGGTGCAGTTGAAATTCCCAAACATATTTCAAAGATGTCTCTAGTCCAGTTAAATCGACTCCAAACAGATTTTTCTGATAAAGACTCAGTAGAAGTTATGGTCCCCTCTCCAACGGCGTGTGAGGTGGTAATTCCTTTTTCAGATGTTCCCCTCTCCGGCATGAGCGTGAGGTGATATTCTTTTATGGTCCCCTCTCCAACGGCGTGTGAGGTGGTAATTCCTTCTTCAGATGTTTTCCTCTCCGGCATGAGCGTGAGGTGATATTCTTTTATGGTCCCCTCTCCAACGGCGTGTGAGGCGGTAATTCCTTCTTCAGATGTTCCCCTCTCCGGCATGAGCGTGAGGTGATATTCTTTTATGGTCCCCTCTCCAACGGCGTGTGAGGCGGTAATTCCTTCTTCAGATGTTCCCCTCTCCGGCATGAGCGTGAGGTGATATTCTCCTATGGTCCCCTCTCCAACGGCGTGTGAGGTGGTAATTCCTTCTTCAGATGTTTCCCTCTCCGGCATGAGCGTGAGGTGATATTCTCCTATGGTCCCCTCTCCAACGGCGTGTGAGGTGGTAATTCCTTCTTCAGATGTTCCCCTCTCCGGCATGAGCGTGAGGTGATATTCTCTTATGGTCCCCTCTCCAACGGCGTGTGAGGTGGTAAATCCTTCTTCAGATGTTCCCCTCTCCGGCATGAGCGTGAGGTGATATTCTCTTATGGTCCCCTCTCCAACGGCGTGTGAGGTGGTAATTCCTTCTTCAGATGTTCCCCTCTCCGGCATGAGCGTGAGGTGATATTCTCTTATGGTTCCCTCTCCAACGGCGTGTGAGGCGGTAATTCCTTTCCAAGATGTTTCCCTCTCCGGCATGAGCGTGAGGTGACATTTCCTTCCAGATTATAACTTCCTATAGTTCCCTCTCCAACGGTGAGTAAGGTGACTCCCTTTGAGATTATAATGTCCTTTGGTTCTCTTCCTGACACTACGAAGATGGTAATTCTCACCAAGATTCTCTCAACGAGCGTTGTTGAGGTTGAAATCATTCAGGATTCTCTTACCATCCATGCTAAGGCAGTAACCATCCCTGGTTCATTCATCAGCGTTTGAAGCTCCAGACCCAGCTCCTGTAACCAGTCAGGATACATCTATACCAAGCATCTAAAATCAGCTCCTGCAACGTGTCAGGTACTCATTTTCTCTTTTGCAGGTATGCAGGTTCTCGCTAAGGAATCTCCTACGCGATCAACGTCCAGATGGCATCTATAAGCCCATCATCCTATCCAAGCAACATCCAAATGGCATCTATAAGCCCATTCCCTCATCATCATTGCTACTATGTGAGCGCAAATTTCTGGGCACTTTAGTGTTCAATCATCTTCTACCCTCGGATTACGAAAGGCACGTCAGCCAATCTGCATCCTCAGGTCTAAGAAGATTGAACAGGGGCAACTGTTGTACCCCAAAATTTGCCCTCCCATATTCATCAAGAATTGTCAAAATCAAGGTCACAAAATTCCCCAAGGTTGTGCAGCTCAACTGTCTCCTAGACAGTCAAAACTAGGGTTTGAGTTCTGGTCAAGCAAATGAACTTTTCAAAGGCCCAATCAAGTCTCATATGCCTACAAATGTGGTCAGGCATCCTCATGGCAAGTTTCAAGGCATTCAGCTCAAAATTGCACAGTCAAAACCCTAGGTTGCACTACAGTCAACTGTAGGGGCAAAATGGTCATTTGACAGTCAAAAGTTCAAATTTTTGGTCAATATATCATTTTGAAGCCACAAACATCATTTGATCAATGCTTGATCATGATTTTCAAGATTTGGCTTAGAAATCATCAAAGATGCAAAAGTTGCTATATTTGGACAGCTGAAAAAGTCAACTGAAATTGACCAGGGCATAACTTTCACATGGATTATCAGAAAAATTCTATCCAAAGCTCATTTTGAAGAGAAAGACATTTCCTACAATTCATCTTCATGTTCCAAGTCCAAGAAATGCTCTCACAAAAAGTTATCAATTTCAACATTATAGGTCATTTTCAAAAGTCAACAAAAAGTGACTTTAAGTCAAAGGCCATAACTTGAGATTGGTAAATCAAAATGACATGGGACCAAAGGCATTGGTTGAAGGACTCAAAGACCTTTCCAAAATGTCCAAGAACATGTGAAAAGCTTAAAAATTGACCAAGTTATGCCTTGTGGAACTTGGGAAATTTTTAGGAATTTTGAAAAGTCAACATTGATGCAAAAGGCCTAAAAATGCAAATGGGCCTATTTTTCTTCCAAGATTCTTCATGCCAAGCCTATGCACGACCATTAGGCCCAAAGGGAAGTATTCTCATATTTTTTAATTATTTATTTTAATTAATATTAATTTATATTCATTTAAATGATTTTAATATATGAAAAATATCAAACTAACCTAAAAAAATCTTTTCATGCACATTATAAACTCAATATTTCGTGTAAGTCTTAAATAGGCAAATTTGGATGAGATTGGATCATGATTGAACAAAAACAACATGAAAAAGATATGAAAAAAGATTTTCCAAAATCAAATATTGAAATTCATCAATGCATAAGATTTTGTCCAATGTTTCTTGACCTAATCACTCCATATATGATCAGAATGAGAACCCTAATGCTCCTAGACTCCAAGCTGCGCATGAACAAGCTTTGGCATTCTTGAATTTTCTCATAAAAACACCAATACTGAAATCAAGGTTTGAGTGTGATTCAAGCTCCAATTTTTATTTCATTAGCATCCTGAGACGTCCCTAAACGTTTCTCAATCAAAAACAACAAGTCAAACGCCTTGAAACGGTATCACAAAGTCAAACTGAACCAAGAAAATATTGAAATCGCATAGCATGATTTAGACATCTTTTGCATATTTTGTTTATGAATTCTTGTTTCTCATGATGTTCTAAAGCTAACCATACTAACTAATTTTATTTTTGAGCAATATACGTGAATCTGCCATGAATGGTCTTTAGGGTTTCAGGAACTCAAAAAGAGGGTTTCCCAATACAAGAAAAATTAGGACTTCTGGATACCATGGTTGAATTCAGGGCTTAGAGACGAAGAAGAACATGTCATCGCGCCCAATTTATGTTTGGATATGGGCTATTCGCTATTTTCGTGAATACCCTCTAAAACCACGTTTCAAAACCGTTCCCATAGCGTTCTGTGTTACAGGGGTGGGGAGGAAGAAGATGGCGTGTCCATCAGCCATTGGATAGTTTGAATTTCGCGCGAATTTCTAAAAGCGTTAGCGTGTTCTTTTTATATTATTTATGTTATATTATATGTTAAATATGAACGTGATGGCTCAGTGGTTGAGTGCTACGCTTGTAACCTTCAAGACCTGGGTTCAAGTCCCAGGTCTTCAACAATTTCCTATTATTTTTCCTTTGATAATCACATGCAGGCATAAGATAAGGATTCACCATACGTCTTCAAATCAAACCACACACGCGTCCAACATGATCAGATCAAAGGCTTCAATTAAGAGAACACGCTAGGGCCAAGTCAACACGTTAGCATCCAATTGGCAAAGTCAACGAGGGCCATGCTTAATGGGCCAATGTCTAGGGCCTGAACCTCCACAATGGGACAGAACACCCCCTGGTTTGCATTTGTTTTCTATTTCCCTTCTTATTTTATTTTTTGCCATTTTATTTACTTTATTTGTTTTAATTATTTTTTCAGCAAAATACAAAAACACACAAAATCAGAAAAAATATAAAAAATATAATATTTATTTTATTGTTTTCATAAATAAATTAGAATGTAAATTATGTAGTGTAATTAGGTTTAATTTTAATTCCTTTTTAATAAAAAAATCCAAAAATGTAGAATTTAGGTTTTAATTGTTAATTCTTTTTGTTTCCCTTTTTCCACAATAATAATTATTATTTATTTATTTATTTTCCTATCTAAATTGTACATAATAAATTTTAGGTTTAATTTAGATCATATTTTAATTCTTTTCTTAATAAATAAAAAATATTAGAATTAGGGTTTGCCGTTTAATTTAATTTTAATTAATTCTCCTTTTTTCTCATTAAATCTAAAAAATACAAAAATACCAAAAAAAACATTTAAACACTTAATTTTAATTTTCTTATTAATTTTAATTGTTTGTAAAAGGGTCCAACGCCCTATTTTTGTTTTAATTTCCTTATTTCGCGCATTTATCTTATGTCGTTTAATTATAATTATGTAATTGTCCCTAAGCCATGTAATTTACTTTTCGCACTTTATTTCTTCGCTTTATTTATTTTTCGCTAAATCGGGTCCGGTTTAATTTTGGCGATGTGGACCCGCGCCATTTGTAATAGTCTAGCTTTATTTCCTCGCAATTTATAACTGTTAAATATGCATGCAAGAATGAATGGACAAATTAAAATCAAGCGTAGAACACGACAAACATGACAAGACAAATAACTGAAACATGACACACAATTCGCACACACCACCCCTAGGGTACGCCTCACTGTTGCCTTTCGAAAGGTGGTCGTCGAGTAGAAAACGTCTTAGTAAGTCCTCATGATCCGGGAACCTGGCATGAGGGTAGCTTCTAAGGTGTCTTCCCATTGCTCTGGTGATCACCACGTCCCGAACATCGAATTGACCCGAACACCTCCAACGGTAGTGCTACCTACCTCTCAATGGTGGGATGGCACTACTTTAAAGGACATCTACACAGACGAATTCCTTAGGGTAGGTAGGTTCTCATGGATACTTGCTCTAACTTCAAAAACAAACGAAAAACCTTTTCACACCGACACATTTTCAAAAGCTTTCAAAACAAACTTTTCAAACACTCTGACGTACGAGTCGATCTGAAATTTTTCAAAAGAAACTTTTAAACCCACATTGAAAAGCACGCAAAACAATTTGAAAACACATTGAGCAAGTATCTAAGAGCCCATGGATAACCATGGATAGAAAGGGTGCTAACACCTTCCCTTTCTATAACCTACCTCCCGAACCGAGAGCAATCTCTTTAAAGGAATTTTTCTGTGCTTTTGTCCTTTCCAATTGGAGAAAATAAAAGACGGTGGCGACTCTTGCTTCCGCGACATTTCGCGAACCAGCGTTAAAACAGTCAGTTCCAGATCCACCGATCACAGACGTTGTTGTTGTTGTTGTTGTTTATATGACGTTGTTGTTGTTGTTATTGTTGTTGTTTATTTGACGTTGTTGTTGTTGTTTATTTGATGTTGTTGTTGTTGTTGTTTATTTGACATTGTTGTTGTTGTTGACGTTGTTGTTGTTGTTTATTTGACATTGTTGTTGTTGTTGTTGACGTTGTTGGTGTTGTTGTTTATTTAACGTTGTTGTTGTTGTTGTTTATTTGATGTTGTTTTAGTTGTTGTTGTTTATTTGACGTTGTTATTGTTGTTTATTTGACGTTGTTGTTGTTGTTTATTTGACGTTCTTGTTGTTGACATTGTTGTTGTTGTTGTTGTTTATTTGACGTTGTTTTTGTTGTTGTTGTTTATTTGGCGTTGTTGTTGTTGTTTATTTGATGTTGTTTTAGTTGTTGTTGTTTATTTGACGTTGTTGTTGTTGTTTATTTGGCGTTGTTGTTGTTGTTTATTTGACGTTGTTGTTGTTGACATTGTTGTTGTTGTTGTTGTTGTTTATTTGACGTTGTTTTTGTTGTTGTTGTTTATTTGGCGTTGTTGTTGTTGTTTATTTGACATTGTTGTTGTTGACATTGTTGTTGTTGTTTATTTGACGTAGTTTTTGTTGTTGACGTTGTTGTTGTTGTTGTTGTTTATTTGACGTTTTTGTTGTTATTGATGTTGTTGTTGTTGTTGTTTATTTGACGTTGTTGTTGTTGTTGGTTATTTGACGTTGTTGTTGTTGTTGTTCATTTGACGTTGTTGTTGTTGTTGTTGTTTATTTGACGTTGTTGTTGTTATTGATGTTGTTTATTTGACGTTGTTGTTGTTGTTGTTGTTTATTTAATGTTGTTGTTGTTGTTTATTTGACATTGTTGTTGTTGTTGTTGACGTTGTTGTTGTTGTTGTTGTTTATTTGACATTGTTGTTGTTGTTGATGTTGTTGGTGTTGTTGTTTATTTGACGTTGTTGTTGTTGTTTATTTGACGTTGTTTTAGATGTTGTTGTTTATATGACGTTGTTGTTGTTTATTTAACGTTGTTTTAGATGTTGTTGTTTATTTGACGGTGTTGTTGTTTATTTGACATTGTTGTTGTTGTTGACGTTGTTGTTGACGTTGTTTATTTGACATTGTTGTTGTTGTTGACGTTGTTGGTGTTGTTGTTTATTTGACGTTGTTGTTGTTGTTGTTGTTTATTTGACGTTGTTTTAGTTGTTGTTGTTTATTTGACATTTGTTGTTGTTGTTTATTTGACGTTTTTGTTTTTGACATTGTTGTTGTTGTTGTTTATATGACGTTGTTGTTGTTGTTGTTTATTTGACATAGTTGTTGTTGTTGACGTTGTTGTTGTTGTTGTTGTTTATTTGACGTTTTTGTTGTTGATGATGTTGTTGTTGTTGTTTATTTAACGTTGTTGTTATTGTTTATTTGACGTTGTAGTTGTTGTTTATTTGACGTTGTTGTTGTTGTTATTGTTGTTGTTTATTTGACGTTGATGTTGTTGTTTATTTGACGTTGTTGTTATTGTTGTTGTTTATTTGACGTTGTTGTTGTTGTTTATTGGACGTTGTTGTTGTTGTTGACGTTGTTGTTGTTGTTGTTTATTTGACGTTGTTGTTGTTGACGTTGTTGTTGTTGTTATTGTTATTTATTTGACGTTGTTGTTGTTGTTTATTTGACGTTGTTGTTGTTGTTTATTTGACGTTGTTGTTGTTATTTATTTGACATTGTTGTTGTTGTTGTTATTGTTTATTTGACGTTGTTGTTGTTTATTTGACGTTGTTGTTGTTGTTGTTGACGTTGTTGTTGTTGTTGTTGTTGATGACGTTGTTGTTGTTGTTGTTGTTTATTTGACGTTGTTGTTGTTGTTGTTTATTTGACTTTGTTGTTGTTGTTTATTTGACGTTGTTGTTGTTGTTTATTTGATGTTGTTGTTGTTGTTTATTTGACGGTGTTGTTGTTGTTGTTTATTTGACGTTGTTGTTGTTGTTGACGTTGTTGTTGTTGTTGTTTATTTGACGTTTTTGTTGTTGATGTTGTTGTTGTTTTTGTAGTTGTTTATTTGACGTTGTTGTTGTTGTTTATTTGACGTTGTTGTTGTTGTTGTTTATTTGACGTAGTTGTTGTTGTTGACGTTGTTGTTGTTATTGATGTTGTTGTTTATTTGACGTTTTCGTTGTTGTTGATGTTGTTGTTGTTGTATATTTGACGTTGTTGTTATTGTTATTTATTTGACGTTGTTGTTGTTGTTGTTGTTTATATGACGTTGTTGTTGTTGTTATTGTTGTTGTTTATTTGACGTTGTTGTTGTTGTTTATTTGATGTTGTTGTTGTTGTTGTTTATTTGACATTGTTGTTGTTGTTGACGTTGTTGTTGTTGTTTATTTGACATTGTTGTTGTTGTTGTTGTTGACGTTGTTGGTGTTGTTGTTTATTTAACGTTGTTGTTGTTGTTTATTTGATGTTGTTTTAGTTGTTGTTGTTTATTTGACGTTGTTGTTGTTGTTTATTTGACGTTGTTGTTGTTGTTTATTTGACGTTGTTGTTGTTGTTTATTTGACGTTGTTGTTGTTGACATTGTTGTTGTTGTTGTTGTTTATTTGACGTTGTTTTTGTTGTTGTTGTTTATTTGGCGTTGTTGTTGTTGTTTATTTGACATTGTTGTTGTTGAAATTGTTGTTGTTGTTTATTTGACGTAGTTTTTGTTGTTGACGTTGTTGTTGTTGTTGTTGTTTATTTGACGTTTTTGTTGTTCTTGATGTTGTTGTTGTTGTTGTTTATTTGACGTTGATGTTGTTGTTGTTGTTGTTGTTTATTTGACGTTGTTGTTGTTGTTGTTGTTGTTGTTCATTTGACGTTGTTGTTGTTGTTCATTTAACGTTGTTTTAGATGTTGTTGTTTATTTGACGGTGTTGTTGTTTATTTGACATTGTTGTTGTTGTTGACGTTGTTGTTGACGTTGTTTATTTGACATTGTTGTTGTTGTTGACGTTGTTGGTGTTGTTGTTTATTTGACGTTGTTGTTGTTGTTTATTTGACGTTGTTTTAGTTGTTGTTGTTTATTTGACATTTGTTGTTGTTGTTTATTTGACGTTTTTGTTTTTGACATTGTTGTTGTTGTTGTTTATATGACGTTGTTGTTGTTGTTGTTTATTTGACATAGTTGTTGTTGTTGACGTTGTTGTTGTTGTTGTTGTTTATTTGACGTTTTTGTTGTTGATGATGTTGTTGTTGTTGTTTATTTAACGTTGTTGTTATTGTTTATTTGACGTTGTTGTTGTTGTTTATTTGACGTTGTTGTTGTTGTTGTTATTGTTGTTGTTTATTTGACGTTGTTGTTGTTGTTGTTGTTTATTTGATGTTGTTGTTGTTTATTTGACGTTGGTGTTGTTGTTGTTTATTTGACGTTGTTGTTGTTGTTGTTGTTGTTATTTATTTGACGTTGTTGTTGTTATTGTTTATTTGACGTTGTTGTTGTTGTTGTTGTTTATTTGACGTTGTTATTGTTGTTTATTTGACGTTGTTTTTGTTATTTGACATTGTTGTTGTTGTTGTTGTTGTTGTTGTATTTGTTGTTGTTGTTGTTGCTTATTTGACGTTGTTGTTATTGTTGTTGTTTATTTGACGTTGTTGCTGTTGTTTATTTGACGTTGTTGTTGTTGTTGTTTATTTGATGTTGTTGTTGTTGTTTATTTGACTTTGTTGTTGTTGACGTTGTTGTTGTTGTTGTTTATTTGACGTTGTTATTGTTGTTGCTGTTGTTTATTTGACGTTGTTGTTGTCGTTGTTGTTGTTTACTTGACGTTGTTGTTGTTGTTGTTGTTTACTTGACGTTGTTGTTGTTGTTATTTATTTGACGTTGTTGTTGTTTATTTGACGTTGTTGTTGTTGTTTTTTATTTGACGTTGTTGTTGTTGTTGTTGTTTATTTGACGTTGTTGTTGTTGTTGTTTATTTGACATTGTTGTTGTTGTTGTTGACGTTGTTGTTGTTGTTGTTTATTTGACATTGTTGTTGTTGTTGTTGTTGTTGTTTATTTGACGTTGTTGTTGTTGTTGTTTATTTGACGTTGTTTTAGTTGTTGTTGTTTATTTGGCGTTGTTGTTGTTTATTTGACATTGTTGTTGTTGTTGTTTATTTGACGTAGTTATTATTGTTGACGTTGTTGTTGTTGTTGTTGCTTATTTGACGTTTTTGTTGTTGTTGATGTTGTTGTTGTTGTTGTTTATTTGACGTTGTTGTTTTTAATGTTTATTTGACCTTGTTGTTGTTGTTAGTGTTGTTGTTTATTTGACGTTGTTGTTGTTGTTGTTTATTTGTTGTTGTTGTTGTTTATTTGACATTGTTGTTGTTGTTGACGTTGTTGTTGTTGTTGTTGTTTATTTGACATTGTTGTTGTTGTTTATTTGACGTTGTTGTTGTTGTTTGTTTGACGTAGTTGTTGTTGCTGACGTTGTTGTTGTTGTTGTTGTTTATTTGACGTTTTTGTTGTTGTTGATGTTGTTGTTGTTGTTGTTTATTTGACGTTGTTGTTATTGTCTATTTGACGTTGTTGTTGTTGTTGTTTATTTGACGTTGTTGTTGTTGTTATTGTTTTGTTTATTTGAGGTTGTTATTGTTGTTTATTTGATGTTGTTGTTGTTGTTTATTTGACGTTGGTGTTGTTGTTGTTTATTTGACGTTGTTGTTGTTATTTATTTGACGTTGTTGTTGTTGTTATTGTTTATTAGAAGTTATTGTTGTTGTTGTTTATTTGACATTGTTATTGTTGTTTATTTGACGTTGTTGTTATTGTTGTTGTTTATTTGACGTTGTTGTTGTTGTTTATTGGATATTGTTATTGTTGTTGTTGTTGTTTATTTGACGTTGTTGTTGTCGTTGTTGTTGTTTATTTGACGTTGTTGTTGTTATTTATTTGACGTTGTTGTTGTTTATTTGACGTTATTGTTGTTATTTATTTGACGTTGTTGTTGTTGTTGTTTATTTGACGTTGTTGTTGTTGTTGTTGTTGTTTATTTGACATTGTTGTTGTTGTTGACGTTGTTGTTGTTGTTTATTTGACGTTTTTGTTGTTGATGTTGTTGTTGTTTTTGTAGTTGTTTATTTGACGTTGTTGTTGTTGTTTATTTGACGTTGTTGTTGTTGTTGTTGTTGTTTATTTGACGTAGTTGTTGTTGTTGACGTTGTTGTTGTTGTTGATGTTGTTGTTTATTTGACGTTTTTGTTGTTGTTGATGTTGTTGTTGATGTTGTTGTTGTATATTTGACGTTGTTGTTATTGTTATTTATTTGACGTTGTTGTTGTTGTTGTTGTTGTTGTTTATATGACGTTGTTGTTGTTGTTATTGTTGTTGTTTATTTGACGTTGTTGTTGTTGTTTATTTGATGTTGTTGTTGTTGTTGTTTATTTGACATTGTTGTTGTTGTTGACGTTGTTGTTGTTGTTTATTTGACATTGTTGTTGTTGTTGTTGACGTTGTTGGTGTTGTTGTTTATTTAACGTTGTTGTTGTTGTTGTTTATTTGATGTTGTTTTAGTTGTTGTTGTTTATTTGACGTTGTTGTTGTTGTTTATTTGACGTTGTTGTTGTTGTTTATTTGACGTTCTTGTTGTTGACATTGTTGTTGTTGTTGTTGTTGTTTATTTGACGTTGTTTTTGTTGTTGTTGTTTATTTGGCGTTGTTGTTGTTGTTTATTTGATGTTGTTTTAGTTGTTGTTGTTTATTTGACGTTGTTGTTGTTGTTTATTTGGCGTTGTTGTTGTTGTTTATTTGACGTTGTTGTTGTTGTTTATTTGGCGTTGTTGTTGTTGTTTATTTGACGTTGTTGTTGTTGACATTGTTGTTGTTGTTGTTGTTGTTTATTTGACGTTGTTTTTGTTGTTGTTGTTGTTTATTTGACATTGTTGTTGTTGACATTGTTGTTGTTGTTTATTTGACGTAGTTTTTGTTGTTGACGTTGTTGTTGTTGTTGTTGTTGTTTATTTGACGTTTTTGTTGTTCTTGATGTTGTTGTTGTTGTTGTTTATTTGACGTTGTTGTTGTTGTTGTTGTTGTTTATTTGACGTTGTTGTTGTTGTTGTTGTTTATTTGACATTGTTGTTGTTGTTGTTGTTGTTCATTTGATGTTGTTGTTGTTGTTGTTTATTTGACGTTGTTGTTGTTATTGATGTTGTTTATTTGACGTTGTTGTTGTTGTTGTTTATTTAATGTTGTTGTTGTTGTTTATTTGACATTGTTGTTGTTGTTGTTGACGTTGTTGTTGTTGTTGTTTATTTGACATTGTTGTTGTTGTTGTTGACGTTGTTGGTGTTGTTGTTTATTTGACGTTGTTGTTGTTGTTTATTTGACGTTGTTTTAGATGTTGTTGTTTATATGACGTTGATGTTGTTTATTTAACGTTGTTTTAGATGTTGTTGTTTATTTGACGGTGTTGTTGTTGATTTGACATTGTTGTTGTTGTTGACGTTGTTGTTGACGTTGTTTATTTGACATTGTTGTTGTTGTTGACGTTGTTGGTGTTGTTGTTTATTTGACGTTGTTGTTGTTGTTTATTTGACGTTGTTTTAGTTGTTGTTGTTTATTTGACATTTGTTGTTGTTGTTTATTTGACGTTTTTGTTTTTGACATTGTTGTCGTTGTTGTTTATATGACGTTGTTGTTGTTGTTGTTTATTTGACATAGTTGTTGTTGTTGTTGTTGTTTATTTGACGTTTTTGTTGTTGATGATGTTGTTGTTGTTGTTTATTTAACGTTGTTGTTATTGTTTATTTGACGTTGTAGTTGTTGTTTATTTGACGTTGTTGTTGTTGTTATTGTTGTTGTTTATTTGACGTTGTTGTTGTTGTTGTTTATTTGATGTTGTTGTTGTTTATTTGACGTTGGTGTTGTTGTTGTTTATTTGACGTTGTTGTTGTTGTTGTTGTTATTTATTTGACGTTGTTGTTGTTATTGTTTATTTGACGTTGTTGTTGTTGTTGTTTATTTGACGTTGTTATTGTTGTTTATTTGACGTTGTTTTTGTTATTTGACGTTGTTGTTGTTGTTGTATTTGTTGTTGTTGTTGTTGCTTATTTGACGTTGTTGTTATTGTTGTTGTTTATTTGACATTGTTGCTGTTGTTTATTTGATGTTGTTGTTGTTGTTTATTTGATGTTGTTGTTGTTGTTTATTTGACTTTGTTGTTGTTGACGTTGTTGTTGTTGTTTATTTGACGTTGTTATTGTTGTTGCTGTTGTTTATTTGACGTTGGTGTTGTCGTCGTTGTTGTTTATTTGACGTTGTTGTTGTTGTTGTTGTTGTTTACTTGACGTTGTTGTTGTTGTTATTTATTTGACGTTGTTGTTGTTTATTTGACGTTGTTGTTGTTGTTGTTTATTTGACGTTGTTGTTGTTGTTGTTTATTTGACATTGTTGTTGTTGTTGTTGACGTTGTTGTTGTTGTTGTTGTTTATTTGACATAGTTGTTGTTGTTGACGTTGTTGTTGTTGTTTATTTGACATTTTTGTTGTTGTTGATGTTGTTGTTGTTGTTTATTTGACGTTGTTGTTGTAGTTTATTTGACGTTGTTGTTGTTGTTGTTGTTATTGTTGTTGTTTATTTGACGTTGTTGTTGTTGTTATTGTTGTTGTTTATTTGACGTTGTTGTTGTTGTTGTTGTTGTTTATTTGATGTTGTTGTTGTTGTTGACGTTGTTGTTGTTGTTTATTTGACGTTGTTGTTGTTGTTTATTTGACATAGTTGTTGACGTTGTTGTTGTTGTTCTTCTTGTTTATTTGACGTTTTTGTTGTTGTTGATGTTGTTGTTTATTTGACGTTGTTGTTATTGTCTATTTGACGTTGTTGTTGTTGTTGTTATTTATTTGACGTTGTTGTTGTTGTTATTGTTGTTGTTTATTTGACGTTGTTATTGTTGTTTATTTGATGTTGTTGTTGTTGTTTATTTGACGTTGGTGTTGTTGTTGTTTATTTGACGTTGTTGTTGTTGTTATTTATTTGACGTTGTTGTTGTTGTTGTTATTTATTTGACGTTGTTGTTGTTGTTATTGTTTATTAGACGTTGTTGTTGTTGTTGTTTATTTGACGTTGATATTGTTGTTTATTTGACGTTGTTGTTATTGTTGTTATTTATTTGACGTTGTTGTTGTTGTTTATTGGACGTTGTTGTTGTTGTTGACGTTGTTGTTGTTGTTGATTATTTGACGTTGTTGTTGTTGACATTGTTGTTATTGTTATTGTTATTTATTTGACGTTGTTGTTGTTGTTGTTGTTTATTTGACGTTGTTGTTGTTGTTTATTTGACGTTGTTGTTGTTATTTATTTGACATTGTTGTTGTTGTTGTTATTGTTTATTTGACGTTGTTGTTGTTTATTTGACGTTGTTGTTGTTGTTGTTGACGTTGTTGTTGTTGTTGTTGTTGACGTTGTTGTTGTTGTTGTTGTTGTTGTTTATTTGACGTTGTTGTTCTTGTTGTTTATTTGACGTTGTTGTTGTTGTTGTTGTTGTTTATTTGACGTTGTTGTTGTTGTTTATTTGATGTTGTTGTTGTTGTTTATTTGACGGTGTTGTTGTTGTTGTTGTTGTTGACGTTGTTGTTATTGTTTATTTGACGTTTTTGTTGTTGATGTTGTTGTTGTTTTTGTAGTTGTTTATTTGACGTTGTTGTTGTTGTTTATTTGACGTTGTTGTTGTTGTTGTTGTTTATTTAACGTAGTTGTTGTTGTTGACGTTGTTCTTGTTGTTGATGTTGTTGTTTATTTGACATTTTTGTTGTTGTTGATGTTGTTGTTGTTGAGGTTGTTGTTGTTGTATATTTGACGTTGTTGTTATTGTTATTTATTTGACGTTGTTGTTGTTGTTTATATGACGTTGTTGTTGTTATTGTTGTTGTTTATTTGACGTTGTTGTTGTTGTTTATTTGATGTTGTTGTTGTTGTTATTTATTTGACATTGTTGTTGTTGTTGACGTTGTTGTTGTTGTTTATTTGACATTGTTGTTGTTGTTGTTGTTGACGTTGTTGGTGTTGTTGTTTATTTAACGTTGTTGTTGTTGTTGTTTATTTGATGTTGTTTTAGTTGTTGTTGTTTATTTGACGTTGTTGTTGTTGTTTATTTGACGTTGTTGTTGTTGTTTATTTGACGTTGTTGTTGTTGACATTGTTGTTGTTGTTGTTGTTTATTTGACATTGTTTTTGTTGTTGTTGTTTATTTGGCGTTGTTGTTGTTGTTTATTTGACATTGTTGTTGTTGACATTGTTGTTGTTGTTTATTTGACGTAGTTTTTGTTGTTGACGTTGTTGTTGTTGTTGTTGTTGTTGTTGTTTATTTGACGTTTTTGTTGTTCTTGATGTTGTTGTTGTTGTTTATTTGACGTTGTTGTTGTTGTTGTTGTTGTTTATTTGACGTTGTTGTTGTTGTTGTTGTTGTTGTTCATTTGACGTTGTTGTTGTTGTTCATTTAACGTTGTTTTAGATGTTTTTGTTTATTTGACGGTGTTGTTGTTTATTTGACATTGTTGTTGTTGTTGACGTTGTTTATTTGACATTGTTGTTGTTGTTGACGTTGTTGGTGTTGTTGTTTATTTGACGTTGTTGTTGTTGTTGTTTATTTGACGTTGTTTTAGTTGTTGTTGTTTATTTGACATTTGTTGTTGTTGTTTATTTGACGTTTTTGTTTTTGACATTGTTGTTGTTGTTGTTGTTTATATGACGTTGTTGTTGTTGTTTATTTGACATAGTTGTTGTTGTTGACGTTGTTGTTGTTGTTGTTGTTTATTTGACGTTTTTGTTGTTGATGATGTTGTTGTTGTTGTTTATTTAACGTTGTTGTTATTGTTTATTTGACGTTGTTGTTGTTGTTTATTTGACATTGTTGTTGTTGTTGTTATTGTTGTTGTTTATTTGACGTTGTTGTTGTTGTTTATTTGATGTTGTTGTTGTTTATTTGACGTTGGTGTTGTTGTTGTTTATTTGACGTTGTTGTTGTTGTTATTTATTTGACGTTGTTGTTGTTATTGTTTATTTGACGTTGTTGTTGTTGTTGTTTATTTGACGTTGTTATTGTTGTTTATTTGACGTTGTTTTTGTTATTTGACGTTGTTGTTGTTGTTGTATTTGTTGTTGTTGTTGTTGCTTATTTGACGTTGTTGTTATTGTTGTTGTTTATTTGACGTTGTTGCTGTTGTTTATTTGACGTTGTTGTTGTTGTTGTTGTATTTGTTGTTGTTGTTGTTGCTTATTTGACGTTGTTGTTATTGTTGTTGTTTATTTGACGTTGTTGCTGTTGTTTATTTGACGTTGTTGTTGTTGTTGTTTATTTGATGTTGTTGTTGTTGTTTATTTGACTTTGTTGTTGTTGACGTTGTTGTTGTTGTTGTTGTTGTTTATTTGACGTTGTTATTATTGTTGCTGTTGTTTATTTGACGTTGTTGTTGTCGTTGTTGTTGTTTATTTGACGTTGTTATTGTTGTTGTTGTTGTTTACTTGACGTTGTTGTTGTTTATTTGACGTTGTTGTTGTTGTTGTTTATTTGACGTTGTTGTTGTTGTTGTTTATTTGACGTTGTTGTTGTTGTTGTTTATTTGACATTGTTGTTGTTGTTGTTGACGTTGTTGTTGTTGTTTATTTGACATTGTTGTTGTTGTTGTTTATTTGACGTTGTTGTTGTTGTTGTTTATTTGACGTTGTTTTAGTTGTTGTTGTTTATTTGGCGTTGTTGTTGTTTATTTGACATTGTTGTTGTTGTTGTTTATTTGACGTAGTTATTATTGTTGACGTTGTTGTTGTTGTTGTTGCTTATTTGACGTTTTTGTTGTTGTTGATGTTGTTGTTGTTGTTTATTTGACGTTGTTGTTGTTAATGTTTATTTGACCTTGTTGTTGTTGTTATTGTTGTTGTTTATTTGACGTTGTTGTTGTTGTTGTTTATTTGTTGTTGTTGTTGTTGTTTATTTGACATTGTTGTTGTTGTTGACATTGTTGTTGTTGTTGTTGTTGTTTATTTGACATTGTTGTTGTTGTTTATTTGACGTTGTTGTTGTTGTTTGTTTGACGTAGTTGTTGTTGCTGACGTTGTTGTTGTTGTTGTTGTTTATTTGACGTTTTTGATGTTGTTGATGTTGTTGTTGTTGTTGTTGTTTATTTGACGTTGTTGTTATTGTCTATTTGACGTTGTTGTTGTTGTTTATTTGACGTTGTTGTTGTTATTGTTGTTGTTTATTTGAGGTTGTTATTGTTGTTTATTTGATGTTGTTGTTGTTGTTTATTTGACGTTGGTGTTGTTGTTGTTTATTTGACGTTGTTGTTGTTGTTATTTATTTGACGTTGTTGTTGTTGTTATTGTTTATTAGAAGTTGTTGTTGTTGTTGTTTATTTGACATTGTTATTGTTGTTTATTTGACGTTGTTGTTATTGTTGTTGTTTATTTGACGTTGTTGTTGTTGTTTATTTGACGTTGTTATTGTTGTTGTTGTTGTTGTTTATTTGACGTTGTTGTTGTCGTTGTTGTTGTTTATTTGACGTTGTTGTTGTTGTTGTTTATTTGACGTTGTTGTTATTTATTTGACATTGTTGTTGTTTATTTGACGTTATTGTTGTTATTTATTTGACGTTGTTGTTGTTGTTGTTTATTTGACGTTGTTGTTGTTGTTGTTGTTGTGTATTTGACATTGTTGTTGTTGTTGATGTTGTTGTTGTTATTTATTTGATATTGTTGTTGTTGTTGGTGGTGTTGTTGTTTATTTGACGTTGTTGTTGTTGTTTATTTGACGTTGTTTTAGTTGTTATTGTTTATTTGGCGTTGTTGTTGTTTATTTGACATTGTTGTTGTTGTTGTTGTTTATTTGACGTAGTTGTTGTTGTTGACGTTGTTGTTGTTGTTTATTTGACGTTTTTGTTGTTGTTGATGTTGTTAATGTTGTTGTTTATTTGACGTTGTTGTTGTTGTTATTGTTGTTGTTTATTTGACGTTGTTGTTGTTTATTTGATGTTGTTGTTGTTGTTTATTTGACATTGTGGTTGTTTATTTGACGTTGTTGTTGTTGTTGTTTATTTGACGTTGTTGTTGTTGTTTATTGGACGTTGATGTTGTATATTTGACGGTGTTGTTGTTGTTGTTTATTTGATTTTTTGTTGTTTTTTATTTGACGTTGTTGTTGTTGACATTGTTGTTGTTGTTTATTTGACGTAGTTGTTGTTGTTAACGTTGTTATTGTTGTTGTTTATTTGACGTTTTTGTTGTTGTTGATGTTGTTGTTGTTGTTGTTTATTCGACGTTGTTGTTATTTTTGTTTATTTGACGTTGTTGTTCTTGTTGTTGTTTATATGACGTTGTTGTTGTTGTTATTGTTGTTGTTTATTTGACGTTGTTGTTGTTGTTGTTTATTTGATGTTGTTGTTGTTGTTGTTGTTTATTTGACATTGTTGTTGTTGTTGACGTTGTTGTTGTTGTTTATTTGACATTGTTGTTGTTGTTGTTGACGTTGTTGGTGTTGTTGTTTATTTGACGTTGTTGTTGTTGTTTATTTGACGTTGTTTTAGTTGTTGTTGTTTATTTGACGTTGTTGTTGTTGTTGTTTATTTGACGTTGTTGTTGTTTATTTGGCGTTGTTATTGTTGTTTATTTGACATTGTTGTTGTTGACATTATTTTTGTTGTTGTTTATTTGACGTAGTTTTTGTTGTTGACGTTGTTGTTGTTGTTGTTGTTTATTTGATGATTTTGTTGTTGTTGATGTTGTTGTTGTTGTTGTTGTTTATTTGACGTTGGTGTTGTTGTTTATTTGACGTTGTTGTTGTTGTTGTTCATTTGACGTTGTTGTTGTTGTTGTTGTTGTTGTTTATTTGACGTTGTTGTTGTTATTGATGTTGTTTATTTGACGTTGTTGTTGTTGTTGTTTATTTGACATTGTTGTTGTTGTTGTTGTTGTTTACGTTGTTGTTGTTGTTTATTTGACGTTGTTGATGTTGTTGTTTATTTGACGTTGTTTTAGATGTTGTTGTTTATTTGACGTTGTTGTTGTTGTTGTTTATTTAACGTTGTTTTAGATGATGTTGTTTATTTGACGGTGTTGTTGTTTATTTGACAGTGTTGTTGTTGTTGACGTTGTTGTTGTTGTTGTTTATTTGACATTGTTGTTGATGTTGTTGACGTTGTTGGTGTTGTTGTTTATTTGACGTTGTTGTTGTTGTTGTTGTTGTTTATTTGACGTTGTTTTAGTTGTTGTTGTTTATTTGACGTTGTTGTTATTGTTTATTTGACATTTTTGTTATTGACATTGTTGTTGTTGTTGTTGTGGTTTATATGACGTTGTTGTTGTTGTTGTTTATTTGACATAGTTGTTGTTGTTGACGTTGTTGTTGTTGTTGTTGTTTATTTGACGTTTTTGTTGTTGTTAATGTTGTTGTTGTTGTTTATTTGACGTTGTTGTTATTATTTATTTGACGTTGTTGTTGTTGTTTATTTGACGTTGTTGTTGTTGTTATTGTTGTTTATTTGACGTTGTTGTTGTTGTTATTTATTTGACGTTGTTGTTGTTGTTGTTATTGTTTATTTGACGTTGTTGCTGTTGTTGTTGTTTATTTGACGTTGTTATTGTTGTTTATTTGACGTTGTTTTTGTTATTTGACGTTGTTGTTGTTGTTGTTGTTGTATTTGTTGTTGTTTATTTGACGTTGTTGTTATTGTTGTTGTTGTTTATTTGACGTTGTTATTGCTGTTGTTTATTTGACGTTGTTGTTGTTGTTTATTTGATGTTGTTGTTGTTGTTTTTTTGACGTTGTTGTTGTTGACGTTGTTGTTGTTGTTGTTTATTTGACGTTGTTATTGTTGTTGCTGTTGTTTATTTGACGCTGTTGATGTCATTGTTGTTGTTTATTGGACGTTGTTGTTGTTGTTGTTGTTTATTTAACGTTGTTGTTGTTATTTATTTGACATTGTTGTTGTTGTTTATTTGACGTTGTTGTTGTTGTTGTTTATTTGACGTTGTTGTTGTTGTTGTTTATTTGACGTTGTTGTTGTTGTTATTTATTTGACATTGTTGTTGTTGTTGTTGACGTTGTTGTTGTTGTTTATTTGACATTGTTGTTGTTGTTGTTGGTGTTGTTGTTTATTTGACGTTATTGTTGTTGTTGTTTATTTGACGTTGTTTTAGTTGTTTTTGTTTATTTGGCGTTGTTGTTGTTTATTTGACATTGTTGTTGTTGACATTGTTGTTGTTGTTGTTGTTTATTTGACGTAGTTGTTGTTGTTGACGTTGTTGTTGTTTATTTGACGTTTTTGTTGTTGTTGATGTTGTTGTTGTTGTTTATTTGACGTTGTTGTTGTTGTTATTGTTGTTGTTTATTTGACGTTGTTGTTGTTGTTGTTTATTTGATGTTGTTGTTGTTATTTATTTGACATTGTTGTTGTTGTTGTTTATTTGACATTGTTGTTGTTGTTGTTTATTTGACGTTGTTGTTGTTGTTTATTTGACGTAGTTGTTGTTGTTGACGTTGTTGTTATTGTTGTTTATTTGACGTTTTTGTTGTTGTTGATGTTGTTGATGTTGTTGTTTATTTGACGTTGTTGTTATTGTCTATTTGACGTTGTTGTTGTTGTTTATTTGACGTTGTTGTTGTTGTTATTGTTGTTGTTTATTTGACGTTGTTATTGTTGTTTATTTGACGGTGTTGTTCTTGTTGTTTATTTAACGTTGGTGTTGTTGTTGTTTATTTGACGTTGTTGTTGTTGTTATTTATTTGACGTTGTTGTTGTTATTTATTTGACGTTGTTGTTGTTGTTATTGTTTATTAGACGTTGTTGTTGTTGTTGTTTATTTGACGTTGTTGTTGTTGTTTATTAGACATTGTTGTTGTTGTTTATTGGATGTTGTTGTTGTTGTTGATGTTGTTGTTGTTGTTTATTTGACGTTGTTGTTGTTGACATTGTTGTTGTTGTTATTGTTATTTATTTGACGTTCTTGTTGTTGTTGTTTATTTGACGTTGTTGTTGTTGTTGTTTATTTGACGTTGTTGTTGTTGTTGTTGTTTATTTGACATTGTTGTTGTTGTTATTGTTTATTTGACGTTGTTATTGTTTATTTGACGTTGTTGTTGTTGTTGTTGACGTTGTTGTTGTTGTTGTTGTTGTTGTTTATTTGACGTTGTTGTTGTTGTTTATTTGACGTTGTTGTTGTTGTTTATTTGACGTTGTTGTTGTTGTTTATTTGATGTTGTTGTTCTTGTTTATTTGACGGTGTTGTTGTTGTTGTTTATTTGACGTTGTTGTTGTTGTTGACGTTGTTGTTGTTGTTGTTGTTTATTTGACGTTTTTATTGTTGATGTTGTTGTTGTTTTTGTAGTTGTTTATTTGATGTTGTTGTTGTTGTTTATTTGACGTTGTTGTTGTTGTTGTTGTTTATTTGACGTTGATGTTATTGTTGTTTATTTGACATTTTTGTTGTTGTTGTTTATTTGACGTTGTTATATTTGTTGTTGTTTATTTGACGTTGTTGTTGTTGTTGTTTATTTGATGTTGTTGTTGTTGTTTATTTGACGTTGTTGTTGTTGTTGTTGTTTATTTGACGTTGTTGTTGTTGTTTATTTGACATTGTTGTTGTTGTTGTTGACGTTATTGTTGTTGTTTATTTGACATTGTTGTTGTTGTTGTTGTTGTTGGTGGTGGTGGTGGTGTTGTTGTTGTTTATTTGACGTTGTTGTTGTTGTTGTTGTTTATTTGACGTTGTTTTAGTTTTTGTTGTTGTTGTTGTTTATTTGGCGTTGTTGTTGTTGTTGTTTATTTGACGTTGTTGTTGTTGTTATTGTTGTTGTTTATTTGACGTTCTTGTTGTTGTTGTTGTTTATTTGATGTTGTTGTTGTTGTTTATTTGACATTGTTGTTGTTGTTGACGTTGTTGTTGTTGTTGTTTATTTGATGTTGTTGTTGTTGTTGTTTATTTGACATTGTTGTTGTTGTTGTTGACGTTGTTGTTGTTGTTGTTTATTTGACATTGTTGTTGTTGTTGTTGTTGACGTTGTTGGTGTTGTTGTTTACTTGACGTTGTTGTTATTGTTGTTGTTTATTTGACGTTGTTTTAGTTGTTATTTATTTGACGTTGTTGTTATTGTTTATTTGACATTGTTGTTGTTGTTGACGTTGTTTGTTGTTGTTGGTGTTTATTTGACATTGTTGTTGTTGTTATTTATTTGACGTTGTTGTTGTTGTTATTGTTTATTTGACGTTGTTGCTGTTGTTGTTGTTTATTTGACGTTGTTATTGTTGTTTATTTGACGTTGTTTTTGTTATTTGACGTTGTTGTTGTTGTTGTTGTATTTGTTGTTGTTTATTTGACGCTGTTGATGTCATTGTTGTTGTTTATTTGACGTTGTTGTTGTTGTTGTTTATTTAACGTTGTTGTTGTTATTTATTTGACATTGTTGTTGTTGTTTATTTGACGTTGTTGATGTTGTTTATTTGGCGTTGTTGTTGTTGTTGTTTATTTGACGTTGTTGTTGTTATTTATTTGACATTGTTGTTGTTGTTGTTGACGTTGTTGTTGTTGTTGTTTATTTGACATTGTTGTTGTTGTTGTTGGTGTTTATTTGACGTTGTTGTTGTTGTTTATTTGACGTTGTTTAAGTTGTTTTTGTTTATTTGGCGTTGTTATTGTTTATTTGACATTGTTGTTGTTGACATTGTTGTTGTTGTTGTTGTTTATTTGACGTAGTTGTTGTTGTTGACGTTGTTGTTGTTTATTTGACGTTTTTGTTGTTGTTGATGTTTTTGTTGTTGTTTATTTGACGTTGTTGTTGTTGTTATTGTTGTTGTTTATTTGACGTTGTTGTTGTTGTTGTTGTTTATTTGAAGTTGTTGTTGTTATTTATTTGACATTGTTGTTGTTGTTATTTATTTGACATTGTTGTTGTTGTTGTTGTTTATTTGACGTTGTTGTTGTTGTTTATTTGACGTAGTTGTTGTTGTTGACGTTGTTGTTGTTGTTGTTGTTGTTTATTTGACGTTTTTGTTGTTGTTGATGTTGTTGATGTTGTTGTTTATTTGACGTTGTTGTTATTGTCTATTTGACGTTGTTGTTGTTGTTTATTTGACGTTGTTGTTGTTATTGTTGTTGTTTATTTGACGTTGTTATTGTTGTTTATTTGATGTTGTTGTTGTTGTTGTTTATTTAACGTTGGTGTTGTTGTTGTTTATTTGACGTTGTTGTTGTTGTTATTTATTTGACGTTGTTGTTGTTATTTATTTGACGTTGTTGTTGTTGTTATTGTTTATTAGACGTTGTGGTTGTTGTTGTTTATTTGACGTTGTTGTTGTTGTTTATTAGACATTAGTGTTGTTGTTTATTGGACGTTGTTGTTGTTGTTGACGTTGTTGTTGTTGTTTATTTGACGTTGTTGTTGTTGACGTTGTTGTTGTTGTTGTTATTGTTATTGTTATTTATTTGACGTTGTTGTTGTTGTTGTTTATTTGACGTTGTTGTTGTTGTTGTTTATTTGACGTTGTTGTTGTTGTTGTTTATTTGACATTGTTGTTGTTGTTGTTGTTTATTTGACGTTGTTGTTGTTGTTTATTTGACGTTGTTTTAGTTGTTATTGTTTATTTGGCGTTGTTGTTGTTTATTTGACATTGTTGTTGTTGTTGTTGTTGTTTATTTGACGTAGTTGTTGTTGTTGACGTTGTTGTTGTTGTTTATTTGACGTTTTTGTTGTTGTTGATGTTGTTAATGTTGTTGTTTATTTGACGTTGTTGTTGTTTATTTGACGTTGTTGTTGTTGTTATTGTTGTTGTTTATTTGACGTTGTTGTTGTTGTTTATTTGATGTTGTTGTTGTTGTTTATTTGACATTGTGGTTGTTTATTTGACGTTGTTGTTGTTGTTGTTTATTTGACGTTGTTGTTGTTGTTTATTGGACGGTGATGTTGTATATTTGACGGTGTTGTTGTTGTTGTTTATTTGATTTTTTGTTGTTTTTTATTTGACGTTGTTGTTGTTGACATTGTTGTTGTTGTTTATTTGACGTAGTTGTTGTTGTTAACGTTGTTATTGTTGTTGTTTATTTGACGTTTTTGTTGTTGTTGATGTTGTTGTTGTTGTTGTTTATTCGACGTTGTTGTTATTTTTGTTTATTTGACGTTGTTGTTCTTGTTGTTGTTTATATGACGTTGTTGTTGTTGTTATTGTTGTTGTTTATTTGACGTTGTTGTTGTTGTTGTTGTTTATTTGATGTTGTTGTTGTTGTTGTTTATTTGACATTGTTGTTGTTGTTGACGTTGTTGTTGTTGTTGTTTATTTGACATTGTTGTTGTTGTTGTTGAAGTTGTTGGTGTTGTTGTTTATTTGACGTTGTTGTTGTTGTTTATTTGACGTTGTTTTAGTTGTTGTTGTTTATTTGACGTTGTTGTTGTTGTTGTTTATTTGACGTTGTTGTTGTTTATTTGGCGTTGTTATTGTTGTTTATTTGACATTGTTGTTGTTGACATTATTTTTGTTGTTGTTTATTTGACGTAGTTTTTGTTGTTGACGTTGTTGTTGTTGTTGTTGTTTATTTGATGATTTTGTTGTTGTTGATGTTGTTGTTGTTGTTGTTTATTTGACGTTGGTGTTGTTGTTTATTTGACGTTGTTGTTGTTGTTGTTCATTTGACGTTGTTGTTGTTGTTGTTGTTGTTTATTTGACGTTGTTGTTGTTATTGATGTGGTTTATTTGACGTTGTTGTTGTTGTTGTTTATTTGACATTGTTGTTGTTGTTGTTGTTGTTTACGTTGTTGTTGTTGTTTATTTGACGTTGTTGATGTTGTTGTTTATTTGACGTTGTTTTAGATGTTGTTGTTTATTTGACGTTGTTGTTGTTGTTGTTTATTTAACGTTGTTTTAGATGATGTTGTTTATTTGACGGTGTTGTTGTTTATTTGACAGTGTTGTTGTTGTTGACGTTTTTGTTGTTGTTGTTTATTTGACATTGTTGTTGATGTTGTTGACGTTGTTGGTGTTGTTGTTTATTTGACGTTGTTGTTGTTGTTGTTGTTGTTTATTTGACGTTGTTTTAGTTGTTGTTGTTTATTTGACGTTGTTGTTATTGTTTATTTGACATTTTTGTTATTGACATTGTTGTTGTTGTTGTTGTGGTTTATATGACGTTGTTGTTGTTGTTGTTTATTTGACATAGTTGTTGTTGTTGACGTTGTTGTTGTTGTTGTTGTTTATTTGACGTTTTTGTTGTTGTTAATGTTGTTGTTGTTGTTTATTTGACGTTGATGTTATTGTTTATTTGACGTTGTTGTTGTTGTTGTTTATTTGACGTTGTTGTTGTTGTTATTGTTGTTTATTTGACGTTGTTGTTGTTGTTATTTATTTGACGTTGTTGTTGTTGTTATTGTTTATTTGACGTTGTTGTTGTTGTTGTTGTTTATTTGACGTTGTTATTGTTGTTTATTTGACGTTGTTTTTGTTATTTGACGTTGTTGTTGTTGTTGTTGTATTTGTTGTTGTTTATTTGACGTTGTTGTTATTGTTGTTGTTGTTTATTTGACGTTGTTATTGCTGTTGTTTATTTGACGTTGTTGTTGTTGTTTATTTGATGTTGTTGTTGTTGTTTTTTTGACGTTGTTGTTGTTGACGTTGTTGTTGTTGTTGTTTATTTGACGTTGTTATTGTTGTTGCTGTTGTTTATTTGACGCTGTTGATGTCATTGTTGTTGTTTATTGGACGTTGTTGTTGTTGTTGTTTATTTAACGTTGTTGTTGTTATTTATTTGACATTGTTGTTGTTGTTTATTTGACGTTGTTGTTGTTGTTTATTTGACGTTGTTGTTGTTGTTGTTTATTTGACGTTGTTGTTGTTGTTATTTATTTGACATTGTTGTTGTTGTTGTTGACGTTGTTGTTGTTGTTTATTTGACATTGTTGTTGTTGTTGTTGGTGTTGTTGTTTATTTGACGTTGTTGTTGTTGTTGTTGTTGTTGTTTATTTGACGTTGTTTTAGTTGTTTTTGTTTATTTGGCGTTGTTGTTGTTTATTTGACATTGTTGTTGTTGACATTGTTGTTGTTGTTGTTGTTGTTTATTTGACGTAGTTGTTGTTGTTGACGTTGTTGTTGTTTATTTGACGTTTTTGTTGTTGTTGATGTTGTTGTTGTTGTTTATTTGACGTTGTTGTTGTTGTTATTGTTGTTGTTTATTTGACGTTGTTGTTGTTGTTGTTTATTTGATGTTGTTGTTGTTATTTATTTGACATTGTTGTTGTTGTTGTTTATTTGACATTGTTGTTGTTGTTGTTTATTTGACGTTGTTGTTGTTGTTTATTTGACGTAGTTGTTGTTGTTAACGTTGTTGTTATTGTTGTTTATTTGACGTTTTTGTTGTTGTTGATGTTGTTGATGTTGTTGTTTATTTGACGTTGTTGTTATTGTCTATTTGACGTTGTTGTTGTTGTTTATTTGACGTTGTTGTTGTTGTTATTGTTGTTGTTTATTTGACGTTGTTATTGTTGTTTATTTGACGGTGTTGTTCTTGTTGTTTATTTAACGTTGGTGTTGTTGTTGTTTATTTGACGTTGTTGTTGTTGTTATTTATTTGACGTTGTTGTTGTTATTTATTTGACGTTGTTGTTGTTGTTATTGTTTATTAGACGTTGTTGTTGTTGTTGTTTATTTGACGTTGTTGTTGTTGTTTATTAGACATTGTTGTTGTTGTTTATTTGATGTTGTTGTTGTTGTTGACGTTGTTGTTGTTGTTTATTTGACGTTGTTGTTGTTGACATTGTTGTTGTTGTTATTGTTATTTATTTGACGTTCTTGTTGTTGTTGTTTATTTGACGTTGTTGTTGTTGTTGTTGTTTATTTGACGTTGTTGTTGTTGTTTATTTGACATTGTTGTTGTTGTTATTGTTTATTTGACGTTGTTATTGTTTATTTGACGTTGTTGTTGTTGTTGTTGACGCTGTTGTTGTTGTTGTTGTTGTTGTTTATTTGACGTTGTTGTTGTTGTTTATTTGACGTTGTTGTTGTTGTTTATTTGACGTTGTTGTTGTTGTTTATTTGATGTTGTTGTTGTTGTTTATTTGACGGTGTTGTTGTTGTTGTTTATTTGACGTTGTTGTTGTTGTTGACGTTGTTGTTGTTGTTGTTGTTTATTTGACGTTTTTGTTGTTGATGTTGTTGTTGTTTTTGTAGTTGTTTATTTGATGTTGTTGTTGTTGTTTATTTGACGTTGTTTTTGTTGTTGTTGTTTATTTGACGTTGATGTTATTGTTGTTTATTTGACGTTTTTGTTGTTGTTGTTTATTTGACGTTGTTGTATTTGTTGTTGTTTATTTGACGTTGTTGTTGTTGTTGTTTATTTGATGTTGTTGTTGTTGTTTATTTGACGTTGTTGTTGTTGTTGTTTATTTGACGTTGTTGTTGTTGTTTATTTGACATTGTTGTTGTTGTTGTTGACGTTGTTGTTGTTGTTTATTTGACATTGTTGTTGTTGTTGTTGTTGTTGTTGGTGGTGGTGGTGTTGTTGTTGTTTATTTGACGTTGTTGTTGTTGTTGTTGTTTATTTGACGTTGTTTTAGTTTTTGTTGTTGTTGTTGTTTATTTGGCGTTGTTGTTGTTGTTGACGTTGTTGTTGTTGTTGTTGTTTATTTGACATTTTTGTTGTTGTTGATGTTGTTGTTGTTGTTGTTTATTTGACGTTGTTGTTGTTGTTTATTTGACGTTGTTGTTGTTGTTGTTTATTTGACGTTGTTGTTGTTGTTATTGTTGTTGTTTATTTGACGTTCTTGTTGTTGTTGTTGTTGTTTATTTGATGTTGTTGTTGTTGTTTATTTGACATTGTTGTTGTTGTTGACGTTGTTGTTGTTGTTGTTTATTTGATGTTGTTGTTGTTGTTTATTTGACATTGTTGTTGTTGTTGTTGACGTTGTTGTTGTTGTTGTTTATTTGACATTGTTGTTGTTGTTGTTGTTGACGTTGTTGGTGTTGTTGTTTACTTGACGTTGTTGTTATTGTTGTTGTTTATTTGACGTTGGTTTAGTTGTTATTTATTTGACGTTGTTGTTATTGTTTATTTGACATTGTTGTTGTTGTTGACGTTGTTTGTTGTTATTGTTGTTTATTTGACATTGTTGTTGTTGTTATTTATTTGACGTTGTTGTTGTTGTTATTGTTTATTTGACGTTGTTGCTGTTGTTGTTGTTTATTTGACGTTGTTATTGTTGTTTATTTGACGTTGTTTTTGTTATTTGACGTTGTTGTTGTTGTTGTTGTATTTGTTGTTGTTTATTTGACGCTGTTGATGTCATTGTTGTTGTTTATTTGACGTTGTTGTTGTTGTTGTTGTTTATTTAACGTTGTTGTTGTTATTTATTTGACATTGTTGTTGTTGTTTATTTGACGTTGTTGATGTTGTTTATTTGGCGTTGTTGTTGTTGTTGTTTATTTGACGTTGTTGTTGTTATTTATTTGACATTGTTGTTGTTGTTGTTGACGTTGTTGTTGTTGTTGTTTATTTGACATTGTTGTTGTTGTTGGTGGTGTTGTTGTTTATTTGACGTTGTTGTTGTTGTTTATTTGACGTTGTTTAAGTTGTTTTTGTTTATTTGGCGTTGTTATTGTTTATTTGACATTGTTGTTGTTGACATTGTTGTTGTTGTTGTTGTTTATTTGACGTAGTTGTTGTTGTTGACGTTGTTGTTGTTTATTTGACGTTTTTGTTGTTGTTGATGTTGTTGTTGTTGTTTATTTGACGTTGTTGTTGTTGTTATTGTTGTTGTTTATTTGACGTTGTTGTTGTTGTTGTTGTTGTTTATTTGATGTTGTTGTTGTTATTTATTTGACATTGTTGTTGTTGTTATTTATTTGACATTGTTGTTGTTGTTGTTGTTTATTTGACGTTGTTGTTGTTGTTTATTTGACGTAGTTGTTGTTGTTGACGTTGTTGTTGTTGTTGTTGTTGTTGTTTATTTGACGTTTTTGTTGTTGTTGATGTTGTTGATGTTGTTGTTTATTTGACGTTGTTGTTATTGTCTATTTGACGTTGTTGTTGTTGTTTATTTGACGTTGTTGTTGTTATTGTTGTTGTTTATTTGACGTTGTTATTGTTGTTTATTTGATGTTGTTGTTGTTGTTGTTTATTTAACGTTGGTGTTGTTGTTGTTTATTTGACGTTGTTGTTGTTGTTATTTATTTGACGTTGTTGTTGTTATTTATTTGACGTTGTTGTTGTTGTTATTGTTTATTAGACGTTGTTGTTGTTGTTGTTTATTTGACGTTGTTGTTGTTGTTTATTAGACATTAGTGTTGTTGTTTATTGGACATTGTGGTTGTTGTTGACGTTGTTGTTGTTGTTGTTTATTTGACGTTGTTGTTGTTGACGTTGTTGTTGTTGTTATTGTTATTGTTATTTATTTGACGTTGTTGTTGTTGTTGTTTATTTGACGTTGTTGTTGTTGTTGTTGTTTATTTGACGTTGTTGTTGTTGTTGTTTATTTGACATTGTTGTTGTTGTTATTGTTTATTTGACGTTGTTGTTGTTTATTTGAGGTTGTTGTTGTTGTTGACGTTGTTGTTGTTGTTGTTGTTGTTGTTGTTTATTTGATGTTGTTGTTGTTGTTTATTTGACGTTGTTGTTGTTGTTGTTGTTGTTTATTTGACATTGTTGTTGTTGTTTATTTGATGTTGTTGTTGTTTATTTGACGTTGTTGTTGTTGTTGACGTTGTTGTTGTTGTTGTTGTTTATTTGACGTTTTTGTTGTTGATGTTGTTGTTGTTTTTGTAGTTGTTTATTTGATGTTGTTGTTGTTGTTTATTTGACGTTGTTGTTGTTGTTGTTTATTTGACGTTGATGTTATTGTTGTTTATTTGACGTTGTTGTTGTTGTTGTTTATTTGACGTTGTTGTATTTGTTGTTGTTTATTTGACGTTGTTGTTGTTGTTGTTTATTTGATGTTGTTGTTGTTGTTTATTTGACGTTGTTGTTGTTGTTGTTGTTTATTTGACGTTGTTGTTGTTGTTTATTTGACATTGTTGTTGTTGTTGTTGACGTTGTTGTTGTTGTTGTTTATTTGACATTGTTGTTGTTGTTGTTTTTGGTGGTGGTGGTGGTGGTGTTGTTGTTTATTTGACGTTGTTGTTGTTGTTGTTGTTTATTTGACGTTGTTTTAGTTTTTGTTGTTTATTTGGCGTTGTTGTTGTTGTTGACGTTGTTGTTGTTGTTATTGTTGTTTATTTGACATTTTTGTTGTTGTTGATGTTGTTGTTGTTGTTGTTTATTTGACGTTGTTGTTGTTGTTGTTTATTTGACGTTGTTGTTGTTGTTGTTGTTTATTTGACGTTGTTGTTGTTGTTGTTATTGTTGTTGTTTATTTGACGTTCTTGTTGTTGTTGTTGTTTATTTGATGTTGTTGTTGTTGTTTATTTGACATTGTTGTTGTTGTTGACGTTGTTGTTGTTGTTGTTGTTTATTTGATGTTGTTGTTGTTGTTTATTTGACATTGTTGTTGTTGTTGTTGACGTTGTTGTTGTTGTTGTTTATTTGACATTGTTGTTGTTGTTGTTGTTGACGTTGTTGGTGTTGTTGTTTACTTGACGTTGTTGTTATTGTTGTTGTTTATTTGACGTTGTTTTAGTTGTTATTTATTTGACGTTGTTGTTATTGTTTATTTGACATTGTTGTTGTTGTTGACGTTGTTTGTTGTTATTGTTGTTTATTTGAAATTGTTGTTGTTGTTGTTTTTGTTGACGTTGTTGGTGTTGTTGTTTATTTGACGTTGTTATTGTTGTTGTTGTTTATTTGACGTTGTTTTAGTTGTTGTTGTTTATTTGACATTGTGGTTGTTGTTTATTCGACGTTGTTGTTGTTGACATTGTTGTTGTTGTTGTTTATTTGACGTTGTTGTTGTTGTTGTTGTTTATTTGACTTAGTTGTTGTTGTTGACATTGTTGTTGTTGTTATTTATTTGACATTTTTGTTGTTGTTGATGTTGTTGTTGTTGTTTATTTGACATTGTTGTTATTGTTTATTTGACGTTGTTGTTGTTGTTATTTATTTAACGTTGTTGTTGTTGTTATTGTTTATTAGACGTTGTTGTTGTTGTTGTTTATTTGACGTTGTTGTTGTTGTTTATTTGACGTTGTTGTTGTTGTTTATTGGACGTTGTTGTTGTTGTTGACGTTGTTGTTGTTGTTTATTTGACGTTGTTGTTGTTGACGTTGTTGTTGTTGTTATTGTTATTTATTTGACGTTGTTGTTGTTGTTGTTGTTTATTTGACGTTGTTGTTGTTGTCGTTGTTGTTTATTTGACGTTGTTGTTGTTGTTTATTTGACATTGTTGTTGTTATTGTTTATTTGACGTTGTTGTTGTTTATTTGACGTTGTTGTTGTTGTTGACGTTGTTGTTGTTGTTGTTGTTGTTTATTTGACGTTGTTGTTGTTGTTGTTTATTTGACGTTGTTGTTGTTTATTTGACGTTGTTGTTGTTTATTTGATGTTGTTGTTGTTGTTTATTTGACGGTGTTGTTGTTGTTGTTTATTTGACGTTGTTGTTGTTGTTGACGTTGTTGTTGTTGTTTATTTGACGTTTTTGTTGTTGATGTTGTTGTTGTTTTTGTAGTTGTTTATTTGACGTTGTTGTTGTTGTTTATTTGACGTTGTTGTTGTTGTTTATTTGACGTTGATGTTATTGTTGTTTATTTGACGTTGTTGTTGTTGTTGTTGTTGTTTATTTGACGTTGTTGTATTTGTTGTTGTTTATTTGACGTTGTTGTTGTTGTTTATTTGATGTTGTTGTTGTTGTTTATTTGACGTTGTTGTTGTTGTTGTTTATTTGACGTTGTTGTTGTTTATTTGACATTGTTGTTGTTGTTGTTGCTGTTGACGTTGTTGTTGTTGTTTATTTGACATTGTTGTTGTTGTTGTTGTTGTTGTTGGTGGTGTTGTTGTTGTTTATTTGACGTTGTTGTTGTTGTTGTTGTTGTTGTTGTTTATTTGACGTTGTTTTAGTTGTTGTTGTTGTTGTTTATTTGGCGTTGTTGTTGTTGACGTTGTTGTTGTTGTTGTTGTTATTTATTTGACATTTTTGTTGTTGTTGATTTTGTTGTTGTTGTTGTTTATTTGACGTTGTTGTTGTTGTTTATTTGACGTTGTTGTTGTTGTTATTGTTGTTGTTTATTTGACGTTCTTGTTGTTGTTGTTTATTTGATGTTGTTGTTGTTGTTGTTTATTTGACATTGTTGTTGTTGTTGACGTTGTTGTTGTTGTTGTTTATTTGATGTTGTTGTTGTTGTTTATTTGACATTGTTGTTGTTGTTGTTGACATTGTTGTTGTTGTTTATTTGACATTGTTGTTGTTGTTGTTGTTGTTGACGTTGTTGGTGTTGTTGTTTACTTGACGTTGTTGTTATTGTTGTTGTTTATTTGACGTTGTTTTAGTTGTTATTTATTTGACGTTGTTGTTATTGTTTATTTGACATTGTTGTTGTTGTTGTTGACGTTGTTTGTTGTTGTTGTTGTTTATTTGACATTGTTGTTGTTGTTGTTGTTTTTGTTGACGTTGTTGGTGTTGTTGTTTATTTGACGTTGTTATTGTTGTTGTTGTTTATTTGACGTTGTTTTAGTTGTTGTTGTTTATTTGACATTGTTGTTGTTGTTTATTAGACGTTGTTGTTGTTGACATTGTTGTTGTTGTTGTTTATTTGACGTTGTTGTTGTTGTTTATTTGACTTAGTTGTTGTTGTTGACATTGTTGTTGTTGTTGTTGTTTATTTGACATTTTTGTTGTTGTTGATGTTGTTGTTGTTGTTGTTTATTTGACATTGTTGTTATTGTTTATTTGACGTTGTTGTTGTTGTTTATTTGACGTTGTTGTTGTTGTTGTTGTTATTGTTGTTGTTTATTTGACATTGTTGTTGTTGTTTATTTGACGTTGTTGTTGTTGTTGTTTATTTGACGTTGTTGTTGTTTATTAGACGTTGTTGTTGTTGTTGACGTTGTTGTTGTTGTTTATTTGACGTTGTTGTTGTTGACGTTGTTGTTGTTGTTATTGTTATTTATTTGACGTTGTTGTTGTTGTTGTTGTTGTTGTTGTTTATTTGACGTAGTTGTTATTGTTGACGTTGTTGTTGTTGTTGTTGCTTATTTGACGTTTTATTTGTTGTTGATGTTGTTGTTGTTGTTTATTTGACGTTGTTGTTGTTAATGTTTATTTGACGTTGTTGTTGTTGTTATTGTTGTTGTTTATTTGACGTTGTTGTTGTTGTTTATTTGTTGTTGTTGTTGTTTATTTGACATTGTTGTTGTTGTTGACGTTGTTGTTGTTGTTGTTGTTGTTTATTTGACATTGTTGTTGTTGTTTATTTGCTGTTGTTGTGGTTGTTTGTTTGACGTAGTTGTTGTTGCTGACGTTGTTGTTGTTGTTGTTTATTTGACGTTGTTGTTATTGTCTATTTGACGTTGTTGTTGTTGTTGTTGTTTATTTGACGTTGTTGTTGTTGTTATTGTTGTTGTTTATTTGAGGTTGTTATTGTTGTTTATTTGATGTTGTTGTTGTTGTTGTTTATTTGACGTTGGTGTTGTTGTTGTTTATTTGACGTTGTTGTTGTTGTTATTTATTTGACGTTGTTGTTGTTGTTATTGTTTATTAGAAGTTGTTGTTGTTGTTGTTTATTTGACATTGTTATTGTTGTTTATTTGACGTTGTTGTTATTGTTGTTGTTTATTTGACGTTGTTGTTGTTGTTTATTTGACGTTGTTATTGTTGTTGTTGTTGTTTATTTGACGTTGTTGTTGTCGTTGTTGTTGTTTATTTGACGTTGTTGTTGTTGTTGTTTATTTGACGTTGTTGTTGTTATTTATTTGTTGTTGTTGTTGTTTATTTGACGTTATTGTTGTTATTTATTTGACATTGTTGTTGTTGTTGTTTATTTGACGTTGTTGTTGTTGTTGTTTATTTGACATTGTTGTTGTTGTTGTTGACGTTGTTGTTGTTGTTTATTTGATATTGTTGTTGTTGTTGGTGGTGTTGTTGTTTATTTGGTGTTGTTGTTGTTGTTGTTGTTGTTTATTTGACGTTGTTTTAGTTGTTATTGTTTATTTGGCATTGTTGTTGTTTATTTGACATTGTTGTTGTTGTTGTTTATTTGACGTAGTTGTTGTTGTTGACGTTGTTGTTGTTGTTGTTTATTTGACGTTTTTGTTGTTGTTGATGTTGTTAATGTTGTTGTTTATTTGACGTTGTTGTTGTTTATTTGACGTTGTTGTTGTTGTTATTGTTGTTGTTTATTTGACGTTGTTGTTGTTGTTGTTTATTTGATGTTGTTGTTTATTTGACGTTGTTGTTTATTTGACGTTGTTATTGTTGTTGTTTATTTGACGTTGTTGTTGTTGTTGTTTATTTGACGTTGTTTTTGTTGTTGTTTATTTGAGGTTGTTTTAGATGTTGTTGTTTATTTGACGTTGTTGTTGTTGTTGTTTATTTAACGTTGTTTTAGATGATGTTGTTTATTTGACGGTGTTGTTGTTTATTTGACAGTGTTGTTGTTGTTTATTTGACATTGTTGTTGTTGTTGTTGACGTTGTTGGTGTTGTTGTTTATTTGACGTTGTTGTTGTTGTTGTTTATTTGACGTTGTTTTAGTTGTTGTTGTTTATTTGACGTTGTTGTTGTTGTTGTTTATTTGACGTTTTTGTTATTGACATTGTTGTTGTTGTTGTTGTTGTTTATATGACGTTGTTGTTGTTGTTGTTGTTGTTTATTTGACATAGTTGTTGTTGTTGACGTTGTTGTTGTTGTTGTTGTTTATTTGACGTTTTTGTTGTTGTTAATGTTGTTGTTGTTTTTTATTTGACGTTGTTGTTATTGTTTATTTGACGTTGTTGTTGTTGTTTATTTGACGTTGTTGTTGTTATTGTTGTTTATTTGACGTTGTTGTTGTTGTTATTTATTTGACGTTGTTGTTGTTGTTATTGTTTATTTGTCGTTGTTGCTGTTGTTGTTGTTGTTTATTTGACGTTGTTATTGTTGTTTATTTGACGTTGTTTTTGTTATTTGACGTTGTTGTTGTTGTTGTTGTTGTATTTGTTGTTGTTTATTTGACGTTGTTGTTATTGTTGTTGTTGTTTATTTGACGTTGTTATTGCTGTTGTTTATTTGACGTTGTTGTTGTTGTTTTTGTTTTTTTGACGTTGTTGTTGTTGACGTTGTTGTTGTTGTTGTTTATTTGACGTTGTTATTGTTGTTGTTGTTGTTTATTTGACGCTGTTGATGTCATTGTTGTTGTTTATTTGACGTTGTTGTTGTTGTTGTTGTTTATTTAACGTTGTTGTTGTTATTTATTTGACATTGTTGTTGTTGTTTATTTGACGTTGTTGTTGTTTATTTGACGTTGTTGTTGTTGTTGTTTATTTGACGTTGTTGTTGTTGTTGTTACTTATTTGACATTGTTGTTGTTGTTGTTGACGTTGTTGTTGTTGTTTATTTGACATTGTTGTTGTTGTTGTCGGTGTTGTTGTTTATTTGACGTTGTTGTTGTTGTTGTTGTTGTTTATTTGACGTTGTTTTAGTTGTTTTTGTTTATTTGGCGTTGTTGTTGTTTATTTGACATTGTTGTTGTTGACATTGTTGTTGTTGTTGTTTATTTGACGTAGTTGTTGTTGTTGACGTTGTTGTTGTTTATTTGACGTTTTTGTTGTTGTTGATGTTGTTGTTGTTGTTGTTTATTTGACGTTGTTGTTGTTGTTATTGTTGTTGTTTATTTGACGTTGTTGTTGTTGTTGTTTATTTGATGTTGTTGTTGTTGTTTATTTGACATTGTTGTTGTTGTTGACGTTGTTGTTGTTGTTGTTTATTTGACATTGTTGTTGTTGTTGTTTATTTGACGTTGTTGTTGTTGTTGTTTATTTAACGTAGTTGTTGTTGTTGACATTGTTGTTGTTGTTCTTGTTGTTGTTTATTTGACGTTTTTGTTGTTGTTGATGTTGTTGATGTTGTTGTTTATTTGACGTTGTTGTTATTGTCTATTTGACGTTGTTGTTGTTGTTTATTTGACGTTGTTGTTGTTGTTATTGTTGTTGTTTATTTGACGTTGTTATTGTTGTTTATTTGATGTTGTTGTTGTTGTTGTTGTTTATTTAACGTTGGTGTTGTTGTTGTTTATTTGACGTTGTTGTTGTTGTTATTTATTTGACGTTGTTGTTGTTGTTATTTATTAGACGTTGTTGTTGTTGTTATTGTTTATTAGACGTTGTTGTTGTTGTTGTTTATTTGACGTTGTTGTTGTTGTTTATTTGACGTTGTTGTTGTTGTTTATTGGACGTTGTTGTTGTTGTTGACGTTGTTGTTGTTGTTGTTTATTTGACGTTGTTGTTCTTGACGTTGTTGTTGTTGTTTATTTGACGTTGTTGTTCTTGACGTTGTTGTTGTTGTTATTGTTATTTATTTGACGTTGTTGTTGTTGTTGTTGTTTATTTGACGTTGTTGTTGTTGTTTATTTGACGTTGTTGTTGTTGTTTATTTGACATTGTTGTTGTTGTTATTGTTTATTTGACGTTGTTGTTGTTTATTTGACGTTGTTGTTGTTGTTGTTGACGTTGTTGTTGTTGTTGTTGTTTATTTGACGTTGTTGTTGATGTTGTTAATGTTGTTGTTTATTTGACGTTGTTGTTGTTTATTTGACGTTGTTGTTGTTGTTATTGTTGTTGTTTATTTGACGTTGTTGTTGTTGTTGTTTATTTGATGTTGTTGTTTATTTGACGTTGTTGTTTATTTGACGTTGTTATTGTTGTTGTTTATTTGACGTTGTTGTTGTTGTTGTTGTTTATTTGACGTTGTTTTTGTTGTTGTTTATTTGAGGTTGTTTTAGATGTTGTTGTTTATTTGACGTTGTTGTTGTTGTTGTTTATTTAACGTTGTTTTAGATGATGTTGTTTATTTGACGGTGTTGTTGTTTATTTGACAGTGTTGTTGTTGTTTATTTGACATTGTTGTTGTTGTTGTTGACGTTGTTGGTGTTGTTGTTTATTTGACGTTGTTGTTGTTGTTGTTTATTTGACGTTGTTTTAGTTGTTGTTGTTTATTTGACGTTGTTGTTGTTGTTGTTGTTTATTTGACGTTTTTGTTATTGACATTGTTGTTGTTGTTGTTGTTGTTTATATGACGTTGTTGTTGTTGTTGTTGTTTATTTGACATAGTTGTTGTTGTTGACGTTGTTGTTGTTGTTGTTGTTTATTTGACGTTTTTGTTGTTGTTAATGTTGTTGTTGTTGTTTATTTGACGTTGTTGTTATTGTTTATTTGACGTTGTTGTTGTTGTTTATTTGACGTTGTTGTTGTTATTGTTGTTTATTTGACGTTGTTGTTGTTGTTATTTATTTGACGTTGTTGTTGTTGTTATTGTTTATTTGTCGTTGTTGCTGTTGTTGTTGTTGTTTATTTGACGTTGTTATTGTTGTTTATTTGACGTTGTTTTTGTTATTTGACGTTGTTGTTGTTGTTGTTGTTGTTGTATTTGTTGTTGTTTATTTGACGTTGTTGTTATTGTTGTTGTTGTTTATTTGACGTTGTTATTGCTGTTGTTTATTTGACGTTGTTGTTGTTGTTTTTGTTTTTTTGACGTTGTTGTTGTTGACGTTGTTGTTGTTGTTGTTTATTTGACGTTGTTATTGTTGTTGTTGTTGTTTATTTGACGCTGTTGATGTCATTGTTGTTGTTTATTTGACGTTGTTGTTGTTGTTGTTGTTTATTTAACGTTGTTGTTGTTATTTATTTGACATTGTTGTTGTTGTTTATTTGACGTTGTTGTTGTTTATTTGACGTTGTTGTTGTTGTTGTTTATTTGACGTTGTTGTTGTTGTTGTTACTTATTTGACATTGTTGTTGTTGTTGTTGACGTTGTTGTTGTTGTTTATTTGACATTGTTGTTGTTGTTGTCGGTGTTGTTGTTTATTTGACGTTGTTGTTGTTGTTGTTGTTTATTTGACGTTGTTTTAGTTGTTTTTGTTTATTTGGCGTTGTTGTTGTTTATTTGACATTGTTGTTGTTGACATTGTTGTTGTTGTTGTTGTTTATTTGACGTAGTTGTTGTTGTTGACGTTGTTGTTGTTTATTTGACGTTTTTGTTGTTGTTGATGTTGTTGTTGTTGTTGTTTATTTGACGTTGTTGTTGTTGTTATTGTTGTTGTTTATTTGACGTTGTTGTTGTTGTTGTTTATTTGATGTTGTTGTTATTGTTTATTTGACATTGTTGTTGTTGTTGACGTTGTTGTTGTTGTTGTTTATTTGACATTGTTGTTGTTGTTGTTTATTTGACGTTGTTGTTGTTGTTTATTTAACGTAGTTGTTGTTGTTGACATTGTTGTTGTTGTTCTTGTTGTTGTTTATTTGACGTTTTTGTTGTTGTTGATGTTGTTGATGTTGTTGTTTATTTGACGTTGTTGTTATTGTCTATTTGACGTTGTTGTTGTTGTTTATTTGACGTTGTTGTTGTTGTTATTGTTGTTGTTTATTTGACGTTGTTATTGTTGTTTATTTGATGTTGTTGTTGTTGTTGTTGTTTATTTAACGTTGGTGTTGTTGTTGTTTATTTGACGTTGTTGTTGTTGTTATTTATTTGACGTTGTTGTTGTTGTTATTTATTAGACGTTGTTGTTGTTGTTATTGTTTATTAGACGTTGTTGTTGTTGTTGTTTATTTGACGTTGTTGTTGTTGTTTATTTGACGTTGTTGTTGTTGTTTATTGGACGTTGTTGTTGTTGTTGACGTTGTTGTTGTTGTTGTTTATTTGACGTTGTTGTTCTTGACGTTGTTGTTGTTGTTTATTTGACGTTGTTGTTCTTGACGTTGTTGTTGTTGTTATTGTTATTTATTTGACGTTGTTGTTGTTGTTGTTGTTTATTTGACGTTGTTGTTGTTGTTGTTTATTTGACGTTGTTGTTGTTGTTTATTTGACATTGTTGTTGTTGTTATTGTTTATTTGACGTTGTTGTTGTTTATTTGACGTTGTTGTTGTTGTTGTTGACGTTGTTGTTGTTGTTGTTGTTGTTTATTTGACGTTGTTGTTGTTGTTGTTTATTTGACGTTGTTGTTGTTGTTGTTGTTGTTTATTTGACGTTGTTGTTGTTGTTGTTGTTGTTTATTTGATGTTGTTGTTGTTGTTGTTTATTTGACGGTGTTGTTGTTGTTGTTGTTTATTTGACGTTGTTGTTGTTGTTGACGTTGTTGTTGTTGTTTATTTGACGTTTTTGTTGTTGATGTTGTTGTTGTTTTTGTAGTTGTTTATTTGACGTTGTTGTTGTTGTTTATTTGACGTTGTTGTTGTTGTTGTTTATTTGACGTTGATGTTATTGTTGTTTATTTGACGTTGATGTTGTTGTTGTTTATTTGACGTTGTTGTATTTGTTGTTGTTTATTTGACGTTGTTGTTGTTGTTGTTGACGTTGTTGTTGTTGTTGTTTATTTGACATTGTTGTTGTTGTTGTTGGTGGTGGTGGTGTTGTTGTTTATTTGACGTTGTTGTTGTTGTTGTTGTTTATTTGACGTTGTTTTAGTTGTTGTTGTTGTTGTTGTTTATTTGGCGTTGTTGTTGTTGTTGTTTATTTGACATTTTTGTTGTTGTTGATGTTGTTGTTGTTGTTGTTTATTTGACGTTGTTGTTGTTGTTGTTGTTTATTTGACGTTGTTGTTGTTGTTGTTTATTTGACGTTGTTGTTGTTGGTGTTATTGTTGTTGTTTATTTGACGTTCTTGTTGTTGTTGTTGTTGTTGTTTATTTGATGTTGTTGTTGTTGTTTATTTGACATTGTTGTTGTTGTTGATGTTGTTGTTGTTGTTGTTGTTTATTTGACGTTGTTGTTGTTGTTGTTTATTTGACGTTGTTGTTGTTGTTTATTTGACATTGTTGTTGTTGTTATTGTTTATTTGACGTTGTTGTTGTTTATTTGACGTTGTTGTTGTTGTTGTTGACGTTGTTGTTGTTGTTGTTGTTTATTTGACGTTGTTGTTGTTGTTGTTTATTTGACGTTGTTGTTGTTGTTGTTGTTGTTTATTTGACGTTGTTGTTGTTGTTGTTGTTTATTTGATGTTGTTGTTGTTGTTGTTTATTTGACGGTGTTGTTGTTGTTGTTGTTTATTTGACGTTGTTGTTGTTGTTGACGTTGTTGTTGTTGTTTATTTGACGTTTTTGTTGTTGATGTTGTTGTTGTTTTTGTAGTTGTTTATTTGACGTTGTTGTTGTTGTTTATTTGACGTTGTTGTTGTTGTTGTTTATTTGACGTTGATGTTATTGTTGTTTATTTGACGTTGATGTTGTTGTTGTTTATTTGACGTTGTTGTATTTGTTGTTGTTTATTTGACGTTGTTGTTGTTGTTGACGTTGTTGTTGTTGTTGTTTATTTGACATTGTTGTTGTTGTTGTTGGTGGTGGTGGTGTTGTTGTTTATTTGACGTTGTTGTTGTTGTTGTTGTTTATTTGACGTTGTTTTAGTTGTTGTTGGTGTTGTTGTTTATTTGGCGTTGTTGTTGTTGTTGTTGTTTATTTGACATTTTTGTTGTTGTTGATGTTGTTGTTGTTGTTGTTTATTTGACGTTGTTGTTGTTGTTGTTGTTTAATTGACGTTGTTGTTGTTGTTGTTTATTTGACGTTGTTGTTGTTGGTGTTATTGTTGTTGTTTATTTGACGTTCTTGTTGTTGTTGTTGTTGTTGTTTATTTGATGTTGTTGTTGTTGTTTATTTGACATTGTTGTTGTTGTTGATGTTGTTGTTGTTGTTGTTTTTTATTTGATGTTGTTGTTGTTGTTTATTTGACATTGTTGTTGTTGTTGTTGACGTTGTTTTTGTTGTTGTTTATTTGACATTGTTGTTGTTGTTGTTGTTGTTGACGTTGTTGGTGTTGTTGTCTACTTGACGTTGTTGTTATTGTTGTTGTTTATTTGACGTTGTTTTAGTTGTTATTTATTTGACGTTGTTGTTATTGTTTATTTGACATTGTTGTTGTTGTTGACGTTGTTTGTTGTTGTTGTTTATTTGACATTGTTGTTGTTGTTGTTTTTGTTGACGTTGTTGGTGTTGTTGTTTATTTGACGTTGTTATTGTTGTTGTTGTTTATTTGACGTTGTTTTAGTTGTTGTTGTTTATTTGACATTGTTGTTGTTGTTTATTCGACGTTGTTGTTGTTGACATTGTTGTTGTTGTTGTTTATTTGACGTTGTTGTTGTTGTTTATTTGACTTAGTTGTTGTTGTTGACATTGTTGTTGTTGTTGTTGTTTATTTGACATTTTTGTTGTTGTAGATGTTGTTGTTGTTGTTTATTTGACATTGTTGTTATTGTTTATTTGACGTTGTTGTTGTTGTTTATTTGACGTTGTTGTTGTTATTGTTGTTGTTTATTTGACATTGTTGTTGTTGTTGTTTATTTGACGTTGTTGTTGTTGTTTATTTGACGTTGTTGTTGTTGTTTATTGGACGTTGTTGTTGTTGTTGACGTTGTTGTTGTTGTTTATTTGACGTTGTTGTTGTTGACGTTGTTGTTGTTGTTATTGTTATTTATTTGACGTTGTTGTTGTTGTTGTTTATTTGACGTAGTTGTTATTGTTGACGTTGTTGTTGTTGTTGTTGCTTATTTGACGTTTTATTTGTTGTTGATGTTGTTGTTGTTTATTTGACGTTGTTGTTGTTAATGTTTATTTGATGTTGTTGTTGTTATTGTTGTTGTTTATTTGACGTTGTTGTTGTTGTTTATTTGTTGTTGTTGTTGTTTATTTGACATTGTTGTTGTTGTTGACGTTGTTGTTGTTGTTGTTTATTTGACATTGTTGTTGTTGTTTATTTGACGTTGTTGTTATTGTTTGTTTGACGTAGTTGTTGTTGCTGACGTTGTTGTTGTTGTTGTTTATTTGACGTTTTTGTTGTTGTTGATGTTGTTGTTGTTGTTGTTGTTGTTGTTGTTGTTTATTTGACGTTGTTGTTATTGTCTATTTGACGTTGTTGTTGTTGTTGTTGTTTATTTGACGTTGTTGTTGTTGTTATTGTTGTTGTTTATTTGAGGTTGTTATTGTTGTTTATTTGATGTTGTTGTTGTTGTTGTTGTTTATTTGACGTTGTTGTTGTTGTTGTTTATTTGACGTTGTTGTTGTTGTTGTTGTTGTTTATTTGAGGTTGTTTTAGATGTTGTTGTTTATTTGACGTTGTTGTTGTTGTTGTTTATTTAACGTTGTTTTAGATGATGTTGTTTATTTGACGGTGTTGTTGTTTATTTGACAGTGTTGTTGTTGTTTATTTGACATTGTTGTTGTTGTTGTTGACGTTGTTGGTGTTGTTGTTTATTTGACGTTGTTGTTGTTGTTGTTTATTTGACGTTGTTTTAGTTGTTGTTGTTTATTTGACGTTGTTGTTGTTGTTGTTGTTTATTTGACGTTTTTGTTATTGACATTGTTGTTGTTGTTGTTGTTTATATGACGTTGTTGTTGTTGTTGTTGTTGTTTATTTGACATAGTTGTTGTTGTTGACGTTGTTGTTGTTGTTGTTGTTGTTTATTTGACGTTTTTGTTGTTGTTAATGTTGTTGTTGTTGTTTATTTGACGTTGTTGTTATTGTTTATTTGACGTTGTTGTTGTTGTTTATTTGACGTTGTTGTTGTTATTGTTGTTTATTTGACGTTGTTGTTGTTGTTATTTATTTGACGTTGTTGTTGTTGTTATTGTTTATTTGTCGTTGTTGCTGTTGTTGTTGTTGTTTATTTGACGTTGTTATTGTTGTTTATTTGACGTTGTTTTTGTTATTTGACGTTGTTGTTGTTGTTGTTGTTGTATTTGTTGTTGTTTATTTGACGTTGTTGTTATTGTTGTTGTTGTTTATTTGACGTTGTTATTGCTGTTGTTTATTTGACGTTGTTGTTGTTGTTTTTGTTTTTTTGACGTTGTTGTTGTTGACGTTGTTGTTGTTGTTGTTTATTTGACGTTGTTATTGTTGTTGTTGTTGTTTATTTGACGTTGTTGATGTCATTGTTGTTGTTTATTTGACGTTGTTGTTGTTGTTGTTGTTTATTTAACGTTGTTGTTGTTATTTATTTGACATTGTTGTTGTTGTTTATTTGACGTTGTTGTTGTTTATTTGACGTTGTTGTTGTTGTTGTTTATTTGACGTTGTTGTTGTTGTTGTTACTTATTTGACATTGTTGTTGTTGTTGTTGACGTTGTTGTTGTTGTTTATTTGACATTGTTGTTGTTGTTGTCAGTGTTGTTGTTTATTTGATGTTGTTGTTGTTGTTGTTGTTTATTTGACGTTGTTTTAGTTGTTTTTGTTTATTTGGCGTTGTTGTTGTTTATTTGACATTGTTGTTGTTGACATTGTTGTTGTTGTTATTTATTTGACGTAGTTGTTGTTGTTGACGTTGTTGTTGTTTATTTGACGTTTTTGTTGTTGTTGATGTTGTTGTTGTTGTTGTTTATTTGACGTTGTTGTTGTTGTTATTGTTGTTGTTTATTTGACGTTGTTGTTGTTGTTGTTTATTTGATGTTGTTGTTGTTGTTTATTTGACATTGTTGTTGTTGTTGACGTTGTTGTTGTTGTTGTTGTTTATTTGACATTGTTGTTGTTGTTGTTTATTTGACGTTGTTGTTGTTGTTTATTTGACGTAGTTGTTGTTGTTGACATTGTTGTTGTTGTTCTTGTTGTTGTTTATTTGACGTTTTTGTTGTTGTTGATGTTGTTGATGTTGTTGTTTATTTGACGTTGTTGTTATTGTCTATTTGACGTTGTTGTTGTTGTTTATTTGACGTTGTTGTTGTTGTTATTGTTGTTGTTTATTTGACGTTGTTATTGTTGTTTATTTGATGTTGTTGTTGTTGTTGTTGTTTATTTAACGTTGGTGTTGTTGTTGTTTATTTGACGTTGTTGTTGTTGTTATTTATTTGACGTTGTTGTTGTTGTTATTTATTAGACGTTGTTGTTGTTGTTATTGTTTATTAGACGTTGTTGTTGTTGTTGTTGTTTATTTGACGTTGTTGTTGTTGTTGTTTATTTGACGTTGTTGTTGTTGTTTATTGGACGTTGTTGTTGTTGTTGACGTTGTTGTTGTTGTTTATTTGACGTTGTTGTTCTTGACGTTGTTGTTGTTGTTTATTTGACGTTGTTGTTCTTGACGTTGTTGTTGTTGTTATTGTTATTTATTTGACGTTGTTGTTGTTGTTGTTTATTTGACGTTGTTGTTGTTGTTGTTTATTTGACGTTGTTGTTGTTGTTTATTTGACATTGTTGTTGTTGTTATTGTTTATTTGACGTTGTTGTTGTTTATTTGACGTTGTTGTTGTTGTTGTTGACGTTGTTGTTGTTGTTGTTGTTTATTTGACGTTGTTGTTGTTGTTGTTTATTTGACGTTGTTGTTGTTGTTGTTGTTGTTTATTTGACGTTGTTGTTGTTGTTGTTTATTTGATGTTGTTGTTGTTGTTTATTTGACGGTGTTGTTGTTGTTGTTGTTTATTTGACGTTGTTGTTGTTGTTGACGTTGTTGTTGTTGTTTATTTGACGTTTTTGTTGTTGATGTTGTTGTTGTTTTTGTAGTTGTTTATTTGACGTTGTTGTTGTTGTTTATTTGACGTTGTTGTTGTTGTTGTTTATTTGACGTTGATGTTATTGTTGTTTATTTGACGTTGATGTTGTTGTTGTTTATTTGACGTTGTTGTATTTGTTGTTGTTTATTTGACGTTGTTGTTGTTGTTGTTGACGTTGTTGTTGTTGTTGTTTATTTGACATTGTTGTTGTTGTTGTTGGTGGTGGTGGTGTTGTTGTTTATTTGACGTTGTTGTTGTTGTTGTTGTTGTTTATTTGACGTTGTTTTAGTTGTTGTTGTTGTTGTTGTTTATTTGGCGTTGTTGTTGTTGTTGTTGTTTATTTGACATTTTTGTTGTTGTTGATGTTGTTGTTGTTGTTGTTTATTTGACGTTGTTGTTGTTGTTGTTTATTTGACGTTGTTGTTGTTGTTGTTTATTTGACGTTGTTGTTGTTGTTGTTATTGTTGTTGTTTATTTGACGTTCTTGTTGTTGTTGTTGTTGTTGTTTATTTGATGTTGTTGTTGTTGTTTATTTGACATTGTTGTTGTTGTTGATGTTGTTGTTGTTGTTGTTGTTTATTTGATGTTGTTGTTGTTGTTTATTTGACATTGTTGTTGTTGTTGTTGACGTTGTTTTTGTTGTTGTTTATTTGACATTGTTGTTGTTGTTGTTGTTGACGTTGTTGGTGTTGTTGTTTACTTGACGTTGTTGTTATTGTTGTTGTTTATTTGACGTTGTTTTAGTTGTTATTTATTTGACGTTGTTGTTATTGTTTATTTGACATTGTTGTTGTTGTTGACGTTGTTTGTTGTTGTTGTTTATTTGACATTGTTGTTGTTGTTGTTTTTGTTGACGTTGTTGGTGTTGTTGTTTATTTGACGTTGTTATTGTTGTTGTTGTTTATTTGACGTTGTTTTAGTTGTTGTTGTTTATTTGACATTGTTGTTGTTGTTTATTCGACGTTGTTGTTGTTGACATTGTTGTTGTTGTTGTTTATTTGACGTTGTTGTTGTTGTTTATTTGACTTAGTTGTTGTTGTTGACATTGTTGTTGTTGTTGTTGTTTATTTGACATTTTTGTTGTTCTAGATGTTGTTGTTGTTGTTTATTTGACATTGTTGTTATTGTTTATTTGACGTTGTTGTTGTTGTTTATTTGACGTTGTTGTTGTTATTGTTGTTGTTTATTTGACATTGTTGTTGTTGTTGTTTATTTGACGTTGTTGTTGTTGTTTATTTGACGTTGTTGTTGTTGTTTATTGGACGTTGTTGTTGTTGTTGACGTTGTTGTTGTTGTTGTTTATTTGACGTTGTTGTTGTTGACGTTGTTGTTGTTGTTATTGTTATTTATTTGACGTTGTTGTTGTTGTTGTTTATTTGACGTAATTGTTATTGTTGACGTTGTTGTTGTTGTTGTTGCTTATTTGACGTTTTATTTGTTGTTGATGTTGTTGTTGTTGTTTATTTGACGTTGTTGTTGTTAATGTTTATTTGATGTTGTTGTTGTTGTTGTTATTGTTGTTGTTTATTTGACGTTGTTGTTGTTGTTTATTTGTTGTTGTTGTTGTTTATTTGACATTGTTGTTGTTGTTGACGTTGTTGTTGTTGTTGTTTATTTGACATTGTTGTTGTTGTTTATTTGACGTTGTTGTTATTGTTTGTTTGACGTAGTTGTTGTTGCTGACGTTGTTGTTGTTGTTGTTGTTTATTTGACGTTTTTGTTGTTGTTGATGTTGTTGTTGTTGTTGTTGTTGTTTATTTGACGTTGTTGTTATTGTCTATTTGACGTTGTTGTTGTTGTTGTTGTTGTTTATTTGACGTTGTTGTTGTTGTTATTGTTGTTGTTTATTTGAGGTTGTTATTGTTGTTTATTTGATGTTGTTGTTGTTGTTGTTGTTTATTTGACGTTGGTGTTGTTGTTGTTTATTTGACGTTGTTGTTGTTGTTATTTATTTGACGTTGTTGTTGTTGTTATTGTTTATTAGAAGTTGTTGTTGTTGTTGTTTATTTGACATTGTTATTGTTGTTTATTGACGTTGTTGTTATTGTTGTTGTTTATTTGACGTTGTTGTTGTTGTTTATTTGACGTTGTTATTGTTGTTGTTGTTGTTGTTGTTTATTTGACGTTGTTGTTGTCGTTGTTGTTGTTTATTTGACGTTGTTGTTGTTGTTGTTTATTTGACGTTGTTGTTGTTATTTATTTAACGTTGTTGTTGTTTATTTGACGTTATTGTTATTATTTATTTGACGTTGTTGTTGTTGTTGTTTATTTGACGTTGTTGTTGTTGTTGTTGTTTATTTGACATTGTTGTTGTTGTTGTTGACGTTGTTGTTGTTGTTTATTTGATATTGTTGTTGTTATTGTTGGTGTTGTTGTTTATTTGACGTTGTTGTTGTTGTTGTTGTTTATTTGACGTTGTTTTAGTTGTTATTGTTTATTTGGCGTTGTTGTTGTTTATTTGACATTGTTGTTGTTGGTATTTATTTGACGTAGTTGTTGTTGTTGACGTTGTTGTTGTTGTTGTTTATTTGACGTTTTTGTTGTTGTTGATGTTGTTAATGTTGTTGTTTATTTGACGTTGTTGTTGTTTATTTGACGTTGTTGTTGTTGTTATTGTTGTTGTTTATTTGACGTTGTTGTTGTTGTTGTTTATTTGATGTTGTTGTTGTTGTTTATTTGACATTGTGGTTGTTTATTTGACGTTGTTGTTGTTGTTGTTTATTTGACGTTGTTGTTGTTGTTTATTGGACGTTGATGTTGTATATTTGACGGTGTTGTTGTTGTTGTTGTTTATTTGACGTTGTTGTTGTTGTATATTTGACGCTGTTGTTGTTGACATTGTCGTTGTTTATTTGACATAGTTGTTGTTGTTAACATTGTTATTGTTGTTGTTTATTTGACGTTTTTGTTGTTGTTGATGTTGTTGTTGTTGTTTATTTGACGTTGTTGTTATTGTTGTTTATTTGACGTTGTTGTTCTTGTTGTTGTTTATATGACGTTGTTGTTGTTGTTATTGTTGTTGTTTATTTGACGTTGTTGGAGTTGTTGTTTATTTGATGTTGTTGTTGTTGTTGCTGTTTATTTGACATTGTTGTTGTTGTTGACGTTGTTGTTGTTGTTTATTTGACATTGTTGTTGTTGTTGACGTTGTTGGTGTTGTTGTTTATTTGACGTTGTTGTTCTTGTTTATTTGACGTTGTTTTAGTTGTTGTTGTTTATTTGACGTTGTTGTTGTTGTTGTTTATTTGACGTTGTTGTTGTTGTTTATTTGACGTTGTTGTTGTTGACATTGTTGTTGTTGTTGTTTATTTGACGTTGTTTTTGTTGTTGTTGTTTATTTGGCGTTGTTATTGTTGTTTATTTGACATTGTTGTTGTTGACATTATTTTTGTTGTTGTTTATTTGACGTAGTTTTTGTTGTTGTTGTTGTTGTTGTTGTTGTTGTTTATTTGACGATTTTGTTGTTGTTGATGTTGTTGTTGTTGTTGTTGTTTATTTGACGTTGTTGTTGTTGTTTATTTGACGTTGTTGTTGTTGTGTTTCATTTGACGTTGTTGATGTTGTTGTTGTTTATTTGACGTTGTTGTTGTTATTGATGTTGTTTATTTGACGTTGTTGTTGTTGTTGTTGTTGTTTATTTGACATTGTTGTTGTTGTTGACGTTGTTGTTGTTGTTGTTTATTTGACATTGTTGTTGTTGTTGTTGACGTTGTTGTTTTTGTTATTGTTTATTTGACGTTGTTGTTGTTGTTGTTTATTTGACGTTGTTTTAGATGTTGTTGTTTATTTGACGTTGTTGTTGTTGTTGTTTATTTAACGTTGTTTTAGATGATGTTGTTTATTTGACGGTGTTGTTGTTTATTTGACAATGTTGTTGTTGTTGACGTTGTTGTTGTTGTTGTTTATTTGACATTGTTGTTGTTGTTGTTGACGTTGTTGGTGTTGTTGTTTATTTGACGTTGTTGTTGTTGTTTATTTGACGTTGTTTTAGTTGTTGTTGTTTATTTGACGTTGTTTTAGTTGTTGTTGTTTATTTGACGTTGTTGTTGTTGTTTATTTGACGTTTTTGTTATTGACATTGTTGTTGTTGTTGTTGTTTATATGACGTTGTTGTTGTTGTTGTTGTTGTTGTTTATTTGACATAGTTGTTGTTGTTGACGTTGTTGTAGTTGTTGTTGTTGTTTATTTGACGTTTTTGTTGTTGTTGATGTTGTTGTTGTTTATTTGACGTTGTTGTTATTGTTTATTTGACGTTGTTGTTGTTGTTTATTTGACGTTGTTGTTGTTATTGTTGTTTATTTGACGTTGTTGTTGTTGTTATTTATTTGACGTTGTTGTTGTTATTGTTTATTTGACGTTGTTGCTGTTGTTGTTGTTGTTGTTTATTTGATGTTGTTATTGTTGTTTATTTGACGTTGTTTTTGTTATTTGACGTTGTTGTTGTTGTTGTTGTTGTATTTGTTGTTGTTGTTATTGCTTATTTGACGTTGTTGTTATTGTTGTTGTTTATTTGATGTTGTTATTGCTGTTGTTTATTTGATGTTGTTGTTGTTGTTTATTTGATGTTGTTGTTGTTGTTGTTTATTTGATGTTGTTGTTGTTGACGTTGTTGTTGTTGTTGTTTATTTGACGTTGTTATTGTTGTTGCTATTGTTTATTTGACGGTGTTGTTGTCATTGTTGTTGTTTATTTGACGTTGTTGTTATTATTGTTGTTTATTTAACGTTGTTGTTGTTATTTATTTGACATTGTTGTTGTTGTTGTTTATTTGACGTTGTTGTTGTTGTTTATTTGACGTTGTTGTTGTTGTTGTTGTTTATTTGACGTTGTTGTTGTTGTTATTTATTTGACATTGTTGTTGTTGTTGACGTTGTTGTTGTTGTTGTTTATTTGACATTGTTGTTGTTGTTGTTGTTGTTGGTGTTGTTGTTTATTTAACGTTGTTGTTGTTGTTGTTGTTTATTTGACGTTGTTTTAGTTGTTTTTGTTTATTTGGCGTTGTTGTTGTTTATTTGACATTGTTGTTGTTGACATTGTTGTTGTTGTTGTTGTTTATTTGACGTAGTTGTTGTTGTTGACGTTGTTGTTGTTTATTTGACGTTTTTGTTGTTGTTGATGTTGTTGTTGTTGTTTATTTGACGTTGTTATTGTTGTTTATTTGACGTTGTTGTTGTTGTTATTGTTGTTGTTTATTTGACATTGTTGTTGTTGTTGTTATTGTTGTTGTTTATTTGACGTTGTTGTTGTTGTTGTTTATTTGATGTTGTTGTTGTTGTTTATTTGACATTGTTGTTGTTGTTGACGTTGTTGTTGTCGTTATTTATTTGACATTGTTGTTGTTGTTGTTTATTTGACGTTGTTGTTGTTGTTGTTTATTTGACGTAGTTGTTGTTGTTGACGTTGTTGTTGTTGTTGTTGTTGTTTATTTGACGTTTTTGTTGTTGTTGATGTTGTTGATGTTGTTGTTTATTTGACGTTGTTGTTATTGTCTATTTGACGTTGTTGTTGTTGTTTATTTGACGTTGTTGTTGTTGTTATTGTTGTTGTTTATTTGACGTTGTTATTGTTGTTTATTTGATGTTGTTGTTGTTGTTTATTTAACGTTGGTGTTGTTGTTGTTTATTTGACGTTGTTGTTGTTGTTATTTATTTGACGTTGTTGTTATTTATTTGACGTTGTTGTTGTTATTGTTTATTAGACGTTGTTGTTGTTGTTGTTGTTGTTTATTTGACGTTGTTGTTGTTGTTTATTTGACGTTGTTGTTGTTGTTTATTGGACGTTGTTGTTGTTGTTGACGTTGTTGTTGTTTATTTGACGTTGTTGTTGTTGACGTTGTTGTTGTTGTTATTGTTATTTATTTGACGTTGTTGTTGTTTTTGTTTATTTGACGTTGTTGTTGTTGTTTATTTGACGTTGTTGTTGTTATTTATTTGACATTGTTGTTGTTGTTATTGTTTATTTGACGTTGTTGTTGTTTATTTGACGTTGTTGTTGTTGTTGTTGATGTTGTTGTTGTTGTTGTTGACGTTGTTGTTATTGTTGTAGTTATTGTTTATTTGACGTTGTTGTTGTTGTTGTTTATTTGACGTTGTTGTTGTTGTTGTTTATTTGACGTTGTTGTTGTTGTTGTTTATTTGATGTTGTTGTTGTTGTTTATTTGACGGTGTTGTTGTTGTTGTTTATTTGACGTTGTTGTTGTTGACGTTGTTGTTGTTGTTGTTTATTTGACGTAGTTTTTGTTGTTGACGTTGTTGTTGTTGTTGTTTATTTGACGATTTTGTTGTTGTTGATGTTGTTGTTGTTGTTGTTTATTTGACGTTGTTGTTGTTGTTTATTTGACGTTGTTGTTGTTGTTGTTCATTTGACGTTGTTGTTGTTGTTGTTATTTATTTGACGTTGTTGTTGTTATTGATGTTGTTTATTTGACGTTGTTGTTGTTGTTGTTTATTTGACATTGTTGTTGTTGTTGACGTTGTTGTTGTTGTTGTTTATTTCACATTGTTGTTGTTGTTGTTGTTGACGTTGTTGTTTTTGTTGTTGTTTATTTGACGTTGTTGTTGTTGTTGTTGTTGTTTATTTGGCGTTGTTTTAGATGTTGTTGTTTATTTGACGTTGTTGTTGTTGTTGTTGTTTATTTAACGTTGTTTTAGATGATGTTGTTTATTTGACGGTGTTGTTGTTTATTTGACAGTGTTGTTGTTGTTGACGTTGTTGTTGTTGTTGTTTATTTGACATTGTTGTTGTTGTTGTTGACGTTGTTGGTGTTGTTGTTTATTTGACGTTGTTGTTGTTGTTGTTGTTGTTTATTTGACGTTGTTTTAGTTGTTGTTGTTGTTGTTTATTTGACGTTGTTGTTGTTGTTTATTTGACGTTTTTGTTATTGACATTGTTGTTGTTGTTGTTGTTTATATGACGTTGTTGTTGTTGTTGTTTATTTAACATAGTTGTTGTTGACGTTGTTGTTGTTGTTGTTGTTGTTTATTTGACGTTTTTGTTGTTGTTGATGTTGTTGTTATTTATTTGACATTGTTGTTGTTGTTTATTTGACGTTGTTGTTGTTGTTGTTTATTTGACGTTGTTGTTGTTGTTGTTTATTTGACATTGTTGTTGTTGTTTATTTGACGTAGTTTTTATTGTTGACGTTGTTGATGTTGTTGTTGTTTATTTAACGTTGGTGTTGTTGTTGTTTATTTGACGTTGTTGTTGTTGTTATTTATTTGACGTTGTTGTTGTTGTTATTTATTTGACGTTGTTGTTGTTATTGTTTATTAGACGTTGTTGTTGTTGTTGTTGTTTATTTGACGTTGTTGTTGTTGTTTATTTGACGTTGTTGTTGTTGTTTATTGGACGTTGTTGTTGTTGTTGACGTTGTTGTTGTTGTTGTTTATTTGATGTTATTGTTGTTGACGTTGTTGTTGTTGTTATTGTTATTTATTTGACGTTGTTGTTGTTTATTTGACGTTGTTGTTGTTGTTTATTTGACGTTGTTGTTGTTGTTGTTTATTTGACATTGTTGTTGTTGTTATTGTTTATTTGACGTTGTTGTTGTTTATTTGACGTTGTTGTTGTTGTTGACGTTGTTGTTGTTGTTGACGTTGTTGTTGTTGTTGTTATTGTTTATTTGACGTTGTTGTTGTTGTTGTTTATTTGACGTTGTTGTTGTTGTTGTTTATTTGACGTTGTTGTTGTTGTTGTTTATTTGTTGTTGTTGTTGTTGTTGTTTATTTGACGGTGTTGTTGTTGTTGTTGTTTATTTGACGTTGTTGTTGTTGACGTTGTTGTTGTTGTTTATTTGACGTAGTTTTTGTTGTTGACGTTGTTGTTGTTGTTGTTGTTGTTTATTTGATGATTTTGTTGTTGTTGATGTTGTTGTTGATGTTGTTGTTGTTGTTGTTTATTTGACGTTGTTGTTGTTGTTGTTTATTTGACGTTGTTGTTGTTGTTGTTGTTGTTCATTTGACGTTGTTGTTGTTGTTGTTGTTGTTTATTTGACGTTGTTGTTGTTATTGATGTTGTTTATTTGACGTTGTTGTTGTTGTTGTTTATTTGACATTGTTGTTGTTGTTGACGTTGTTGTTGTTGTTGTTGTTGTTGTTAATTTGACATTGTTGTTGTTGTTGTTGTTGACGTTGTTGTTTTTGTTGTTGTTTATTTGACGTTGTTGTTGTTGTTGTTTATTTGACGTTGTTTTAGATGTTATTGTTTATTTGACGTTGTTGTTGTTGTTGTTTATTTGACGTTGTTTTAGATGTTGTTGTTTATTTGACGTTGTTGTTGTTGTTGTTGTTGTTTATTTAATGTTGTTTTAGATGATGTTGTTTATTTGACGGTGTTGTTGTTTATTTGACAGTGTTGTTGTTGTTGACGTTGTTGTTGTTGTTGTTTATTTGACCTTGTTGTTGTTGTCGTGACGTTGTTGGTGTTGTTGTTTATTTGACGTTGTTGTTGTTGTTGTTGTTGTTTATTTGACGTTGTTTTAGTTGTTGTTGTTTATTTGACGATGTTGTTGTTGTTTATTTGACGTTTTTGTTATTGACATTGTTGTTGTTGTTGTTGTTTATATGACGTTGTTGTTGTTGTTGTTGTTTATTTGACATAGTTGTTGTTGTTGACGCTGTTGTTGTTGTTGTTGTTGTTGTTTATTTGACGTTTTTGTTGTTGTTGATGTTGTTGTTGTTTATTTGACGTTGTTGTTATTGTTTATTTGACGTTGTTGTTGTTGTTTATTTGACGTTGTTGTTGTTATTGTTGTTTATTTGACGTTGTTGTTGTTGTTATTTATTTGACGTTGTTGTTGTTGTTATTGTTTATTTGACGTTGTTGCTGTTGTTGTTGTTGTTTATTTGACGTTGTTATTGTTGTTTATTTGACGTTGTTTTTGTTATTTGACGTTGTTGTTGTTGTATTTGTTGTTGTTGTTATTGCTTATTTGACGTTGTTGTTATTGTTATTGTTTATTTGACGTTGTTATTGCTGTTGTTTATTTGACGTTGTTGTTGTTGTTTATTTGATGTTGTTGTTGTTTATTTGACATTGTTGTTGTTGACGTTGTTGTTGTTGTTGTTTATTTGACGTTGTTATTGTTGTTGCTGTTGTTTATTTGACGCTGTTGTTGTCATTGTTGTTGTTTATTTGACGTTTTTGTTATTGTTGTTGTTTATTTAACGTTGTTGTTGTTATTTATTTGACATTGTTGTTGTTGTTTATTTGACGTTGTTGTTGTTGTTTATTTGACGTTGTTGTTGTTGTTGTTGTTTATTTGACGTTGTTGTTGTTGTTATTTATTTGACATTGTTGTTGTTGTTGTTGACGTTGTTGTTGTTGTTGTTTATTTGACATTGTTGTTGTTGTTGTTGTTGTTGGTGTTGTTGTTTATTTGACGTTGTTGTTGTTGTTGTTTATTTGACGTTGTTTTAGTTGTTTTTGTTTATTTGGCGTTGTTGTTGTTTATTTGACATTGTTGTTGATGACATTGTTGTTGTTGTTGTTTATTTGACGTAGTTGTTGTTGTTGACGTTGTTGTTGTTTATTTGACGTTTTTGTTGTTGTTGTTTATTTGACGTTGTTGTTGTTGTTGTTGTTTATTTGACGTTGTTGTTGTTGTTATTGTTGTTGTTTATTTGACGTTGTTGTTGTTGTTGTTATTGTTGTTGTTTATTTGACGTTGTTGTTGTTGTTTATTTGATGTTGTTGTTGTTTATTTGACATTGTTGTTGTTGTTGACGTTGTTGTTGTTGTTGTTGTTTATTTGACATTGTTGTTGTTGTTGTTTATTTGACGTTGTTGTTGTTGTTTATTTGACGTAGTTGTTGTTGTTGACGTTGTTGTTGTTGTTGTTGTTTATTTGACGTTTTTGTTGTTGTTGATGTTGTTGATGTTGTTGTTTATTTGACGTTGTTGTTATTGTCTATTTGACGTTGTTGTTGTTGTTTATTTGACGTTGTTGTTGTTGTTATTGTTGTTGTTTATTTGACGTTGTTATTGTTGTTTATTTGATGTTATTGTTGTTGTTTATTTAACGTTGGTGTTGTTGTTGTTTATTTGACGTTGTTGTTGTTGTTATTTATTTGACGTTGTTGTTGTTGTTATTTATTTGACGTTGTTGTTGTTATTGTTTATTAGACGTTGTTGTTGTTGTTGTTGTTTATTTGACGTTGTTGTTGTTGTTTATTTGACGTTGTTGTTGTTGTTTATTCGACGTTGTTGTTGTTGTTGACGTTGTTGTTGTTGTTTATTTGACGTTGTTGTTGTTGACGTTGTTGTTGTTGTTATTGTTATTTATTTGACGTTGTTGTTGTTTATTTGACGTTGTTATTGTTTATTTGACGTTGTTGTTGTTGTTTATTTGACATTGTTGTTGTTGTTATTGTTTATTTGACGTTGTTGTTGTTTATTTGACGTTGTTGTTGTTGTTGTTGACGTTGTTGTTGTTGTTGTTGACGTTGTTGTTGTTGTTGTTGTTGTTATTGTTTATTTGACGTTGTTGTTGTTGTTGTTGTTGTTTATTTGACGTTGTTGTTGTTGTTGTTTATTTGACGTTGTTGTTGTTGTTGTTTATTTGATGCTGTTGTTGTTTATTTGACGGTGTTGTTGTTGTTGTTTATTTGACGTTGTTGTTGTTGACGTTGTTGTTGTTGTTGTTTATTTGACGTAGTTTTTGTTGTTGACGTTGTTGTTGTTGTTGTTTATTTGACGATTTTGTTGTTGTTGATGTTGTTGTTGTTGTTGTTTATTTGACGTTGTTGTTGTTTATTTGACGTTGTTGTTGTTGTTTATTTGACGTTGTTGTTGTTGTTTATTTGACGTTGTTGTTGTTGTTGTTGTTGTTCATTTGACGTTGTTGTTGTTGTTGTTGTTGTTGTTTATTTGACGTTGTTGTTGTTATTGATGTTGTTTATTTGACGTTGTTGTTGTTGTTGTTGTTGTTGTTTATTTGACATTATTGTTGTTGTTGACGATGTTCTTGTTGTTGTTGTTTATTTGACATTGTTGTTGTTGTTGTTGTTGACGTTGTTGTTTTTGTTGTTGTTTATTTGACGTTGTTGTTGTTGTTGTTTATTTGACGTTGTTTTAGATGTTGTTGTTTATTTGACGTTGTTGTTATTGTTGTTGTTGTTGTTGTTTATTTAACGTTGTTTTAGATGATGTTGTTTATTTGACGGTGTTGTTGTTTATTTGACAGTGTTGTTGTTGTTGACGTTGTTGTTGTTGTTGTTTATTTGACATTGTTGTTGTTGTTGTTGACGTTGTTGGTGTTGTTGTTTATTTGATGTTGTTGTTGTTGTTGTTGTTTATTTGACGTTGTTTTAGTTGTTGTTGTTTATTTGACGTTGTTGTTGTTGTTTATTTGACGTTTTTGTTATTGACATTGTTGTTGTTGTTGTTGTTATTTATATGACGTTGTTGTTGTTGTTGTTGTTTATTTAACATAGTTGTTGTTGTTGACGTTGTTGTTGTTGTTGTTGTTGTTGTTGTTTATTTGACGTTTTTGTTGTTGTTGATGTTGTTGTTATTTATTTGACATTGTTGTTGTTGTTTATTTGACGTTGTTGTTGTTTATTTGACGTTGTTGTTGTTGTTGTTTATTTGACGTTGTTGTTGTTGTTATTTATTTGACATTGTTGTTGTTGTTGTTGTTGTTGACGTTGTTGTTGTTGTTTATTTGACATTGTTGTTGTTGGTGTTGTTGTTTATTTGACGTTGTTGTTGTTGTTGTTTATTTGACGTTGTTTTAGTTGTTTTTGTTTATTTGGCGTTGTTGTTGTTTATTTGACATTGTTGTTGTTGACATTGTTGTTGTTGTTGTTTATTTGACGTTGTTGTTGTTGTTGACGTTGTTGTTGTTTATTTGACGTTTTTGTTGTTGTTGATGTTATTGTTGTTGTTTATTTGACGTTGTTGTTGTTTTTTATTTGACGTTGTTGTTGACGTTGTTGTTGTTGTTTATTTGACGTTGTTGTTGTTGTTGGTGTTGTTGACGTTGTTGTTTTTGTTATTGTTTATTTGACGTTGTTGTTGTTGTTGTTTATTTGACGTTGTTTTAGATGTTGTTGTTTATTTGACGTTGTTGTTGTTGTTGTTTATTTAACGTTGTTTTAGATGATGTTGTTTATTTGACGGTGTTGTTGTTTATTTGACAATGTTGTTGTTGTTGACGTTGTTGTTGTTGTTGTTTATTTGACATTGTTGTTGTTGTTGTTGACGTTGTTGGTGTTGTTGTTTATTTGACGTTGTTGTTGTTGTTTATTTGACGTTGTTTTAGTTGTTGTTGTTTATTTGACGTTGTTTTAGTTGTTGTTGTTTATTTGACGTTGTTGTTGTTGTTTATTTGACGTTTTTGTTATTGACATTGTTGTTGTTGTTGTTGTTTATATGACGTTGTTGTTGTTGTTGTTGTTGTTGTTTATTTGACATAGTTGTTGTTGTTGACGTTGTTGTAGTTGTTGTTGTTGTTTATTTGACGTTTTTGTTGTTGTTGATGTTGTTGTTGTTTATTTGACGTTGTTGTTATTGTTTATTTGACGTTGTTGTTGTTGTTTATTTGACGTTGTTGTTGTTATTGTTGTTTATTTGACGTTGTTGTTGTTGTTATTTATTTGACGTTGTTGTTGTTATTGTTTATTTGACGTTGTTGCTGTTGTTGTTGTTGTTGTTTATTTGATGTTGTTATTGTTGTTTATTTGACGTTGTTTTTGTTATTTGACGTTGTTGTTGTTGTTGTTGTTGTATTTGTTGTTGTTGTTATTGCTTATTTGACGTTGTTGTTATTGTTGTTGTTTATTTGACGTTGTTATTGCTGTTGTTTATTTGATGTTGTTGTTGTTGTTTATTTGATGTTGTTGTTGTTGTTGTTTATTTGATGTTGTTGTTGTTGACGTTGTTGTTGTTGTTGTTTATTTGACGTTGTTATTGTTGTTGCTATTGTTTATTTGACGGTGTTGTTGTCATTGTTGTTGTTTATTTGACGTTGTTGTTATTATTGTTGTTTATTTAACGTTGTTGTTGTTATTTATTTGACATTGTTGTTGTTGTTTATTTGACGTTGTTGTTGTTTATTTGACGTTGTTGTTGTTGTTGTTGTTTATTTGACGTTGTTGTTGTTGTTATTTATTTGACATTGTTGTTGTTGTTGACGTTGTTGTTGTTGTTGTTTATTTGACATTGTTGTTGTTGTTGTTGTTGTTGGTGTTGTTGTTTATTTAACGTTGTTGTTGTTGTTGTTGTTTATTTGACGTTGTTTTAGTTGTTTTTGTTTATTTGGCGTTGTTGTTGTTTATTTGACATTGTTGTTGTTGACATTGTTGTTGTTGTTGTTGTTTATTTGACGTAGTTGTTGTTGTTGACGTTGTTGTTGTTTATTTGACGTTTTTGTTGTTGTTGATGTTGTTGTTGTTGTTTATTTGACGTTGTTATTGTTGTTTATTTGACGTTGTTGTTGTTGTTATTGTTGTTGTTTATTTGACATTGTTGTTGTTGTTGTTATTGTTGTTGTTTATTTGACGTTGTTGTTGTTGTTGTTTATTTGATGTTGTTGTTGTTGTTTATTTGACATTGTTGTTGTTGTTGACGTTGTTGTTGTCGTTATTTATTTGACATTGTTGTTGTTGTTGTTTATTTGACGTTGTTGTTGTTGTTGTTTATTTGACGTAGTTGTTGTTGTTGACGTTGTTGTTGTTGTTGTTGTTGTTTATTTGACGTTTTTGTTGTTGTTGATGTTGTTGATGTTGTTGTTTATTTGACGTTGTTGTTATTGTCTATTTGACGTTGTTGTTGTTGTTTATTTGACGTTGTTGTTGTTGTTATTGTTGTTGTTTATTTGACGTTGTTATTGTTGTTTATTTGATGTTGTTGTTGTTGTTTATTTAACGTTGGTGTTGTTGTTGTTTATTTGACGTTGTTGTTGTTGTTATTTATTTGACGTTGTTGTTATTTATTTGACGTTGTTGTTGTTATTGTTTATTAGACGTTGTTGTTGTTGTTGTTGTTGTTTATTTGACGTTGTTGTTGTTGTTTATTTGACGTTGTTGTTGTTGTTTATTGGACGTTGTTGTTGTTGTTGACGTTGTTGTTGTTTATTTGACGTTGTTGTTGTTGACGTTGTTGTTGTTGTTATTGTTATTTATTTGACGTTGTTGTTGTTTTTGTTTATTTGACGTTGTTGTTGTTGTTTATTTGACGTTGTTGTTGTTATTTATTTGACATTGTTGTTGTTGTTATTGTTTATTTGACGTTGTTGTTGTTTATTTGACGTTGTTGTTGTTGTTGTTGATGTTGTTGTTGTTGTTGTTGACGTTGTTGTTATTGTTGTAGTTATTGTTTATTTGACGTTGTTGTTGTTGTTGTTTATTTGACGTTGTTGTTGTTGTTGTTTATTTGACGTTGTTGTTGTTGTTGTTTATTTGATGTTGTTGTTGTTGTTTATTTGACGGTGTTGTTGTTGTTGTTTATTTGACGTTGTTGTTGTTGACGTTGTTGTTGTTGTTGTTGTTTATTTGACGTAGTTTTTGTTGTTGACGTTGTTGTTGTTGTTGTTTATTTGACGATTTTGTTGTTGTTGATGTTGTTGTTGTTGTTGTTTATTTGACGTTGTTGTTGTTGTTTATTTGACGTTGTTGTTGTTGTTGTTCATTTGACGTTGTTGTTGTTGTTGTTATTTATTTGACGTTCTTGTTGTTATTGATGTTGTTTATTTGACGTTGTTGTTGTTGTTGTTTATTTGACATTGTTGTTGTTGTTGACGTTGTTGTTGTTGTTGTTTATTTCACATTGTTGTTGTTGTTGTTGTTGACGTTGTTGTTTTTGTTGTTGTTTATTTGACGTTGTTGTTGTTGTTGTTGTTTATTTGGCGTTGTTTTAGATGTTGTTGTTTATTTGACGTTGTTGTTGTTGTTGTTGTTTATTTAACGTTGTTTTAGATGATGTTGTTTATTTGACGGTGTTGTTGTTTATTTGACAGTGTTGTTGTTGTTGACGTTGTTGTTGTTGTTGTTTATTTGACATTGTTGTTGTTGTTGTTGACGTTGTTGGTGTTGTTGTTTATTTGACGTTGTTGTTGTTGTTGTTGTTGTTTATTTGACGTTGTTTTAGTTGTTGTTGTTGTTGTTTATTTGACGTTGTTGTTGTTGTTTATTTGACGTTTTTGTTATTGACATTGTTGTTGTTGTTGTTGTTTATATGACGTTGTTGTTGTTGTTGTTTATTTAACATAGTTGTTGTTGACGTTGTTGTTGTTGTTGTTGTTGTTTATTTGACGTTTTTGTTGTTGTTGATGTTGTTGTTATTTATTTGACATTGTTGTTGTTGTTTATTTGACGTTGTTGTTGTTGTTGTTTATTTGACGTTGTTGTTGTTGTTGTTTATTTGACATTGTTGTTGTTGTTTATTTGACGTAGTTTTTATTGTTGACGTTGTTGATGTTGTTGTTGTTTATTTAACGTTGGTGTTGTTGTTGTTTATTTGACGTTGTTGTTGTTGTTATTTATTTGACGTTGTTGTTGTTGTTATTTATTTGACGTTGTTGTTGTTATTGTTTATTAGACGTTGTTGTTGTTGTTGTTGTTTATTTGACGTTGTTGTTGTTGTTTATTTGACGTTGTTGTTGTTGTTTATTGGACGTTGTTGTTGTTGTTGACGTTGTTGTTGTTGTTGTTTATTTGATGTTATTGTTGTTGACGTTGTTGTTGTTGTTATTGTTATTTATTTGACGTTGTTGTTGTTTATTTGACGTTGTTGTTGTTGTTTATTTGACGTTGTTGTTGTTGTTGTTTATTTGACATTGTTGTTGTTGTTATTGTTTATTTGACGTTGTTGTTGTTTATTTGACGTTGTTGTTGTTGTTGACGTTGTTGTTGTTGTTGACGTTGTTGTTGTTGTTGTTATTGTTTATTTGACGTTGTTGTTGTTGTTGTTTATTTGACGTTGTTGTTGTTGTTGTTTATTTGACGTTGTTGTTGTTGTTGTTTATTTGTTGTTGTTGTTGTTGTTGTTTATTTGACGGTGTTGTTGTTGTTGTTGTTTATTTGACGTTGTTGTTGTTGACGTTGTTGTTGTTGTTTATTTGACGTAGTTTTTGTTGTTGACGTTGTTGTTGTTGTTGTTGTTGTTTATTTGATGATTTTGTTGTTGTTGATGTTGTTGTTGATGTTGTTGTTGTTGTTGTTTATTTGACGTTGTTGTTGTTGTTGTTTATTTGACGTTGTTGTTGTTGTTGTTGTTGTTCATTTGACGTTGTTGTTGTTGTTGTTGTTGTTTATTTGACGTTGTTGTTGTTATTGATGTTGTTTATTTGACGTTGTTGTTGTTGTTGTTTATTTGACATTGTTGTTGTTGTTGACGTTGTTGTTGTTGTTGTTGTTGTTAATTTGACATTGTTGTTGTTGTTGTTGTTGACGTTGTTGTTTTTGTTGTTGTTTATTTGACGTTGTTGTTGTTGTTGTTTATTTGACGTTGTTTTAGATGTTATTGTTTATTTGACGTTGTTGTTGTTGTTGTTTATTTGACGTTGTTTTAGATGTTGTTGTTTATTTGACGTTGTTGTTGTTGTTGTTGTTGTTTATTTAATGTTGTTTTAGATGATGTTGTTTATTTGACGGTGTTGTTGTTTATTTGACAGTGTTGTTGTTGTTGACGTTGTTGTTGTTGTTGTTTATTTGACCTTGTTGTTGTTGTCGTGACGTTGTTGGTGTTGTTGTTTATTTGACGTTGTTGTTGTTGTTGTTGTTGTTTATTTGACGTTGTTTTAGTTGTTGTTGTTTATTTGACGATGTTGTTGTTGTTTATTTGACGTTTTTGTTATTGACATTGTTGTTGTTGTTGTTGTTTATATGACGTTGTTGTTGTTGTTGTTGTTTATTTGACATAGTTGTTGTTGTTGACGCTGTTGTTGTTGTTGTTGTTGTTGTTTATTTGACGTTTTTGTTGTTGTTGATGTTGTTGTTGTTTATTTGACGTTGTTGTTATTGTTTATTTGACGTTGTTGTTGTTGTTTATTTGACGTTGTTGTTGTTATTGTTGTTTATTTGACGTTGTTGTTGTTGTTATTTATTTGACGTTGTTGTTGTTGTTATTGTTTATTTGACGTTGTTGCTGTTGTTGTTGTTGTTTATTTGACGTTGTTATTGTTGTTTATTTGACGTTGTTTTTGTTATTTGACGTTGTTGTTGTTGTATTTGTTGTTGTTGTTATTGCTTATTTGACGTTGTTGTTATTGTTATTGTTTATTTGACGTTGTTATTGCTGTTGTTTATTTGACGTTGTTGTTGTTGTTTATTTGATGTTGTTGTTGTTTATTTGACATTGTTGTTGTTGACGTTGTTGTTGTTGTTGTTTATTTGACGTTGTTATTGTTGTTGCTGTTGTTTATTTGACGCTGTTGTTGTCATTGTTGTTGTTTATTTGACGTTTTTGTTATTGTTGTTGTTTATTTAACGTTGTTGTTGTTATTTATTTGACATTGTTGTTGTTGTTTATTTGACGTTGTTGTTGTTGTTTATTTGACGTTGTTGTTGTTGTTGTTGTTTATTTGACGTTGTTGTTGTTGTTATTTATTTGACATTGTTGTTGTTGTTGTTGACGTTGTTGTTGTTGTTGTTTATTTGACATTGTTGTTGTTGTTGTTGTTGTTGGTGTTGTTGTTTATTTGACGTTGTTGTTGTTGTTGTTTATTTGACGTTGTTTTAGTTGTTTTTGTTTATTTGGCGTTGTTGTTGTTTATTTGACATTGTTGTTGATGACATTGTTGTTGTTGTTGTTTATTTGACGTAGTTGTTGTTGTTGACGTTGTTGTTGTTTATTTGACGTTTTTGTTGTTGTTGTTTATTTGACGTTGTTGTTGTTGTTGTTGTTTATTTGACGTTGTTGTTGTTGTTATTGTTGTTGTTTATTTGACGTTGTTGTTGTTGTTGTTATTGTTGTTGTTTATTTGACGTTGTTGTTGTTGTTTATTTGATGTTGTTGTTGTTTATTTGACATTGTTGTTGTTGTTGACGTTGTTGTTGTTGTTGTTGTTTATTTGACATTGTTGTTGTTGTTGTTTATTTGACGTTGTTGTTGTTGTTTATTTGACGTAGTTGTTGTTGTTGACGTTGTTGTTGTTGTTGTTGTTTATTTGACGTTTTTGTTGTTGTTGATGTTGTTGATGTTGTTGTTTATTTGACGTTGTTGTTATTGTCTATTTGACGTTGTTGTTGTTGTTTATTTGACGTTGTTGTTGTTGTTATTGTTGTTGTTTATTTGACGTTGTTATTGTTGTTTATTTGATGTTATTGTTGTTGTTTATTTAACGTTGGTGTTGTTGTTGTTTATTTGACGTTGTTGTTGTTGTTATTTATTTGACGTTGTTGTTGTTGTTATTTATTTGACGTTGTTGTTGTTATTGTTTATTAGACGTTGTTGTTGTTGTTGTTGTTTATTTGACGTTGTTGTTGTTGTTTATTTGACGTTGTTGTTGTTGTTTATTGGACGTTGTTGTTGTTGTTGACGTTGTTGTTGTTGTTTATTTGACGTTGTTGTTGTTGACGTTGTTGTTGTTGTTATTGTTATTTATTTGACGTTGTTGTTGTTTATTTGACGTTGTTATTGTTTATTTGACGTTGTTGTTGTTGTTTATTTGACATTGTTGTTGTTGTTATTGTTTATTTGACGTTGTTGTTGTTTATTTGACGTTGTTGTTGTTGTTGTTGACGTTGTTGTTGTTGTTGTTGACGTTGTTGTTGTTGTTGTTGTTGTTATTGTTTATTTGACGTTGTTGTTGTTGTTGTTGTTGTTTATTTGACGTTGTTGTTGTTGTTTATTTGACGTTGTTGTTGTTGTTGTTTATTTGATGCTGTTGTTGTTTATTTGACGGTGTTGTTGTTGTTGTTTATTTGACGTTGTTGTTGTTGACGTTGTTGTTGTTGTTGTTTATTTGACGTAGTTTTTGTTGTTGACGTTGTTGTTGTTGTTGTTTATTTGACGATTTTGTTGTTGTTGATGTTGTTGTTGTTGTTGTTTATTTGACGTTGTTGTTGTTTATTTGACGTTGTTGTTGTTGTTTATTTGACGTTGTTGTTGTTGTTTATTTGACGTTGTTGTTGTTGTTGTTGTTGTTCATTTGACGTTGTTGTTGTTGTTGTTGTTGTTGTTTATTTGACGTTGTTGTTGTTATTGATGTTGTTTATTTGACGTTGTTGTTGTTGTTGTTGTTGTTGTTTATTTGACATTATTGTTGTTGTTGACGATGTTCTTGTTGTTGTTGTTTATTTGACATTGTTGTTGTTGTTGTTGTTGACGTTGTTGTTTTTGTTGTTGTTTATTTGACGTTGTTGTTGTTGTTGTTTATTTGACGTTGTTTTAGATGTTGTTGTTTATTTGACGTTGTTGTTATTGTTGTTGTTGTTGTTGTTTATTTAACGTTGTTTTAGATGATGTTGTTTATTTGACGGTGTTGTTGTTTATTTGACAGTGTTGTTGTTGTTGACGTTGTTGTTGTTGTTGTTTATTTGACATTGTTGTTGTTGTTGTTGACGTTGTTGGTGTTGTTGTTTATTTGATGTTGTTGTTGTTGTTGTTGTTTATTTGACGTTGTTTTAGTTGTTGTTGTTTATTTGACGTTGTTGTTGTTGTTTATTTGACGTTTTTGTTATTGACATTGTTGTTGTTGTTGTTGTTATTTATATGACGTTGTTGTTGTTGTTGTTGTTTATTTAACATAGTTGTTGTTGTTGACGTTGTTGTTGTTGTTGTTGTTGTTGTTGTTTATTTGACGTTTTTGTTGTTGTTGATGTTGTTGTTATTTATTTGACATTGTTGTTGTTGTTTATTTGACGTTGTTGTTGTTTATTTGACGTTGTTGTTGTTGTTGTTTATTTGACGTTGTTGTTGTTGTTATTTATTTGACATTGTTGTTGTTGTTGTTGTTGTTGACGTTGTTGTTGTTGTTTATTTGACATTGTTGTTGTTGGTGTTGTTGTTTATTTGACGTTGTTGTTGTTGTTGTTTATTTGACGTTGTTTTAGTTGTTTTTGTTTATTTGGCGTTGTTGTTGTTTATTTGACATTGTTGTTGTTGACATTGTTGTTGTTGTTGTTTATTTGACGTTGTTGTTGTTGTTGACGTTGTTGTTGTTTATTTGACGTTTTTGTTGTTGTTGATGTTATTGTTGTTGTTTATTTGACGTTGTTGTTGTTTTTTATTTGACGTTGTTGTTGACGTTGTTGTTGTTGTTTATTTGACGTTGTTGTTGTTGTTGGTGTTGTTGTTTATTTGACATTGTTGTTGTTGTTGTTGTTTATTTGACGTTGTTTTAGTTGTTTTTGTTTATTTGGCGTTGTTGTTGTTTATTTGACATTGTTGTTGTTGACATTGTTGTTGTTGTTGTTTATTTGACGTAGTTGTTGTTGTTGACGTTGTTGTTGTTTATTTGACGTTTTTGTTGTTGTTGATGTTATTGTTGTTGTTTATTTGACGTTGTTGTTGTTATTTATTTGACGTTGTTGTTGTTGTTATTGTTGTTGTTTATTTGACGTTGTTGTTGTTGTTATTGTTGTTGTTTATTTGACGTTGTTGTTGTTGTTGTTGTTTATTTGATGTTGTTGTTGTTTATTTGACATTGTTGTTGTTGTTGACGTTGTTGTTGTTGTTGTTGTTGTTTATTTGACATTGTTGTTGTTGTTGTTGTTTATTTGACATTGTTGTTGTTGTTTATTTGACGTAGTTGTTGTTGTTGACGTTGTTGTTGTTGTTGTTGTTTATTTGACGTTTTTGTTGTTGTTGATGTTGTTGATGTTGTTGTTTATTTGACGTTGTTGTTATTGTCTATTTGACGTTGTTGTTGTTATTTATTTGACGTTGTTGTTGTTGTTATTGTTGTTGTTTATTTGACGTTGTTATTGTTGTTTATTTGATGTTGTTGTTGTTGTTGTTTATTTAACGTTGGTGTTGTTGTTGTTTATTTGACGTTGTTGTTGTTGTTATTTATTTGACGTTGTTGTTGTTGTTATTTATTTGACGTTGTTGTTGTTATTGTTTATTAGACGTTGTTGTTGTTGTTGTTGTTTATTTGACGTTGTTGTTGTTGTTTATTTGACGTTGTTGTTGTTGTTTATTGGACGTTGTTGTTGTTGTTGACGTTGTTGTTGTTGTTTATTTGACGTTGTTGTTGTTGACGTTGTTGTTGTTGTTATTGTTAGTTATTTGACGTTGTTGTTGTTTATTTGACGTTGTTATTGTTTATTTGACGTTGTTGTTGTTGTTTATTTGACATTGTTGTTGTTGTTATTGTTTATTTGACGTTGTTGTTGTTTATTTGACGTTGTTGTTGTTGTTGTTGACGTTGTTGTTGTTGTTGTTAACGTTGTTGTTGTTGTTGTTATTGTTTATTTGACGTTGTTGTTGTTGTTGTTTATTTGACGTTGTTGTTGTTGTTGTTATTGTTATTTATTTGACGTTGTTGTTGTTGTTTATTTGACGTTGTTGTTGTTGTTGTTTATTTGACGTTGTTGTTGTTGTTTATTTGACATTGTTGTTGTTGTTATTGTTTATTTGACGTTGTTGTTGTTTATTTGACGTTGTTTTTGTTGTTGTTGACGTTGTTGTTGTTGTTGTTGACGTTGTTGTTGTTGTTGTTGTTGTTATTGTTTATTTGACGTTGTTGTTGTTGTTGTTTATTTGACGTTGTTGTTGTTGTTGTTTATTTGACGTTGTTGATGTTGTTGTTTATTTGATGTTGTTGTTGTTGTTTATTTGATGGTGTTGTTGTTGTTGTTTATTTGACGTTGTTGTTGTTGACGTTGTTGTTGTTGTTTATTTGACGTAGTTTTTGTTGTTGACGTTGTTGTTGTTGTTGTTGTTGTTTATTTGACGATTTTGTTGTTGTTGTTGTTGTTGTTTATTTGACGTTGTTGTTGTTGTTTATTTGACGTTGTTGTTGTTGTTGTTCATTTGACGTTGTTGTTGTTGTTGTTTATTTGACGTTGTTGTTGTTATTGATGTTGTTTATTTGACGTTGTTGTTGTTGTTGTTGTTTATTTGACATTGTTGTTGTTGTTGACGTTGTTGTTGTTGTTGTTTATTTGACATTGTTGTTGTTGTTGTTGTTGACGTTGTTGTTTTTGTTGTTGTTTATTTGACGTTGTTGTTGTTGTTGTTGTTGTTTATTTAATGTTGTTTTAGATGTTGTTGATTATTTGACGTTGTTGTTGTTGTTGTTGTTGTTTATTTAACGTTGTTTTAGATGATGTTGTTTATTTGACGGTGTTGTTGTTTATTTGACAGTGTTGTTGTTGTTGACGTTGTTGTTGTTGTTGTTGTTTATTTGACATTGTTGTTGTTGTTGTTGACGTTGTTGTTGTTGTTGTTTATATGACGTTGTTGTTGTTGTTGTTTATTTAACATAGTTGTTGTTGACGTTGTTGTTGTTGTTGTTGTTGTTTATTTGACGTTTTTGTTGTTGTTGATGTTGTTGTTATTTATTTGACATTGTTGTTGTTGTTTATTTGACGTTGTTGTTGTTGTTGTTTATTTGACGTTGTTGTTGTTGTTGTTTATTTGACATTGTTGTTGTTGTTTATTTGACGTAGTTTTTATTGTTGACGTTGTTGATGTTGTTGTTGTTTATTTAACGTTGGTGTTGTTGTTGTTTATTTGACGTTGTTGTTGTTGTTATTTATTTGACGTTGTTGTTGTTGTTATTTATTTGACGTTGTTGTTGTTATTGTTTATTAGACGTTGTTGTTGTTGTTGTTGTTTATTTGACGTTGTTGTTGTTGTTTATTTGACGTTGTTGTTGTTGTTTATTGGACGTTGTTGTTGTTGTTGACGTTGTTGTTGTTGTTGTTTATTTGATGTTATTGTTGTTGACGTTGTTGTTGTTGTTATTGTTATTTATTTGACGTTGTTGTTGTTTATTTGACGTTGTTGTTGTTGTTTATTTGACGTTGTTGTTGTTGTTGTTTATTTGACATTGTTGTTGTTGTTATTGTTTATTTGACGTTGTTGTTGTTTATTTGACGTTGTTGTTGTTGTTGACGTTGTTGTTGTTGTTGACGTTGTTGTTGTTGTTGTTATTGTTTATTTGACGTTGTTGTTGTTGTTGTTGTTTATTTGACGTTGTTGTTGTTGTTGTTTATTTGACGTTGTTGTTGTTGTTGTTTATTTGTTGTTGTTGTTGTTGTTGTTTATTTGACGGTGTTGTTGTTGTTGTTGTTTATTTGACGTTGTTGTTGTTGACGTTGTTGTTGTTGTTTATTTGACGTAGTTTTTGTTGTTGACGTTGTTGTTGTTGTTGTTGTTGTTTATTTGATGATTTTGTTGTTGTTGATGTTGTTGTTGATGTTGTTGTTGTTGTTGTTTATTTGACGTTGTTGTTGTTGTTGTTTATTTGACGTTGTTGTTGTTGTTGTTGTTGTTCATTTGACGTTGTTGTTGTTGTTGTTGTTGTTTATTTGACGTTGTTGTTGTTATTGATGTTGTTTATTTGACGTTGTTGTTGTTGTTGTTTATTTGACATTGTTGTTGTTGTTGACGTTGTTGTTGTTGTTGTTGTTGTTGTTAATTTGACATTGTTGTTGTTGTTGTTGTTGACGTTGTTGTTTTTGTTGTTGTTTATTTGACGTTGTTGTTGTTGTTGTTTATTTGACGTTGTTTTAGATGTTATTGTTTATTTGACGTTGTTGTTGTTGTTGTTTATTTGACGTTGTTTTAGATGTTGTTGTTTATTTGACGTTGTTGTTGTTGTTGTTGTTGTTTATTTAATGTTGTTTTAGATGATGTTGTTTATTTGACGGTGTTGTTGTTTATTTGACAGTGTTGTTGTTGTTGACGTTGTTGTTGTTGTTGTTTATTTGACCTTGTTGTTGTTGTCGTGACGTTGTTGGTGTTGTTGTTTATTTGACGTTGTTGTTGTTGTTGTTGTTGTTTATTTGACGTTGTTTTAGTTGTTGTTGTTTATTTGACGATGTTGTTGTTGTTTATTTGACGTTTTTGTTATTGACATTGTTGTTGTTGTTGTTGTTTATATGACGTTGTTGTTGTTGTTGTTGTTTATTTGACATAGTTGTTGTTGTTGACGCTGTTGTTGTTGTTGTTGTTGTTGTTTATTTGACGTTTTTGTTGTTGTTGATGTTGTTGTTGTTTATTTGACGTTGTTGTTATTGTTTATTTGACGTTGTTGTTGTTGTTTATTTGACGTTGTTGTTGTTATTGTTGTTTATTTGACGTTGTTGTTGTTGTTATTTATTTGACGTTGTTGTTGTTGTTATTGTTTATTTGACGTTGTTGCTGTTGTTGTTGTTGTTTATTTGACGTTGTTATTGTTGTTTATTTGACGTTGTTTTTGTTATTTGACGTTGTTGTTGTTGTATTTGTTGTTGTTGTTATTGCTTATTTGACGTTGTTGTTATTGTTATTGTTTATTTGACGTTGTTATTGCTGTTGTTTATTTGACGTTGTTGTTGTTGTTTATTTGATGTTGTTGTTGTTTATTTGACATTGTTGTTGTTGACGTTGTTGTTGTTGTTGTTTATTTGACGTTGTTATTGTTGTTGCTGTTGTTTATTTGACGCTGTTGTTGTCATTGTTGTTGTTTATTTGACGTTTTTGTTATTGTTGTTGTTTATTTAACGTTGTTGTTGTTATTTATTTGACATTGTTGTTGTTGTTTATTTGACGTTGTTGTTGTTGTTTATTTGACGTTGTTGTTGTTGTTGTTGTTTATTTGACGTTGTTGTTGTTGTTATTTATTTGACATTGTTGTTGTTGTTGTTGACGTTGTTGTTGTTGTTGTTTATTTGACATTGTTGTTGTTGTTGTTGTTGTTGGTGTTGTTGTTTATTTGACGTTGTTGTTGTTGTTGTTTATTTGACGTTGTTTTAGTTGTTTTTGTTTATTTGGCGTTGTTGTTGTTTATTTGACATTGTTGTTGATGACATTGTTGTTGTTGTTGTTTATTTGACGTAGTTGTTGTTGTTGACGTTGTTGTTGTTTATTTGACGTTTTTGTTGTTGTTGTTTATTTGACGTTGTTGTTGTTGTTGTTGTTTATTTGACGTTGTTGTTGTTGTTATTGTTGTTGTTTATTTGACGTTGTTGTTGTTGTTGTTATTGTTGTTGTTTATTTGACGTTGTTGTTGTTGTTTATTTGATGTTGTTGTTGTTTATTTGACATTGTTGTTGTTGTTGACGTTGTTGTTGTTGTTGTTGTTTATTTGACATTGTTGTTGTTGTTGTTTATTTGACGTTGTTGTTGTTGTTTATTTGACGTAGTTGTTGTTGTTGACGTTGTTGTTGTTGTTGTTGTTTATTTGACGTTTTTGTTGTTGTTGATGTTGTTGATGTTGTTGTTTATTTGACGTTGTTGTTATTGTCTATTTGACGTTGTTGTTGTTGTTTATTTGACGTTGTTGTTGTTGTTATTGTTGTTGTTTATTTGACGTTGTTATTGTTGTTTATTTGATGTTATTGTTGTTGTTTATTTAACGTTGGTGTTGTTGTTGTTTATTTGACGTTGTTGTTGTTGTTATTTATTTGACGTTGTTGTTGTTGTTATTTATTTGACGTTGTTGTTGTTATTGTTTATTAGACGTTGTTGTTGTTGTTGTTGTTTATTTGACGTTGTTGTTGTTGTTTATTTGACGTTGTTGTTGTTGTTTATTGGACGTTGTTGTTGTTGTTGACGTTGTTGTTGTTGTTTATTTGACGTTGTTGTTGTTGACGTTGTTGTTGTTGTTATTGTTATTTATTTGACGTTGTTGTTGTTTATTTGACGTTGTTATTGTTTATTTGACGTTGTTGTTGTTGTTTATTTGACATTGTTGTTGTTGTTATTGTTTATTTGACGTTGTTGTTGTTTATTTGACGTTGTTGTTGTTGTTGTTGACGTTGTTGTTGTTGTTGTTGACGTTGTTGTTGTTGTTGTTGTTGTTATTGTTTATTTGACGTTGTTGTTGTTGTTGTTGTTTATTTGACGTTGTTGTTGTTGTTGTTTATTTGACGTTGTTGTTGTTGTTGTTTATTTGATGCTGTTGTTGTTTATTTGACGGTGTTGTTGTTGTTGTTTATTTGACGTTGTTGTTGTTGACGTTGTTGTTGTTGTTGTTTATTTGACGTAGTTTTTGTTGTTGACGTTGTTGTTGTTGTTGTTTATTTGACGATTTTGTTGTTGTTGATGTTGTTGTTGTTGTTGTTTATTTGACGTTGTTGTTGTTTATTTGACGTTGTTGTTGTTGTTTATTTGACGTTGTTGTTGTTGTTTATTTGACGTTGTTGTTGTTGTTGTTGTTGTTCATTTGACGTTGTTGTTGTTGTTGTTGTTGTTGTTGTTTATTTGACGTTGTTGTTGTTATTGATGTTGTTTATTTGACGTTGTTGTTGTTGTTGTTGTTGTTTATTTGACATTATTGTTGTTGTTGACGATGTTCTTGTTGTTGTTGTTTATTTGACATTGTTGTTGTTGTTGTTGTTGACGTTGTTGTTTTTGTTGTTGTTTATTTGACGTTGTTGTTGTTGTTGTTTATTTGACGTTGTTTTAGATGTTGTTGTTTATTTGACGTTGTTGTTATTGTTGTTGTTGTTGTTGTTTATTTAACGTTGTTTTAGATGATGTTGTTTATTTGACGGTGTTGTTGTTTATTTGACAGTGTTGTTGTTGTTGACGTTGTTGTTGTTGTTGTTTATTTGACATTGTTGTTGTTGTTGTTGACGTTGTTGGTGTTGTTGTTTATTTGATGTTGTTGTTGTTGTTGTTGTTTATTTGACGTTGTTTTAGTTGTTGTTGTTTATTTGACGTTGTTGTTGTTGTTTATTTGACGTTTTTGTTATTGACATTGTTGTTGTTGTTGTTGTTATTTATATGACGTTGTTGTTGTTGTTGTTGTTTATTTAACATAGTTGTTGTTGTTGACGTTGTTGTTGTTGTTGTTGTTGTTGTTGTTTATTTGACGTTTTTGTTGTTGTTGATGTTGTTGTTATTTATTTGACATTGTTGTTGTTGTTTATTTGACGTTGTTGTTGTTTATTTGACGTTGTTGTTGTTGTTGTTTATTTGACGTTGTTGTTGTTGTTATTTATTTGACATTGTTGTTGTTGTTGTTGTTGTTGACGTTGTTGTTGTTGTTTATTTGACATTGTTGTTGTTGGTGTTGTTGTTTATTTGACGTTGTTGTTGTTGTTGTTTATTTGACGTTGTTTTAGTTGTTTTTGTTTATTTGGCGTTGTTGTTGTTTATTTGACATTGTTGTTGTTGACATTGTTGTTGTTGTTGTTTATTTGACGTTGTTGTTGTTGTTGACGTTGTTGTTGTTTATTTGACGTTTTTGTTGTTGTTGATGTTATTGTTGTTGTTTATTTGACGTTGTTGTTGTTTTTTATTTGACGTTGTTGTTGACGTTGTTGTTGTTGTTTATTTGACGTTGTTGTTGTTGTTGGTGTTGTTGTTTATTTGACATTGTTGTTGTTGTTGTTGTTTATTTGACGTTGTTTTAGTTGTTTTTGTTTATTTGGCGTTGTTGTTGTTTATTTGACATTGTTGTTGTTGACATTGTTGTTGTTGTTGTTTATTTGACGTAGTTGTTGTTGTTGACGTTGTTGTTGTTTATTTGACGTTTTTGTTGTTGTTGATGTTATTGTTGTTGTTTATTTGACGTTGTTGTTGTTATTTATTTGACGTTGTTGTTGTTGTTATTGTTGTTGTTTATTTGACGTTGTTGTTGTTGTTATTGTTGTTGTTTATTTGACGTTGTTGTTGTTGTTGTTGTTTATTTGATGTTGTTGTTGTTTATTTGACATTGTTGTTGTTGTTGACGTTGTTGTTGTTGTTGTTGTTGTTTATTTGACATTGTTGTTGTTGTTGTTGTTTATTTGACATTGTTGTTGTTGTTTATTTGACGTAGTTGTTGTTGTTGACGTTGTTGTTGTTGTTGTTGTTTATTTGACGTTTTTGTTGTTGTTGATGTTGTTGATGTTGTTGTTTATTTGACGTTGTTGTTATTGTCTATTTGACGTTGTTGTTGTTATTTATTTGACGTTGTTGTTGTTGTTATTGTTGTTGTTTATTTGACGTTGTTATTGTTGTTTATTTGATGTTGTTGTTGTTGTTGTTTATTTAACGTTGGTGTTGTTGTTGTTTATTTGACGTTGTTGTTGTTGTTATTTATTTGACGTTGTTGTTGTTGTTATTTATTTGACGTTGTTGTTGTTATTGTTTATTAGACGTTGTTGTTGTTGTTGTTGTTTATTTGACGTTGTTGTTGTTGTTTATTTGACGTTGTTGTTGTTGTTTATTGGACGTTGTTGTTGTTGTTGACGTTGTTGTTGTTGTTTATTTGACGTTGTTGTTGTTGACGTTGTTGTTGTTGTTATTGTTAGTTATTTGACGTTGTTGTTGTTTATTTGACGTTGTTATTGTTTATTTGACGTTGTTGTTGTTGTTTATTTGACATTGTTGTTGTTGTTATTGTTTATTTGACGTTGTTGTTGTTTATTTGACGTTGTTGTTGTTGTTGTTGACGTTGTTGTTGTTGTTGTTAACGTTGTTGTTGTTGTTGTTATTGTTTATTTGACGTTGTTGTTGTTGTTGTTTATTTGACGTTGTTGTTGTTGTTGTTATTGTTATTTATTTGACGTTGTTGTTGTTGTTTATTTGACGTTGTTGTTGTTGTTGTTTATTTGACGTTGTTGTTGTTGTTTATTTGACATTGTTGTTGTTGTTATTGTTTATTTGACGTTGTTGTTGTTTATTTGACGTTGTTTTTGTTGTTGTTGACGTTGTTGTTGTTGTTGTTGACGTTGTTGTTGTTGTTGTTGTTGTTATTGTTTATTTGACGTTGTTGTTGTTGTTGTTTATTTGACGTTGTTGTTGTTGTTGTTTATTTGACGTTGTTGATGTTGTTGTTTATTTGATGTTGTTGTTGTTGTTTATTTGACGGTGTTGTTGTTGTTGTTTATTTGACGTTGTTGTTGTTGACGTTGTTGTTGTTGTTTATTTGACGTAGTTTTTGTTGTTGACGTTGTTGTTGTTGTTGTTGTTGTTTATTTGACGATTTTGTTGTTGTTGTTGTTGTTGTTTATTTGACGTTGTTGTTGTTGTTTATTTGACGTTGTTGTTGTTGTTGTTCATTTGACGTTGTTGTTGTTGTTGTTTATTTGACGTTGTTGTTGTTATTGATGTTGTTTATTTGACGTTGTTGTTGTTGTTGTTGTTTATTTGACATTGTTGTTGTTGTTGACGTTGTTGTTGTTGTTGTTTATTTGACATTGTTGTTGTTGTTGTTGTTGACGTTGTTGTTTTTGTTGTTGTTTATTTGACGTTGTTGTTGTTGTTGTTGTTGTTTATTTAATGTTGTTTTAGATGTTGTTGATTATTTGACGTTGTTGTTGTTGTTGTTGTTGTTTATTTAACGTTGTTTTAGATGATGTTGTTTATTTGACGGTGTTGTTGTTTATTTGACAGTGTTGTTGTTGTTGACGTTGTTGTTGTTGTTGTTGTTTATTTGACATTGTTGTTGTTGTTGTTGACGTTGTTGGTGTTGTTGTTTATTTGACGTTGTTGTTGTTGTTGTTGTTGTTGTTGTTGTTTATTTGACGTTGTTGTTGTTGTTTATTTGACGTTTTTATTATTGACATTGTTGTTGTTGTTGTTGTTTATATGACGTTGTTGTTGTTGTTGTTGTTTATTTAACATAGTTGTTGTTGTTGACGTTGTTGTTGTTGTTGTTGTTGTTTATTTGACGTTTTTGTTGTTGTTGATGTTGTTGTTGTTTATTTGACGTTGTTGTTATTGTTTATTTGACGTTGTTGTTGTTGTTTATTTGACGTTGTTGTTGTTATTGTTGTTTATTTGACGTTGTTGTTGTTGTTATTTATTTGACGTTGTTGTTGTTGTTTATTTGACGTTGTTTTTGTTATTTGACGTTGTTGTTGTTGTATTTGTTGTTGTTGTTATTGCTTATTTGACGTTGTTGTTATTGTTGTTGTTTATTTGACGTTGTTATTGCTGTTGTTTATTTGACGTTGTTGTTGTTGATGTTGTTTATTTGATGTTGTTGTTGTTGTTTATTTGACGTTGTTGTTGTTGACGTTGTTGTTGTTGTTGTTTATTTGACGTTGTTATTGTTGTTGCTGTTGTTTATTTGACGTTGTTGTTGTCATTGTTGTTGTTTATTTGATGTTGTTGTTGTTGTTGTTGTTTATTTAACGTTGTTGTTGTTATTTATTTGACATTGTTGTTGTTGTTTATTTGACGTTGTTGTTGTTGTTTATTTGACGTTGTTGTTGTTGTTGTTGTTTATTTGACGTTGTTGTTGTTATTTATTTGACATTGTTGTTGTTGTTGTTGACGTTGTTGTTGTTGTTTATTTGACATTGTTGTTGTTGTTGTTGGTGTTGTTGTTTATTTGACGTTGTTGTTGTTGTTGTTTATTTGACGTTGTTTTAGTTGTTTTTGTTTATTTGGCGTTGTTGTTGTTTATTTGACATTGTTGTTGTTGACATTGTTGTTGTTGTTGTTGTTTATTTGACGTAGTTGTTGTTGTTGACGTTGTTGTTGTTTATTTGACGTTTTTGTTGTTGTTGATGTTGTTGTTGTTGTTTATTTGACGTTGTTGTTGTTGTTTATTTGACGTTGTGGTTGTTGTTATTGTTGTTGTTTATTTGACATTGTTGTTGTTGTTATTGTTGTTGTTTATTTGACGTTGTTGTTGTTGTTGTTATTTATTTGATGTTGTTGTTGTTGTTTATTTGACATTGTTGTTGTTGTTGACGTTGTTGTTGTTGTTGTTGTTGTTTATTTGACATTGTTGTTGTTGTTTATTTGACGTTGTTGTTGTTGTTTATTTGACGTAGTTGTTGTTGTTGTTGTTGTTTATTTGACGTTTTTGTTGTTGTTGATGTTGTTGTTGTTGTTTATTTGACGTTGTTGTTATTGTCTATTTGACGTTGTTGTTGTTGTTTATTTGACGTTGTTGTTGTTGTTATTGTTGTGGTTTATTTGACGTTGTTATTGTTGTTTATTTGATGTTGTTGTTGTTGTTGTTTATTTAACGTTGGTGTTGTTGTTGTTTATTTGACGTTGTTGTTGTTGTTATTTATTTGACGTTGTTGTTGTTGTTATTTATTTGACGTTGTTGTTGTTGTTATTGTTTATTAGACGTTGTTGTTGTTGTTGTTGTTGTTTATTTGACGTTGTTGTTGTTGTTTTGGATGTTGTTGTTGTTGTTGACGTTGTTGTTGTTGTTTATTTGACGTTGTTGTTGTTGACGTTGTTGTTGTTGTTATTGTTATTTATTTGACGTTGTTGTTGTTGTTGTTTATTTGACGTTGTTGTTGTTGTTGTTTATTTGACGTTGTTGTTGTTGTTTATTTGACATTGTTGTTGTTGTTATTGTTTATTTGACGTTGTTGTTGTTTATTTGACGTTGTTGTTGTTGTTGTTGACGTTGTTGTTGTTGTTGTTGACGTTGTTGTTGTTGTTGTTGTTTATTTGATGTTGTTGTTGTTGTTGTTGTTTATTTGACGTTGTTGTTGTTATTGTTTATTTGACGTTGTTGTTGTTGTTTATTTGATGTTGTTGTTGTTGTTGTTTATTTGATGTTGTTGTTGTTGTTGTTTATTTGATGGTATTGTTGTTGTTGTTTATTTGACGTTGTTGTTGTTGTTGACGTTGTTGTTGTTGTTTATTTGACGTTTTTGTTGTTGATGTTGTTGTTGTTTTTGTAGTTGTATATTTGACGTTGTTGTTGTTGTTTATTTGACGTTGTTGTTGTTGTTGTTGTTTATTTGACATTGTTGTTGTTATTGTTGTTTATTTGACGTTGTTGTTGTTGTTATTTATTTGACGTTGTTGTTGTTGTTTATTTGACGTTGTTTTTGTTATTTGACGTTGTTGTTGTTGTATTTGTTGTTGTTGTTATTGCTTATTTGACGTTGTTGTTATTGTTGTTGTTTATTTGACGTTGTTATTGCTGTTGTTTATTTGACGTTGTTGTTGTTGATGTTGTTTATTTGATGTTGTTGTTGTTGTTTATTTGACGTTGTTGTTGTTGACGTTGTTGTTGTTGTTGTTTATTTGACGTTGTTATTGTTGTTGCTGTTGTTTATTTGACGTTGTTGTTGTCATTGTTGTTGTTTATTTGATGTTGTTGTTGTTGTTGTTGTTGTTTATTTAACGTTGTTGTTGTTATTTATTTGACATTGTTGTTGTTGTTTATTTGACGTTGTTGTTGTTGTTTATTTGACGTTGTTGTTGTTGTTGTTGTTTATTTGACGTTGTTGTTGTTATTTATTTGACATTGTTGTTGTTGTTGTTGACGTTGTTGTTGTTGTTTATTTGACATTGTTGTTGTTGTTGTTGGTGTTGTTGTTTATTTGACGTTGTTGTTGTTGTTGTTGTTTATTTGACGTTGTTTTAGTTGTTTTTGTTTATTTGGCGTTGTTGTTGTTTATTTGACATTGTTGTTGTTGACATTGTTGTTGTTGTTGTTTATTTGACGTAGTTGTTGTTGTTGACGTTGTTGTTGTTTATTTGACGTTTTTGTTGTTGTTGATGTTGTTGTTGTTGTTTATTTGACGTTGTTGTTGTTGTTTATTTGACGTTGTGGTTGTTGTTATTGTTGTTGTTTATTTGACATTGTTGTTGTTGTTATTGTTGTTGTTTATTTGACGTTGTTGTTGTTGTTGTTATTTATTTGATGTTGTTGTTGTTGTTTATTTGACATTGTTGTTGTTGTTGACGTTGTTGTTGTTGTTGTTGTTGTTTATTTGACATTGTTGTTGTTGTTTATTTGACATTGTTGTTGTTGTTTATTTGACGTAGTTGTTGTTGTTGTTGTTGTTTATTTGACGTTTTTGTTGTTGTTGATGTTGTTGTTGTTGTTTATTTGACGTTGTTGTTATTGTCTATTTGACGTTGTTGTTGTTGTTTATTTGACGTTGTTGTTGTTGTTATTGTTGTGGTTTATTTGACGTTGTTATTGTTGTTTATTTGATGTTGTTGTTGTTGTTGTTTATTTAACGTTGGTGTTGTTGTTGTTTATTTGACGTTGTTGTTGTTGTTATTTATTTGACGTTGTTGTTGTTGTTATTTATTTGACGTTGTTGTTGTTGTTATTGTTTATTAGACGTTGTTGTTGTTGTTGTTGTTGTTTATTTGACGTTGTTGTTGTTGTTTTGGATGTTGTTGTTGTTGTTGACGTTGTTGTTGTTGTTTATTTGACGTTGTTGTTGTTGACGTTGTTGTTGTTGTTATTGTTATTTATTTGACGTTGTTGTTGTTGTTGTTTATTTGACGTTGTTGTTGTTGTTGTTTATTTGACGTTGTTGTTGTTGTTTATTTGACATTGTTGTTGTTGTTATTGTTTATTTGACGTTGTTGTTGTTTATTTGACGTTGTTGTTGTTGTTGTTGACGTTGTTGTTGTTGTTGTTGACGTTGTTGTTGTTGTTGTTGTTGTTTATTTGATGTTGTTGTTGTTGTTGTTGTTTATTTGACGTTGTTGTTGTTATTGTTTATTTGACGTTGTTGTTGTTGTTTATTTGATGTTGATGTTGTTGTTGTTTATTTGATGGTATTGTTGTTGTTGTTTATTTGACGTTGTTGTTGTTGTTGACGTTGTTGTTGTTGTTTATTTGACGTTTTTGTTGTTGATGTTGTTGTTGTTTTTGTAGTTGTATATTTGACGTTGTTGTTGTTGTTTATTTGACGTTGTTGTTGTTGTTGTTGTTTATTTGACATTGTTGTTGTTATTGTTGTTTATTTGACGTTGTTGTTGTTGTTATTTATTTGACGTTGTTGTTGTTGTTTATTTGACGTTGTTTTTGTTATTTGACGTTGTTGTTGTTGTATTTGTTGTTGTTGTTATTGCTTATTTGACGTTGTTGTTATTGTTGTTGTTTATTTGACGTTGTTATTGCTGTTGTTTATTTGACGTTGTTGTTGTTGATGTTGTTTATTTGATGTTGTTGTTGTTGTTTATTTGACGTTGTTGTTGTTGACGTTGTTGTTGTTGTTGTTTATTTGACGTTGTTATTGTTGTTGCTGTTGTTTATTTGACGTTGTTGTTGTCATTGTTGTTGTTTATTTGATGTTGTTGTTGTTGTTGTTGTTGTTTATTTAACGTTGTTGTTGTTATTTATTTGACATTGTTGTTGTTGTTTATTTGACGTTGTTGTTGTTGTTTATTTGACGTTGTTGTTGTTGTTGTTGTTTATTTGACGTTGTTGTTGTTATTTATTTGACATTGTTGTTGTTGTTGTTGACGTTGTTGTTGTTGTTTATTTGACATTGTTGTTGTTGTTGTTGGTGTTGTTGTTTATTTGACGTTGTTGTTGTTGTTGTTTATTTGACGTTGTTTTAGTTGTTTTTGTTTATTTGGCGTTGTTGTTGTTTATTTGACATTGTTGTTGTTGACATTGTTGTTGTTGTTGTTTATTTGACGTAGTTGTTGTTGTTGACGTTGTTGTTGTTTATTTGACGTTTTTGTTGTTGTTGATGTTGTTGTTGTTGTTTATTTGACGTTGTTGTTGTTGTTTATTTGACGTTGTGGTTGTTGTTATTGTTGTTGTTTATTTGACATTGTTGTTGTTGTTATTGTTGTTGTTTATTTGACGTTGTTGTTGTTGTTGTTATTTATTTGATGTTGTTGTTGTTGTTTATTTGACATTGTTGTTGTTGTTGACGTTGTTGTTGTTGTTGTTGTTGTTGTTTATTTGACATTGTTGTTGTTGTTTATTTGACGTTGTTGTTGTTGTTTATTTGACGTAGTTGTTGTTGTTGTTGTTGTTGTTTATTTGACGTTTTTGTTGTTGTTGATGTTGTTGTTGTTGTTTATTTGACGTTGTTGTTATTGTCTATTTGACGTTGTTGTTGTTGTTTATTTGACGTTGTTGTTGTTGTTATTGTTGTGGTTTATTTGACGTTGTTATTGTTGTTTATTTGATGTTGTTGTTGTTGTTGTTGTTTATTTAACGTTGGTGTTGTTGTTGTTTATTTGACGTTGTTGTTGTTGTTATTTATTTGACGTTGTTGTTGTTGTTATTTATTTGACGTTGTTGTTGTTGTTATTGTTTATTAGACGTTGTTGTTGTTGTTGTTGTTTATTTGACGTTGTTGTTGTTGTTTTGGATGTTGTTGTTGTTGTTGACGTTGTTGTTGTTGTTTATTTGACGTTGTTGTTGTTGACGTTGTTGTTGTTGTTATTGTTATTTATTTGACGTTGTTGTTGTTGTTGTTTATTTGACGTTGTTGTTGTTGTTGTTTATTTGACGTTGTTGTTGTTGTTTATTTGACATTGTTGTTGTTGTTATTGTTTATTTGACGTTGTTGTTGTTTATTTGACGTTGTTGTTGTTGTTGACGTTGTTGTTGTTGTTGACGTTGTTGTTGTTGTTGTTGTTGTTTATTTGATGTTGTTGTTGTTGTTGTTGTTTATTTGACGTTGTTGTTGTTGTTTATTTGACGTTGTTGTTGTTGTTTATTTGATGTTGTTGTTGTTGTTGTTTATTTGATGGTATTGTTGTTGTTGTTTATTTGACGTTGTTGTTGTTGTTGACGTTGTTGTTGTTGTTTATTTGACGTTTTTGTTGTTGATGTTGTTGTTGTTTTTGTAGTTGTATATTTGACGTTGTTGTTGTTGTTTATTTGACGTTGTTGTTGTTGTTGTTGTTTATTTGACATTGTTGTTATTGTTATTGTTGTTTATTTGACGTTGTTGTTGTTGTTGTTTATTTGACGTTGTTGTATTTGTTGTTGTTTATTTGACGTTGTTTTTGTTTATTTGATGTTGTTGTTGTTTATTTGACATTGTTGTTGTTGTTTATTTGACGTTGTTGTTGTTGTTTATTTGACATTGTTGTTGTTGTTGTTGTTGTTGACGTTGTTGTTGTTGTTGTTGTTTATTTGACATTGTTGTTGTTGTTGTTGGTGGTGGTGGTGTTGTTGTTTATTTGACGTTGTTGTTGTTGTTGTTTATTTGACGTTGTTGTTGTTGTTGTTGTTTATTTGGCGTTGTTGTTGTTTTTTTGACATTGTTGTTGTTGACATTGTTGTTGTTGTTGTTGTTTATTTGACGTAGTTGTTGTTGTTGACGTTGTTGTTGTTGTTGTTGTTGTTGTTGTTTATTTGACGTTTTTGTTGTTGTTGATGTTGTTGTTGTTGTTGTTTATTTGACGTTGTTGTTGTTTATTTGACGTTGTTGTTGTTGTTGTTGTTATTTATTTGACGTTGTTGTTGTTGTTATTGTTGTTGTTTATTTGACGTTCTTGTTCTTGTTGTTGTTTATTTGATGTTGTTGTTGTTGTTTATTTGACATTGTTGTTGTTGTTGACGTTGTTGTTGTTGTTGTTTATTTGATGTTGTTGTTGTTGTTTATTTGACATTGTTGTTGTTGTTGTTGTTTATTTGACATTGTTGTTGTTGTTGTTTTTGTTGACGTTGTCGGTGTTGTTGTTTACTTGACGTTGTTGTTATTGTTGTTGTTTATTTGACGTTGTTTTAGTTGTTATTTATTTGACGTTGTTGTTATTTTTTATTTGACATTGTTGTTGTTGTTGACGTTGTTTGTTGTTGTTGTTGTTTATTTGACATTGTTGTTGTTGTTGTTGTTGTTTTTGTTGACGTTGTTGGTGTTGTTGTTTATTTGACGTTGTTATTGTTGTTGTTGTTTATTTGACGTTGTTTTAGTTGTTGTTGTTTATTTGACATTGTTGTTGTTGTTTATTCGACGTTGTTGTTGTTGACATTGTTGTTGTTGTTTATTTGACGTTGTTGTTGTTGTTTATTTGACTTAGTTGTTGTTGTTGACATTGTTGTTGTTGTTGTTGTTTATTTGACATTTTTGTTGTTGTTGATGTTGTTGTTGTTGTTGTTTATTTGACATTGTTGTTATTGTTTATTTGACGTTGTTGTTGTTGTTTATTTGACGTTGTTGTTGTTGTTGTTATTGTTGTTGTTTATTTGACATTATTGTTGTTGTTGTTTATTTGACGTTGTTGTTGTTGTTTATTTGACGTTGTTGTTGTTGTTTATTGGACGTTGTTGTTGTTGTTGACGTTGTTGTTGTTGTTTATTTGACGTTGTTGTTGTTGACGTTGTTGTTGTTGTTATTGTTATTTATTTGACGTTGTTGTTGTTGTTATTGTTGTTTATTTGACGTTATTGTTGTTGTTTATTTGACGTTGTTGTTGTTGTTTATTTGACGTTGTTGTTGTTGTTGACGTTGTTGTTGTTGTTGTTGTTTATTTGACGTTGTTGTTGTTGTTGTTTATTTGACGTTGTTGTTGTTGTTGTTATTTATTTGATGTTGTTGTTGTTGTTTATTTGACGGTGTTGTTGTTGTTGTTTATTTGACGTTGTTGTTGTTGTTGACGTTGTTGTTGTTGTTGTTTATTTGACGTTTTTGTTGTTGATGTTGTTGTTGTTTTTGTAGTTGTTTATTTGACGTTGTTGTAGTTGTTTATTTGACGTCGTTGTTGTTGTTTATTTGACGTTGTTGTTGTTGTTGTTTATTTGACGTTGTTGTTGTTGTTGTTGTTTATTTGACGTTGTTGTTGTTATTGTTGTTTATTTGACGTTGTTGTTGTTGTTGTTTATTTGACGTTGTTGTATTTGTTGTTGTTTATTTGACGTTGTTGTTGTTGTTTATTTGACGTTGTTTTAGTTGTTTTTGTTTATTTGGAGTTGTTGTTGTTTATTTGACATTGTTGTTGTTGACATTGTTGTTGTTGTTGTTTATTTGACGTAGTTGTTGTTGTTGACGTTGTTGTTGTTTATTTGACGTTTTTGTTGTTGTTGATGTTGTTGTTGTTTATTTGACGTTGTTGTTGTTGTTTATTTGACGTTGTGGTTGTTGTTATTGTTGTTGTTTATTTGACATTGTTGTTGTTGTTATTGTTGTTGTTTATTTGACGTTGTTGTTGTTGTTGTTGTTATTTATTTGATGTTGTTGTTGTTGTTGTTGTTGTTTATTTGACATTGTTGTTGTTGTTGACGTTGTTGTTGTTGTTGTTGTTTATTTGACATTGTTGTTGTTGTTTATTTGACGTTGTTGTTGTTTATTTGCCATTGTTGTTGTTGTTTATTTGACGTTGTTGTTGTTGTTTATTTGACGTAGTTGTTGTTGTTGTTGTTTATTTGACGTTTTTGTTGTTGTTGATGTTGTTGTTGTTGTTTATTTGACGTTGTTGTTATTGTCTATTTGACGTTGTTGTTGTTGTTTATTTGACGTTGTTCTTGTTGTTATTGTTGTTGTTTATTTGACGTTGTTATTGTTGTTTATTTGATGTTGTTGTTGTTGTTGTTTATTTAACGTTGGTGTTGTTGTTGTTTATTTGACGTTGTTGTTGTTGTTATTTATTTGACGTTGTTGTTGTTGTTATTTATTTGACGTTGTTGTTGTTGTTTATTTGACGTTGTTGTTGTTGTTTTGGACGTTGTTGTTGTTGTTGACGTTGTTGTTGTTGTTTATTTGACGTTGTTGTTGTTGACGTTGTTGTTGTTGTTGTTGTTATTTATTTGACGTTGTTGTTGTTGTTGTTTATTTGACGTTGTTGTTGTTGTTGTTGTTTTTTATTTGACGTTGTTGTTGTTGTTGTTATTGTTTATTTGACGTTGTTGTTGTTTATTTGACGTTGTTGTTGTTGTTGTTGACGTTGTTGTTGTTGTTGTTGACGTTGTTGTTGTTGTTGTTGTTTATTTGTTGTTGTTGTTGTTGTTGTTGTTTATTTGACGTTGTTGTTGTTGTTGTTGTTTATTTGACGTTGTTGTTGTTGTCTATTTGATGTTGTTGTTGTTGTTTATTTGACAGTATTGTTGTTGTTGTTTATTTGACGTTGTTGTTGTTGTTGACGTTGTTGTTGTTGTTTATTTGACGTTTTTGTTGTTGATGTTGTTGTTGTTTTTGTAGTTGTATATTTGACGTTGTTATTGTTGTTGTTTATTTGACGTTGTTGTTGTTGTTTATTTGACATTGTTGTTATTGTTATTGTTGTTTATTTGACGTTGTTGTTGTTGTTGTTTATTTGACGTTGTTGTTGTTGTTTATTTGACATTGTTGTTGTTGTTGTTGTTGACGTTGTTGTTGTTGTTGTTGTTGTTTATTTGACATTGTTGTTGTTGTTGGTGGTGGTGGTGGTGTTGTTGTTTATTTGACGTTGTTGTTGTTGTTGTTGTTTATTTGACGTTGTTGTTGTTGTTGTTGTTTATTTGGCGTTGTTGTTGTTTATTTGACATTGTTGTTGTTGACATTGTTGTTGTTGTTGTTGTTATTGTTTATTTGACGTAGTTGTTATTGTTGACGTTGTTGTTGTTGTTGTTGTTGTTGTTGTTGTTTATTTGACGTTTTTATTGTTGTTGATGTTGTTGTTGTTGTTGTTTATTTGATGTTGTTGTTGTTTATTTGACGTTGTTGTTGTTGTTGTTTATTTGACGTTGTTGTTGTTGTTATTGTTGTTGTTTATTTGACGTTCTTGTTGTTGTTGTTGTTTATTTGATGTTGTTGTTGTTGTTTATTTGACATTGTTGTTGTTGTTGACGTTGTTGTTGTTGTTGTTTATTTGATGTTTTTATTGTTGTTGTTTTTATTGACGTTGTCGGTGTTGTTGTTTACTTGACGTTGTTGTTATTGTTGTTGTTTATTTGACGTTGTTTTAGTTGTTATTTATTTGACGTTGTTGTTATTGTTTATTTGACATTGTTGTTGTTGTTGACGTTGTTTGTTGTTGTTGTTGTTGTTTATTTGACATTGTTGTTGTTGTTGTTTTTGTTGACGTTGTTGGTGTTGTTGTTTATTTGACGTTGTTATTGTTGTTGTTGTTTATTTGACGTTGTTTTAGTTATTGTTGTTTATTTGACATTGCTGTTGTTGTTTATTCGACGTTGTTGTTGTTGACATTGTTGTTGTTGTTTATTTGACGTTGTTGTTGTTGTTTATTTGACTTTGTTGTTGTTGTTGACATTGTTGTTGTTGTTGTTGTTTATTTGACATTTTTGTTGTTGTTGATGTTGTTGTTGTTATTGTTTATTTAACATTGTTGTTATTGTTTATTTGACGTTGTTGTTGTTGTTTATTTGACGTTGTTGTTGTTGTTGTTATTGTTGTTGTTTATTTGACATTATTGTTGTTGTTGTTTATTTGACGTTGTTGTTGTTGTTTATTTGACGTTGTTGTTGTTGTTTATTGGACGTTGTTGTTGTTGTTGACGTTGTTGTTGTTGTTTATTTGACGTTGTTGTTGTTGACGTTGTTGTTGTTGTTATTGTTATTTATTTGACGTTGTTGTTGTTATTGTTGTTTATTTGACGTTGTTGTTGTTGTTTATTTGACGTTGTTGTTGTTGTTTATTTGACGTTGTTGTTTATTTGACGTTGTTGTTGTTGTTGTTTATTTGACGTTGTTGTTGTTGTTGTTTATTTGATGTTGTTGTTGTTGTTTATTTGACGGTGTTGTTGTTGTTGTTTATTTGACGTTGTTGTTGTTGTTGACGTTGTTGTTGTTGTTTATTTGACGTTTTTGTTGTTGATGTTGTTGTTGTTTTTGTAGTTGTTTATTTGACGTTGTTGTAGTTGTTTATTTGACGTTGTTGTTGTTGTTGTTTATTTGACGTTGTTGTTGTTGTTGTTGTTTATTTGACGTTGTTGTTGTTTATTTGACGTTGTTGTTGTTATTGTTGTTTATTTGACGTTGTTGTTGTTGTTGTTTATTTGACGTTGTTGTATTTGTTGTTGTTTATTTGACGTTGTTGTTGTTGTTGTTGTTTATTTGATGTTGTTGTTGTTGTTTATTTGACGTTGTTGTTGTTGTTTATTTGACGTTGTTGTTGTTGTTTATTTGAAATTGTTGTTGTTGTTGTTGACGTTGTTGTTGTTGTTGTTGTTGTTTATTTGATGTTGTTGTTGTTGTTGTTTATTTGACATTGTTGTTGTTGTTGACGTTGTTGTTGTTGTTGACGTTGTTGGTGTTGTTGTTTACTTGACGTTGTTGTTATTGTTGTTGTTTATTTGACGTTGTTTTAGATGTTATTTATTTGACGTTGTTGTTATTGTTTATTTGACATTGTTGTTGTTGTTGTTGTTGTTTATTTGACATTGTTGTTGTTGTTGTTGTTGACGTTGTTGGTGTTGTTGTTTATTTGACGTTGTTATTGTTGTTGTTGTTTATTTGACGTTGTTTTAGTTGTTGTTGTTTATTTGACATTGTTGTTGTTGTTTATTCGACGTTGTTGTTGTTGACATTGTTGTTGTTGTTTATTTGACATTTTTGTTGTTGTTGTTGATGTTGTTGTTGTTGTTGTTTATTTGACATTGTTGTTATTGTTTATTTGACGTTGTTGTTGTTGTTTATTTGACGTTGTTGTTGTTGTTGTTGTTATTGTTGTTGTTTATTTGACATTGTTGTTGTTGTTGTTTATTTGATGTTGTTGTTGTTGTTTATTTGACGTTGGTGTTGTTGTTGTTTATTTGACGTTGTTATTGTTGTTATTTATTTGACGTCGTTGTTGTTGTTATTGTTTATTTCACGTTGTTGTTGTTGTTGTTGTTGTTTATTTGACGTTTTTATTGTTGTTTATTTGACGTTGCTTTGGTTATTTGACGTTGTTGTTGTTGTTGTTGTTGTTGCTTATTTGACGTTGTTGTTATTGTTGTTGTTTATTTGACGTTGTTGTTGTTGTTGTTTATTTGAAGTTGTTGTTGTTGTTGTTTATTTGACGTTGTTGTTGTTGTTTATTTGACGTTATTGTTGTTGTTGACGTTGTTGTTGTTGTTGTTGTTGTTGTTTATTTGACGTTGTTGTTGTTGTTGTTGTTGTTGTTCATTTGACGTTGTTGTTGTTGTTGTTTATTTAATGTTGTTGTTGTTATTGATGTTGTTTATTTGACGTTGTTGTTCTTGTTTATTTAATGTTGTTGTTGTTGTTGTTTATTTGACATTGTTGTTGTTGTTGACGTTGTTGTTGTTGTTGTTTATTTAACATTGTTGTTGTTGTTGTTGTTGACGTCGTTGGTGTTGTTGTTTATTTGACGTTGTTGTTGTTGTTGTTGTTGTTGTTGTTGTTGTTGTTTATTTGACGTTGTTTTAGATGTTGTTGTTTATTTGACGTTGTTGTTGTTGTTGTTGTTTATTTAACGTTGTTTTAGATGTTGTTGTTTATTTGACGGTGTTGTTGTTTATTTGACATTGTTATTGTTGTTGATGTTGTTGTTGTTGTTGTTGTTGTTGTTTATTTGACATTGTTGTTGTTGTTGACGTTGTTAGTGTTGTTGTTTATTTGACGTTGTTGTTGTTGTTGTTTATTTGACGTTGTTTTAGTTGTTGTTGTTTATTTGACGTTGTTGTTGTTGTTGGTGTTGATGTTGACGTTGTTGTTGTTGTTTATTTGACGTTGTTGTTGTTGTTGGTGTTGTTGTTTATTTGACATTGTTGTTGTTGTTGTTGTTTATTTGACGTTGTTTTAGTTGTTTTTGTTTATTTGGCGTTGTTGTTGTTTATTTGACATTGTTGTTGTTGACATTGTTGTTGTTGTTGTTTATTTGACGTAGTTGTTGTTGTTGACGTTGTTGTTGTTTATTTGACGTTTTTGTTGTTGTTGATGTTATTGTTGTTGTTTATTTGACGTTGTTGTTGTTATTTATTTGACGTTGTTGTTGTTGTTATTGTTGTTGTTTATTTGACGTTGTTGTTGTTGTTATTGTTGTTGTTTATTTGACGTTGTTGTTGTTGTTGTTGTTTATTTGATGTTGTTGTTGTTTATTTGACATTGTTGTTGTTGTTGACGTTGTTGTTGTTGTTGTTGTTGTTTATTTGACATTGTTGTTGTTGTTGTTGTTTATTTGACATTGTTGTTGTTGTTTATTTGACGTAGTTGTTGTTGTTGACGTTGTTGTTGTTGTTGTTGTTTATTTGACGTTTTTGTTGTTGTTGATGTTGTTGATGTTGTTGTTTATTTGACGTTGTTGTTATTGTCTATTTGACGTTGTTGTTGTTATTTATTTGACGTTGTTGTTGTTGTTATTGTTGTTGTTTATTTGACGTTGTTATTGTTGTTTATTTGATGTTGTTGTTGTTGTTGTTTATTTAACGTTGGTGTTGTTGTTGTTTATTTGACGTTGTTGTTGTTGTTATTTATTTGACGTTGTTGTTGTTGTTATTTATTTGACGTTGTTGTTGTTATTGTTTATTAGACGTTGTTGTTGTTGTTGTTGTTTATTTGACGTTGTTGTTGTTGTTTATTTGACGTTGTTGTTGTTGTTTATTGGACGTTGTTGTTGTTGTTGACGTTGTTGTTGTTGTTTATTTGACGTTGTTGTTGTTGACGTTGTTGTTGTTGTTATTGTTAGTTATTTGACGTTGTTGTTGTTTATTTGACGTTGTTATTGTTTATTTGACGTTGTTGTTGTTGTTTATTTGACATTGTTGTTGTTGTTATTGTTTATTTGACGTTGTTGTTGTTTATTTGACGTTGTTGTTGTTGTTGTTGTTGACGTTGTTGTTGTTGTTGTTAACGTTGTTGTTGTTGTTGTTGTTATTGTTTATTTGACGTTGTTGTTGTTGTTGTTTATTTGACGTTGTTGTTGTTGTTGTTATTGTTATTTATTTGACGTTGTTGTTGTTGTTTATTTGACGTTGTTGTTGTTGTTGTTTATTTGACGTTGTTGTTGTTGTTGTTTATTTGACATTGTTGTTGTTGTTATTGTTTATTTGACGTTGTTGTTGTTTATTTGACGTTGTTGTTGTTGTTGTTGTTGTTATTGTTTATTTGACGTTGTTGTTGTTGTTGTTGTTTATTTGACGTTGTTGTTGTTGTTGTTTATTTGACGTTGTTGATGTTGTTGTTTATTTGATGTTGTTGTTGTTGTTTATTTGACGGTGTTGTTGTTGTTGTTTATTTGACGTTGTTGTTGTTGACGTTGTTGTTGTTGTTTATTTGACGTAGATTTTGTTGTTGACGTTGTTGTTGTTGTTGTTGTTGTTGTTTATTTGACGATTTTGTTGTTGTTGATGTTGTTGTTGTTGTTGTTTATTTGACGTTGTTGTTGTTGTTTATTTGACGTTGTTGTTGTTGTTGTTCATTTGACGTTGTTGTTGTTGTTGTTTATTTGACGTTGTTGTTGTTATTGATGTTGTTTATTTGACGTTGTTGTTGTTGTTGTTGTTTATTTGACATTGTTGTTGTTGTTGACGTTGTTGTTGTTGTTGTTTATTTGACATTGTTGTTGTTGTTGTTGTTGACGTTGTTGTTTTTGTTGTTGTTTATTTGACGTTGTTGTTGTTGTTGTTGTTGTTTATTTAATGTTGTTTTAGATGTTGTTGATTATTTGACGTTGTTGTTGTTGTTGTTGTTGTTGTTTATTTAACGTTGTTTTAGATGATGTTGTTTATTTGACGGTGTTGTTGTTTATTTGACAGTGTTGTTGTTGTTGACGTTGTTGTTGTTGTTGTTGTTTATTTGACATTGTTGTTGTTGTTGTTGACGTTGTTGGTGTTGTTGTTTATTTGACGTTGTTGTTGTTGTTGTTGTTGTTGTTGTTTATTTGACGTTGTTGTTGTTGTTTATTTGACGTTTTTATTATTGACATTGTTGTTGTTGTTGTTGTTTATATGACGTTGTTGTTGTTGTTGTTGTTTATTTAACATAGTTGTTGTTGTTGACGTTGTTGTTGTTGTTGTTGTTTATTTGACGTTTTTGTTGTTGTTGATGTTGTTGTTGTTTATTTGACGTTGTTGTTATTGTTTATTTGACGTTGTTGTTGTTGTTTATTTGACGTTGTTGTTGTTATTGTTGTTTATTTGACGTTGTTGTTGTTGTTATTTATTTGACGTTGTTGTTGTTGTTTATTTGACGTTGTTTTTGTTATTTGACGTTGTTGTTGTTGTATTTGTTGTTGTTGTTATTGCTTATTTGACGTTGTTGTTATTGTTGTTGTTTATTTGACGTTGTTATTGCTGTTGTTTATTTGACGTTGTTGTTGTTGATGTTGTTTATTTGATGTTGTTGTTGTTGTTTATTTGACGTTGTTGTTGTTGACGTTGTTGTTGTTGTTGTTTATTTGACGTTGTTATTGTTGTTGCTGTTGTTTATTTGACGTTGTTGTTGTCATGGTTGTTGTTTATTTGATGTTGTTGTTGTTGTTGTTGTTTATTTAACGTTGTTGTTGTTATTTATTTGACATTGTTGTTGTTGTTTATTTGACGTTGTTGTTGTTGTTTATTTGACGTTGTTGTTGTTGTTGTTGTTTATTTGACGTTGTTGTTGTTATTTATTTGACATTGTTGTTGTTGTTGTTGACGTTGTTGTTGTTGTTTATTTGACATTGTTGTTGTTGTTGTTGGTGTTGTTGTTTATTTGACGTTGTTGTTGTTGTTGTTTATTTGACGTTGTTTTAGTTGTTTTTGTTTATTTGGCGTTGTTGTTGTTTATTTGACATTGTTGTTGTTGACATTGTTGTTGTTGTTGTTTATTTGACGTAGTTGTTGTTGTTGACGTTGTTGTTGTTTATTTGACGTTTTTGTTGTTGTTGATGTTGTTGTTGTTGTTTATTTGACGTTGTTGTTGTTGTTTATTTGACGTTGTGGTTGTTGTTATTGTTGTTGTTTATTTGACATTGTTGTTGTTGTTATTGTTGTTGTTTATTTGACGTTGTTGTTGTTGTTGTTATTTATTTGATGTTGTTGTTGTTGTTTATTTGACATTGTTGTTGTTGTTGACGTTGTTGTTGTTGTTGTTGTTGTTTATTTGACATTGTTGTTGTTGTTTATTTGACGTTGTTGTTGTTGTTTATTTGACGTAGTTGTTGTTGTTGTTGTTGTTGTTTATTTGACGTTTTTGTTGTTGTTGATGTTGTTGTTGTTGTTTATTTGACGTTGTTGTTATTGTCTATTTGACGTTGTTGTTGTTGTTTATTTGACGTTGTTGTTGTTGTTATTGTTGTGGTTTATTTGACGTTGTTATTGTTGTTTATTTGATGTTGTTGTTGTTGTTGTTGTTTATTTAACGTTGGTGTTATTGTTGTTTATTTGACGTTGTTGTTGTTGTTATTTATTTGACGTTGTTGTTGTTGTTATTTATTTGACGTTGTTGTTGTTGTTATTGTTTATTAGACGTTGTTGTTGTTGTTGTTGTTTATTTGACGTTGTTGTTGTTGTTTTGGATGTTGTTGTTGTTGTTGACGTTGTTGTTGTTGTTTATTTGACGTTGTTGTTGTTGACGTTGTTGTTGTTATTGTTATTTATTTGACGTTGTTGTTGTTGTTGTTTATTTGACGTTGTTGTTGTTGTTTATTTGACGTTGTTGTTGTTGTTTATTTGACATTGTTGTTGTTGTTATTGTTTATTTGACGTTGTTGTTGTTTATTTGACGTTGTTGTTGTTGTTGTTGACGTTGTTGTTGTTGTTGTTGACGTTGTTGTTGTTGTTGTTGTTTATTTGATGTTGTTGTTGTTGTTGTTGTTTATTTGACGTTGTTGTTGTTGTTGTTTATTTGACGTTGTTGTTGTTGTTTATTTGATGTTGTTGTTGTTGTTGTTTATTTGATGGTATTGTTGTTGTTGTTTATTTGACGTTGTTGTTGTTGTTGACGTTGTTGTTGTTGTTTATTTGACGTTTTTGTTGTTGATGTTGTTGTTGTTTTTGTAGTTGTATATTTGACGTTGTTGTTGTTTATTTGACGTTGTTGTTGTTGTTGTTGTTTATTTGACATTGTTGTTGTTATTGTTGTTTATTTGACGTTGTTGTTGTTGTTATTTATTTGACGTTGTTGTTGTTGTTTATTTGACGTTGTTTTTGTTTTTTGACGTTGTTGTTGTTGTATTTGTTGTTGTTGTTATTGCTTATTTGACGTTGTTGTTATTGTTGTTGTTTATTTGACGTTGTTATTGCTGTTGTTTATTTGACGTTGTTGTTGTTGATGTTGTTTATTTGATGTTGTTGTTGTTGTTTATTTGACGTTGTTGTTGTTGACGTTGTTGTTGTTGTTGTTTATTTGACGTTGTTATTGTTGTTGCTGTTGTTTATTTGACGTTGTTGTTGTCATTGTTGTTGTTTATTTGATGTTGTTGTTGTTGTTGTTGTTGTTTATTTAACGTTGTTGTTGTTATTTATTTGACATTGTTGTTGTTGTTTATTTGACGTTGTTGTTGTTGTTTATTTGACGTTGTTGTTGTTGTTGTTGTTTATTTGACGTTGTTGTTGTTATTTATTTGACATTGTTGTTGTTGTTGTTGACGTTGTTGTTGTTGTTTATTTGACATTGTTGTTGTTGTTGTTGGTGTTGTTGTTTATTTGACGTTGTTGTTGTTGTTGTTTATTTGACGTTGTTTTAGTTGTTTTTGTTTATTTGGCGTTGTTGTTGTTTATTTGACATTGTTGTTGTTGACATTGTTGTTGTTGTTGTTTATTTGACGTAGTTGTTGTTGTTGACGTTGTTGTTGTTTATTTGACGTTTTTGTTGTTGTTGATGTTGTTGTTGTTGTTTATTTGACGTTGTTGTTGTTGTTTATTTGACGTTGTGGTTGTTGTTATTGTTGTTGTTTATTTGACATTGTTGTTGTTGTTATTGTTGTTGTTTATTTGACGTTGTTGTTGTTGTTATTTATTTGATGTTGTTGTTGTTTATTTGACATTGTTGTTGTTGTTGACGTTGTTGTTGTTGTTGTTGTTTATTTGACATTGTTGTTGTTGTTTATTTGACGTTGTTGTTGTTGTTTATTTGACGTAGTTGTTGTTGTTGTTGTTGTTGTTTATTTGACGTTTTTGTTGTTGTTGATGTTGTTGTTGTTGTTTATTTGACGTTGTTGTTATTGTCTATTTGACGTTGTTGTTGTTGTTTATTTGACGTTGTTGTTGTTGTTATTGTTGTGGTTTATTTGACGTTGTTATTGTTGTTTATTTGATGTTGTTGTTGTTGTTGTTGTTTATTTAACGTTGGTGTTGTTGTTGTTTATTTGACGTTGTTGTTGTTGTTATTTATTTGACGTTGTTGTTGTTGTTATTTATTTGACGTTGTTGTTGTTGTTATTGTTTATTAGACGTTGTTGTTGTTGTTGTTTATTTGACGTTGTTGTTGTTGTTTTGGATGTTGTTGTTGTTGTTGACGTTGTTGTTGTTGTTTATTTGACGTTGTTGTTGTTGACGTTGTTGTTGTTGTTATTGTTATTTATTTGACGTTGTTGTTGTTGTTGTTTATTTGACGTTGTTGTTGTTGTTGTTTATTTGACGTTGTTGTTGTTGTTTATTTGACATTGTTGTTGTTGTTATTGTTTATTTGACGTTGTTGTTGTTTATTTGACGTTGTTGTTGTTGTTGTTGACGTTGTTGTTGTTGTTGTTGACGTTGTTGTTGTTGTTGTTGTTTATTTGATGTTGTTGTTGTTGTTGTTGTTTATTTGACGTTGTTGTTGTTGTTGTTTATTTGACGTTGTTGTTGTTGTTTATTTGATGTTGTTGTTGTTGTTGTTTATTTGATGGTATTGTTGTTGTTGTTTATTTGACGTTGTTGTTGTTGTTGACGTTGTTGTTGTTGTTTATTTGACGTTTTTGTTGTTGATGTTGTTGTTGTTTTTGTAGTTGTATATTTGACGTTGTTGTTGTTTATTTGACGTTGTTGTTGTTGTTGTTGTTTATTTGACATTGTTGTTGTTATTGTTGTTTATTTGACGTTGTTGTTGTTGTTATTTATTTGACGTTGTTGTTGTTGTTTATTTGACGTTGTTTTTGTTTTTTGACGTTGTTGTTGTTGTATTTGTTGTTGTTGTTATTGCTTATTTGACGTTGTTGTTATTGTTGTTGTTTATTTGACGTTGTTATTGCTGTTGTTTATTTGACGTTGTTGTTGTTGATGTTGTTTATTTGATGTTGTTGTTGTTGTTTATTTGACGTTGTTGTTGTTGACGTTGTTGTTGTTGTTGTTTATTTGACGTTGTTATTGTTGTTGCTGTTGTTTATTTGACGTTGTTGTTGTCATTGTTGTTGTTTATTTGATGTTGTTGTTGTTGTTGTTGTTGTTTATTTAACGTTGTTGTTGTTATTTATTTGACATTGTTGTTGTTGTTTATTTGACGTTGTTGTTGTTGTTTATTTGACGTTGTTGTTGTTGTTGTTGTTTATTTGACGTTGTTGTTGTTATTTATTTGACATTGTTGTTGTTGTTGTTGACGTTGTTGTTGTTGTTTATTTGACATTGTTGTTGTTGTTGTTGGTGTTGTTGTTTATTTGACGTTGTTGTTGTTGTTGTTTATTTGACGTTGTTTTAGTTGTTTTTGTTTATTTGGCGTTGTTGTTGTTTATTTGACATTGTTGTTGTTGACATTGTTGTTGTTGTTGTTTATTTGACGTAGTTGTTGTTGTTGACGTTGTTGTTGTTTATTTGACGTTTTTGTTGTTGTTGATGTTGTTGTTGTTGTTTATTTGACGTTGTTGTTGTTGTTTATTTGACGTTGTGGTTGTTGTTATTGTTGTTGTTTATTTGACATTGTTGTTGTTGTTATTGTTGTTGTTTATTTGACGTTGTTGTTGTTGTTATTTATTTGATGTTGTTGTTGTTTATTTGACATTGTTGTTGTTGTTGACGTTGTTGTTGTTGTTGTTGTTGTTTATTTGACATTGTTGTTGTTGTTTATTTGACGTTGTTGTTGTTGTTTATTTGACGTAGTTGTTGTTGTTGTTGTTGTTGTTTATTTGACGTTTTTGTTGTTGTTGATGTTGTTGTTGTTGTTTATTTGACGTTGTTGTTATTGTCTATTTGACGTTGTTGTTGTTGTTTATTTGACGTTGTTGTTGTTGTTATTGTTGTGGTTTATTTGACGTTGTTATTGTTGTTTATTTGATGTTGTTGTTGTTGTTGTTGTTTATTTAACGTTGGTGTTGTTGTTGTTTATTTGACGTTGTTGTTGTTGTTATTTATTTGACGTTGTTGTTGTTGTTATTTATTTGACGTTGTTGTTGTTGTTATTGTTTATTAGACGTTGTTGTTGTTGTTGTTGTTTATTTGACGTTGTTGTTGTTGTTTTGGATGTTGTTGTTGTTGTTGACGTTGTTGTTGTTGTTTATTTGACGTTGTTGTTGTTGACGTTGTTGTTGTTGTTATTGTTATTTATTTGACGTTGTTGTTGTTGTTGTTTATTTGACGTTGTTGTTGTTGTTGTTTATTTGACGTTGTTGTTGTTGTTTATTTGACATTGTTGTTGTTGTTATTGTTTATTTGACGTTGTTGTTGTTTATTTGACGTTGTTGTTGTTGTTGTTGACGTTGTTGTTGTTGTTGTTGTTGTTTATTTGATGTTGTTGTTGTTGTTGTTGTTTATTTGACGTTGTTGTTGTTGTTTATTTGACGTTGTTGTTGTTGTTTATTTGATGTTGTTGTTGTTGTTGTTTATTTGATGGTATTGTTGTTGTTGTTTATTTGACGTTGTTGTTGTTGTTGACGTTGTTGTTGTTGTTTATTTGACGTTTTTGTTGTTGATGTTGTTGTTGTTTTTGTAGTTGTATATTTGACGTTGTTGTTGTTGTTTATTTGACGTTGTTGTTGTTGTTGTTGTTTATTTGACATTGTTGTTATTGTTATTGTTGTTTATTTGACGTTGTTGTTGTTGTTGTTTATTTGACGTTGTTGTATTTGTTGTTGTTTATTTGACGTTGTTTTTGTTTATTTGATGTTGTTGTTGTTTATTTGACGTTGTTGTTGTTGTTTATTTGACGTTGTTGTTGTTGTTTATTTGACATTGTTGTTGTTGTTGTTGTTGTTGACGTTGTTGTTGTTGTTGTTTATTTGACATTGTTGTTGTTGTTGTTGGTGGTGGTGGTGTTGTTGTTTATTTGACGTTGTTGTTGTTGTTGTTTATTTGACGTTGTTGTTGTTGTTGTTGTTGTTTATTTGGCGTTGTTGTTGTTTTTTTGACATTGTTGTTGTTGACATTGTTGTTGTTGTTGTTGTTGTTTATTTGACGTAGTTGTTGTTGTTGACGTTGTTGTTGTTGTTGTTGTTGTTGTTTATTTGACGTTTTTGTTGTTGTTGATGTTGTTGTTGTTGTTGTTTATTTGACGTTGTTGTTGTTTATTTGACGTTGTTGTTGTTGTTGTTGTTATTTATTTGACGTTGTTGTTGTTGTTATTGTTGTTGTTTATTTGACGTTCTTGTTCTTGTTGTTGTTTATTTGATGTTGTTGTTGTTGTTTATTTGACATTGTTGTTGTTGTTGACGTTGTTGTTGTTGTTGTTTATTTGATGTTGTTGTTGTTGTTTATTTGACATTGTTGTTGTTGTTGTTGTTTATTTGACATTGTTGTTGTTGTTGTTTTTGTTGACGTTGTCGGTGTTGTTGTTTACTTGACGTTGTTGTTATTGTTGTTGTTTATTTGACGTTGTTTTAGTTGTTATTTATTTGACGTTGTTGTTATTTTTTATTTGACATTGTTGTTGTTGTTGACGTTGTTTGTTGTTGTTGTTGTTTATTTGACATTGTTGTTGTTGTTGTTGTTGTTTTTGTTGACGTTGTTGGTGTTGTTGTTTATTTGACGTTGTTATTGTTGTTGTTGTTTATTTGACGTTGTTTTAGTTGTTGTTGTTTATTTGACATTGTTGTTGTTGTTTATTCGACGTTGTTGTTGTTGACATTGTTGTTGTTGTTTATTTGACGTTGTTGTTGTTGTTTATTTGACTTAGTTGTTGTTGTTGACATTGTTGTTGTTGTTGTTGTTTATTTGACATTTTTGTTGTTGTTGATGTTGTTGTTGTTGTTGTTTATTTGACATTGTTGTTATTGTTTATTTGACGTTGTTGTTGTTGTTTATTTGACGTTGTTGTTGTTGTTGTTATTGTTGTTGTTTATTTGACATTATTGTTGTTGTTGTTTATTTGACGTTGTTGTTGTTGTTTATTTGATGTTGTTGTTGTTGTTTATTGGACGTTGTTGTTGTTGTTGACGTTGTTGTTGTTGTTTATTTGACGTTGTTGTTGTTGACGTTGTTGTTGTTGTTATTGTTATTTATTTGACGTTGTTGTTGTTGTTATTGTTGTTTATTTGACGTTATTGTTGTTGTTTATTTGACGTTGTTGTTGTTGTTTATTTGACGTTGTTGTTGTTGTTGACGTTGTTGTTGTTGTTGTTGTTTATTTGACGTTGTTGTTGTTGTTGTTTATTTGACGTTGTTGTTGTTGTTGTTATTTATTTGATGTTGTTGTTGTTGTTTATTTGACGGTGTTGTTGTTGTTGTTTATTTGACGTTGTTGTTGTTGTTGACGTTGTTGTTGTTGTTGTTTATTTGACGTTTTTGTTGTTGATGTTGTTGTTGTTTTTGTAGTTGTTTATTTGACGTTGTTGTAGTTGTTTATTTGACGTTGTTGTTGTTGTTTATTTGACGTTGTTGTTGTTGTTGTTTATTTGACGTTGTTGTTGTTGTTGTTGTTTATTTGACGTTGTTGTTGTTATTGTTGTTTATTTGACGTTGTTGTTGTTGTTGTTTATTTGACGTTGTTGTATTTGTTGTTGTTTATTTGACGTTGTTGTTGTTGTTTATTTGACGTTGTTTTAGTTGTTTTTGTTTATTTGGAGTTGTTGTTGTTTATTTGACATTGTTGTTGTTGACATTGTTGTTGTTGTTGTTTATTTGACGTAGTTGTTGTTGTTGACGTTGTTGTTGTTTATTTGACGTTTTTGTTGTTGTTGATGTTGTTGTTGTTGTTTATTTGACGTTGTTGTTGTTGTTTATTTGACGTTGTGGTTGTTGTTATTGTTGTTGTTTATTTGACATTGTTGTTGTTGTTATTGTTGTTGTTTATTTGACGTTGTTGTTGTTGTTGTTGTTATTTATTTGATGTTGTTGTTGTTGTTGTTGTTGTTTATTTGACATTGTTGTTGTTGTTGACGTTGTTGTTGTTGTTGTTGTTTATTTGACATTGTTGTTGTTGTTTATTTGACGTTGTTGTTGTTTATTTGCCATTGTTGTTGTTGTTTATTTGACGTTGTTGTTGTTGTTTATTTGTCGTAGTTGTTGTTGTTGTTGTTTATTTGACGTTTTTGTTGTTGTTGATGTTGTTGTTGTTGTTTATTTGACGTTGTTGTTATTGTCTATTTGACGTTGTTGTTGTTGTTTATTTGACGTTGTTGTTGTTGTTATTGTTGTTGTTTATTTGACGTTGTTATTGTTGTTTATTTGATGTTGTTGTTGTTGTTGTTTATTTAACGTTGGTGTTGTTGTTGTTTATTTGACGTTGTTGTTGTTGTTATTTATTTGACGTTGTTGTTGTTGTTATTTATTTGACGTTGTTGTTGTTGTTTATTTGACGTTGTTGTTGTTGTTTTGGACGTTGTTGTTGTTGTTGACGTTGTTGTTGTTGTTTATTTGACGTTGTTGTTGTTGACGTTGTTGTTGTTGTTGTTGTTATTTATTTGACGTTGTTGTTGTTGTTGTTTATTTGACGTTGTTGTTGTTGTTGTTTTTTATTTGACGTTGTTGTTGTTGTTGTTATTGTTTATTTGACGTTGTTGTTGTTTATTTGACGTTGTTGTTGTTGTTGTTGACGTTGTTGTTGTTGTTGTTGACGTTGTTGTTGTTGTTGTTGTTTATTTGTTGTTGTTGTTGTTGTTGTTGTTTATTTGACGTTGTTGTTGTTGTTGTTTATTTGACGTTGTTGTTGTTGTCTATTTGATGTTGTTGTTGTTGTTTATTTGACAGTATTGTTGTTGTTGTTTATTTGATGTTGTTGTTGTTTTTGTAGTTGTATATTTGACGTTGTTATTGTTGTTGTTTATTTGACGTTGCTGTTGTTGTTGTTTATTTGACATTGTTGTTATTGTTATTGTTGTTTATTTGACGTTGTTGTTGTTGTTGTTTATTTGACGTTGTTGTTGTTGTTTATTTGACATTGTTGTTGTTGTTGTTGTTGACGTTGTTGTTGTTGTTGTTGTTGTTTATTTGACATTGTTGTTGTTGTTGGTGGTGGTGGTGGTGTTGTTGTTTATTTGACGTTGTTGTTGTTGTTGTTGTTTATTTGACGTTGTTGTTGTTGTTGTTGTTGTTTATTTGGCGTTGTTGTTGTTTATTTGACATTGTTGTTGTTGACATTGTTGTTGTTGTTGTTGTTATTGTTTATTTGACGTAGTTGTTATTGTTGACGTTGTTGTTGTTGTTGTTGTTGTTGTTGTTTATTTGACGTTTTTATTGTTGTTGATGTTGTTGTTGTTGTTGTTTATTTGATGTTGTTGTTGTTTATTTGACGTTGTTGTTGTTGTTTATTTGACGTTGTTGTTGTTGTTATTGTTGTTGTTTATTTGACGTTCTTGTTGTTGTTGTTGTTTATTTGATGTTGTTGTTGTTGTTTATTTGACATTGTTGTTGTTGTTGACGTTGTTGTTGTTGTTGTTTATTTGATGTTTTTATTGTTGTTGTTTTTATTGACGTTGTCGGTGTTGTTGTTTACTTGACGTTGTTGTTATTGTTGTTGTTTATTTGACGTTGTTTTAGTTGTTATTTATTTGACGTTGTTGTTATTGTTTATTTGACATTGTTGTTGTTGTTGACGTTGTTTGTTGTTGTTGTTGTTGTTTATTTGACATTGTTGTTGTTGTTGTTTTTGTTGACGTTGTTGGTGTTGTTGTTTATTTGACGTTGTTATTGTTGTTGTTGTTTATTTGACGTTGTTTTAGTTATTGTTGTTTATTTGACATTGTTGTTGTTGTTTAGTCGACGTTGTTGTTGTTGACATTGTTGTTGTTGTTTATTTGACGTTGTTGTTGTTGTTTATTTGACTTTGTTGTTGTTGTTGACATTGTTGTTGTTGTTGTTGTTTATTTGACATTTTTGTTGTTGTTGATGTTGTTGTTGTTATTGTTTATTTAACATTGTTGTTATTGTTTATTTGACGTTGTTGTTGTTGTTTATTTGACGTTGTTGTTGTTGTTGTTATTGTTGTTGTTTATTTGACATTATTGTTGTTGTTGTTTATTTGACGTTGTTGTTGTTGTTTATTTGACGTTGTTGTTGTTGTTTATTGGACGTTGTTGTTGTTGTTGACGTTGTTGTTGTTGTTTATTTGACGTTGTTGTTGTTGACGTTGTTGTTGTTGTTATTGTTATTTATTTGACGTTGTTGTTGTTATTGTTGTTTATTTGACGTTGTTGTTGTTGTTTATTTGACGTTGTTGTTGTTGTTTATTTGACGTTGTTGTTTATTTGACGTTGTTGTTGTTGTTGTTTATTTGACGTTGTTGTTGTTGTTGTTTATTTGATGTTGTTGTTGTTGTTTATTTGACGGTGTTGTTGTTGTTGTTTATTTGACGTTGTTGTTGTTGTTGACGTTGTTGTTGTTGTTTATTTGACGTTTTTGTTGTTGATGTTGTTGTTGTTTTTGTAGTTGTTTATTTGACGTTGTTGTAGTTGTTTATTTGACGTTGTTGTTGTTGTTGTTGTTTATTTGACGTTGTTGTTGTTGTTGTTTATTTGACGTTGTTGTTGTTTATTTGACGTTGTTGTTGTTATTGTTGTTTATTTGACGTTGTTGTTGTTGTTGTTTATTTGACGTTGTTGTATTTGTTGTTGTTTATTTGACGTTGTTGTTGTTGTTGTTGTTTATTTGATGTTGTTGTTGTTGTTTATTTGACGTTGTTGTTGTTGTTTATTTGACGTTGTTGTTGTTGTTTATTTGACATTGTTGTTGTTGTTGTTGACGTTGTTGTTGTTGTTGTTGTTGTTGTTTATTTGATGTTGTTGTTGTTGTTGTTTATTTGACATTGTTGTTGTTGTTGACGTTGTTGTTGTTGTTGACGTTGTTGGTGTTGTTGTTTACTTGACGTTGTTGTTATTGTTGTTGTTTATTTGACGTTGTTTTAGATGTTATTTATTTGACGTTGTTGTTATTGTTTATTTGACATTGTTGTTGTTGTTGTTGTTGTTTATTTGACATTGTTGTTGTTGTTGTTGACGTTGTTGGTGTTGTTGTTTATTTGACGTTGTTATTGTTGTTGTTGTTTATTTGACGTTGTTTTAGTTGTTGTTGTTTATTTGACATTGTTGTTGTTGTTTATTCGACGTTGTTGTTGTTGACATTGTTGTTGTTGTTTATTTGACATTTTTGTTGTTGTTGTTGATGTTGTTGTTGTTGTTGTTGTTTATTTGACATTGTTGTTATTGTTTATTTGACGTTGTTGTTGTTGTTTATTTGACGTTGTTGTTGTTGTTGTTATTGTTGTTGTTTATTTGACATTGTTGTTGTTGTTGTTTATTTGATGTTGTTGTTGTTGTTTATTTGACGTTGGTGTTGTTGTTGTTTATTTGACGTTGTTATTGTTGTTATTTATTTGACGTCGTTGTTGTTGTTATTGTTTATTTCACGTTGTTGTTGTTGTTGTTGTTGTTTATTTGACGTTTTTATTGTTGTTTATTTGACGTTGCTTTGGTTATTTGACGTTGTTGTTGTTGTTGTTGTTGCTTATTTGACGTTGTTGTTATTGTTGTTGTTTATTTGACGTTGTTGTTGTTGTTGTTTATTTGAAGTTGTTGTTGTTGTTGTTGTTTATTTGACGTTGTTGTTGTTGTTTATTTGACGTTATTGTTGTTGTTGACGTTGTTGTTGTTGTTGTTGTTGTTGTTGTTTATTTGACGTTGTTGTTGTTGTTGTTGTTGTTCATTTGACGTTGTTGTTGTTGTTGCTTATTTAATGTTGTTGTTGTTATTGATGTTGTTTATTTGACGTTGTTGGTCTTGTTTATTTAATGTTGTTGTTGTTGTTGTTTATTTGACATTGTTGTTGTTGTTGACGTTGTTGTTGTTGTTGTTTATTTAACATTGTTGTTGTTGTTGTTGTTGTTGACGTCGTTGGTGTTGTTGTTTATTTGACGTTGTTGTTGTTGTTGTTGTTGTTGTTGTTTATTTGACGTTGTTTTAGATGTTGTTGTTTATTTGACGTTGTTGTTGTTGTTGTTGTTTATTTAACGTTGTTTTAGATGTTGTTGTTTATTTGACGGTGTTGTTGTTTATTTGACATTGTTATTGTTGTTGATGTTGTTGTTGTTGTTGTTGTTGTTTATTTGACATTGTTGTTGTTGTTGACGTTGTTAGTGTTGTTGTTTATTTGACGTTGTTGTTGTTGTTGTTTATTTGACGTTGTTTTAGTTGTTGTTGTTTATTTGACGTTGTTGTTGTTGTTTATTTGACGTTTTTTTGTTTTTGACATTGTTGTTGTTGTTGTTTATATGACGTTGTTGTTGTTGTTATTTATTTGACATAGTTGTTGTTGTTGACGTTGTTGTTGTTGTTGTTGTTTATTTGACGTTTTTGTTGTTGATGATGTTGTTGTTGTTGTTGTTTATTTGACGTTGTTGTTATTGTTTATTTGACATCGTTGTTGTTGTTTATTTGACGTTGTTGTTGTTGTTGTTATTGTTGTTGTTTATTTGACGTTGTTGTTGTTGTTGTTGTTTATTTGATGTTGTTGTTGTTGTTTATTTGACGTTGGTGTTGTTGTTGTTGTTTATTTGACGTTGTTGTTGTTGTTGTTATTTATTTGACGTTGTTGTTGTTTTTATTGTTTATTTGACGTTGTTGTTGTTGTTTATTTGACGTTGTTATTGTTGTTTATTTGACGTTGTTCTTGTTATTTGACGTTGTTGTTGTTGTTGTATTTATTGTTGTTGTTATTGCTTATTTGACGTTGTTGTTATTGTTGTTGTTTATTTGACGTTGTTGCTGTTGTTTATTTGACGTTGTTGTTGTTGTTGTTTATTTGATGTTGTTGTTGTTGTTTATTTGACGTTGTTGTTGTCGTTGTTGTTGTTTATTTGTAGTTGTTGTTGTTGTTGTTTATTTGACGTTGTTGTTGTTGTTATTTATTTGATGTTGTTGTTGTTGTTTATTTGACGTTGTTGTTGTTGTTTATTTGACGTTGTTGTTGTTGTTTATTTGACGTTGTTGTTGTTGTTGTTAATTTGACATTGTTGTATTTGTTGTTGTTGACGTTGTTGTTGTTGTTTATTTGACATTGTTGTTGTTGTTGTTGTTGGTGTTGTTGTTGTTGTTGTTGTTGTTTATTTGACGTTGTTTTAGTTGTTGTTGTTTATTTGGCGTTGTTGTTGTTTATTTGACATTGTTGTTGTTGACATTGTTGTTGTTGTTTATTTGACGTAGTTGTTGTTGTTGACGTTGTTGTTGTTGTTGCTTATTTGACGTATTTGTTGTTGTTGATGTTGTTGTTGTTGTTTATTTGACGTTGTTGTTGTTGTTTATTTGACGTTGTTGTTGTCATTGTTGTTGTTTATTTGACATTGTTGTTGTTGTTGTTTATTTGACGTTGTTGTTGTTGTTTATTTGACGTAGTTGTTATTGTTGACGTTGTTGTTGTTGTTTATTTGACGTTGTTGTTGTTGTTGTTTATTTGACGTTGTTGTTGTTGTTGTTATTATTGTTGTTATTGTCGTTGTTTATTTGACGTTGTTGATGTTGTTGTTTATTTGATGTTGTTGTTGTTGTTTATTTGACATTGTTGTTGTTTATTTGACGTTGTTGTTGTTGTTGCTGTTTATTTGACGTTGTTGTTGTTGTTTATTGGACGTTGTTGTTGTTGTATATTTGACGGTGTTGTTGTTGTTGTTTATTTGACGTTGTTGTTGTTGTTGTTTATTTGACGTTGTTGTTGTTGTTGACGTTGTTGTTGTTGTTGTTGTTGTTTATTTGACGTTGTTGTTGTTGTTGACATAGTTGTTGTTGTTGTTGTTTATTTCATGTTGTTGATGTTGTTGATGTTGTTGTTTATTTAACGTTGTAGTTGTTGTTTATTTGACGTTGTTGTTGTTGTTGACATTGTTGTTGTTGTTGTTGTTGTTTATTTGATGTTGTTGTTGTTGTTTATTTGACATTGTTGTTGTTGTTGACGTTGTTGTTGTTGTTGTTGTTTATTTGACATTGTTGTTGTTGTTGTTGACGTTGTTGGTTTTGTTGTTTATTTGACGTTGTTGTTGTTGTTGTTTATTTGACGTTGTTTTAGTTGTTGTTGTTGTTTATTTGACGTTGTTGTTGTTGTTATTGTTGTTGTTGTTGTTGTTTATTTGACGTTGTTGTTGTTGTTTATTTGACGTTGTTGTATTTGTTATTGATTATTTGACGTTGTTGTTGTTGTTGTTTATTTGATGTTGTTGTTGTTGTTGTTTATTTGACGTTGTTGTTGTTGTTGTTTATTTGACGTTGTTGTTGTTGTTTATTTGACATTGTTGTTGTTGTTGTTGTTGACGTTGTTGTTGTTGTTGTTGGTGGTGGTGGTGGTGGTGGTGTTGTTGTTTATTTGACGTTGTTGTTGTTGTTTATTTGACGTTGTTTTAGTTGTTGTTGTTGTTGTTGTTGTTTATTTGGCGTTGTTGTTGTTTATTTGACATTGTTGTTGTTGACATTGTTGTTGTTGTTGTTTATTTGACGTAGTTGTTGTTGTTGACGTTGTTGTTGTTGTTGTTGTTGTTGTTGTTGTTGTTTATTTGACGTTTTCGTTGTTGTTGATGTTGTTGTTGTTGTTGTTTATTTGACGTTGTTGTTGTTGTTGTTTATTTGACGTTATTGTTGTTGTTGTTTATTTGACGTTGTTGTTGTTGTTATTGTTGTTGTTTATTTGACGTTCTTGTTGTTGTTGTTGTTTATTTGATGTTGTTGTTGTTTATTTGACATTGTTGTTGTTGTTGACGTTGTTGTTGTTGTTGTTTATTTGATGTTGTTGTTGTTGTTTATTTGACATTGTTGTTGTTGTTGACGTTGTTGTTGTTGTTGTTTATTTGACATTGTTGTTGTTGTTGTTGTTGTTGTTGACGTTGTTGGTGTTGTTGTTCACTTGACGTTGTTGTTATTGTTGTTGTTTATTTGACATTGTTGTTGTTGTTTATTCGACGTTGTTGTTGTTGACATTGTTGTTGTTGTTTATTTGACATTTTTGTTGTTGTTGTTGATGTTGTTGTTGTTGTTGTTGTTTATTTGACATTGTTGTTATTGTTTATTTGACGTTGTTGTTGTTGTTTATTTGACGTTGTTGTTGTTGTTGTTATTGTTGTTGTTTATTTGACATTGTTGTTGTTGTTGTTTATTTGATGTTGTTGTTGTTGTTTATTTGACGTTGGTGTTGTTGTTGTTTATTTGACGTTGTTATTGTTGTTATTTATTTGACGTCGTTGTTGTTGTTATTGTTTATTTCACGTTGTTGTTGTTGTTGTTGTTGTTTATTTGACGTTTTTATTGTTGTTTATTTGACGTTGCTTTGGTTATTTGACGTTGTTGTTGTTGTTGTTGTTGTTGCTTATTTGACGTTGTTGTTATTGTTGTTGTTTATTTGACGTTGTTGTTGTTGTTGTTTATTTGAAGTTGTTGTTGTTGTTGTTGTTTATTTGACGTTGTTGTTGTTGTTTATTTGACGTTATTGTTGTTGTTGACGTTGTTGTTGTTGTTGTTGTTGTTGTTGTTTATTTGACGTTGTTGTTGTTGTTGTTGTTGTTCATTTGACGTTGTTGTTGTTGTTGTTTATTTAATGTTGTTGTTGTTATTGATGTTGTTTATTTGACGTTGTTGTTCTTGTTTATTTAATGTTGTTGTTGTTGTTGTTTATTTGACATTGTTGTTGTTGTTGACGTTGTTGTTGTTGTTGTTTATTTAACATTGTTGTTGTTGTTGTTGTTGTTGACGTCGTTGGTGTTGTTGTTTATTTGACGTTGTTGTTGTTGTTGTTGTTGTTGTTGTTTATTTGACGTTGTTTTAGATGTTGTTGTTTATTTGACGTTGTTGTTGTTGTTGTTGTTTATTTAACGTTGTTTTAGATGTTGTTGTTTATTTGACGGTGTTGTTGTTTATTTGACATTGTTATTGTTGTTGATGTTGTTGTTGTTGTTGTTGTTGTTTATTTGACATTGTTGTTGTTGTTGACGTTGTTAGTGTTGTTGTTTATTTGACGTTGTTGTTGTTGTTGTTTATTTGACGTTGTTTTAGTTGTTGTTGTTTATTTGACGTTGTTGTTGTTGTTTATTTGACGTTTTTTTGTTTTTGACATTGTTGTTGTTGTTGTTTATATGACGTTGTTGTTGTTGTTATTTATTTGACATAGTTGTTGTTGTTGACGTTGTTGTTGTTGTTGTTGTTTATTTGACGTTTTTGTTGTTGATGATGTTGTTGTTGTTGTTGTTTATTTGACGTTGTTGTTATTGTTTATTTGACATTGTTGTTGTTGTTTATTTGACGTTGTTGTTGTTGTTGTTATTGTTGTTGTTTATTTGACGTTGTTGTTGTTGTTGTTGTTTATTTGATGTTGTTGTTGTTGTTTATTTGACGTTGGTGTTGTTGTTGTTGTTTATTTGACGTTGTTGTTGTTGTTGTTATTTATTTGACGTTGTTGTTGTTTTTATTGTTTATTTGACGTTGTTGTTGTTGTTTATTTGACGTTGTTATTGTTGTTTATTTGACGTTGTTCTTGTTATTTGACGTTGTTGTTGTTGTTGTATTTATTGTTGTTGTTATTGCTTATTTGACGTTGTTGTTATTGTTGTTGTTTATTTGACGTTGTTGCTGTTGTTTATTTGACGTTGTTGTTGTTGTTGTTTATTTGATGTTGTTGTTGTTGTTTATTTGACGTTGTTGTTGTCGTTGTTGTTGTTTATTTGTAGTTGTTGTTGTTGTTGTTTATTTGACGTTGTTGTTGTTGTTATTTATTTGATGTTGTTGTTGTTGTTTATTTGACGTTGTTGTTGTTGTTTATTTGACGTTGTTGTTGTTGTTTATTTGACGTTGTTGTTGTTGTTGTTAATTTGACATTGTTGTATTTGTTGTTGTTGACGTTGTTGTTGTTGTTTATTTGACATTGTTGTTGTTGTTGTTGTTGGTGTTGTTGTTGTTGTTGTTGTTGTTTATTTGACGTTGTTTTAGTTGTTGTTGTTTATTTGGCGTTGTTGTTGTTTATTTGACATTGTTGTTGTTGACATTGTTGTTGTTGTTTATTTGACGTAGTTGTTGTTGTTGACGTTGTTGTTGTTGTTGCTTATTTGACGTATTTGTTGTTGTTGATGTTGTTGTTGTTGTTTATTTGACGTTGTTGTTGTTGTTTATTTGACGTTGTTGTTGTCATTGTTGTTGTTTATTTGACATTGTTGTTGTTGTTGTTTATTTGACGTTGTTGTTGTTGTTTATTTGACGTAGTTGTTATTGTTGACGTTGTTGTTGTTGTTTATTTGACGTTGTTGTTGTTGTTGTTTATTTGACGTTGTTGTTGTTGTTGTTATTATTGTTGTTATTGTCGTTGTTTATTTGACGTTGTTGATGTTGTTGTTTATTTGATGTTGTTGTTGTTGTTTATTTGACATTGTTGTTGTTTATTTGACGTTGTTGTTGTTGTTGCTGTTTATTTGACGTTGTTGTTGTTGTTTATTGGACGTTGTTGTTGTTGTATATTTGACGGTGTTGTTGTTGTTGTTTATTTGACGTTGTTGTTGTTGTTGTTTATTTGACGTTGTTGTTGTTGTTGACGTTGTTGTTGTTGTTGTTGTTGTTTATTTGACGTTGTTGTTGTTGTTGACATAGTTGTTGTTGTTGTTGTTTATTTCACGTTGTTGATGTTGTTGATGTTGTTGTTTATTTAACGTTGTAGTTGTTGTTTATTTGACGTTGTTGTTGTTGTTGACATTGTTGTTGTTGTTGTTGTTGTTTATTTGATGTTGTTGTTGTTGTTTATTTGACATTGTTGTTGTTGTTGACGTTGTTGTTGTTGTTGTTGTTTATTTGACATTGTTGTTGTTGTTGTTGACGTTGTTGGTTTTGTTGTTTATTTGACGTTGTTGTTGTTGTTGTTTATTTGACGTTGTTTTAGTTGTTGTTGTTGTTTATTTGACGTTGTTGTTGTTGTTATTGTTGTTGTTGTTGTTGTTTATTTGACGTTGTTGTTGTTGTTTATTTGACGTTGTTGTATTTGTTATTGATTATTTGACGTTGTTGTTGTTGTTGTTTATTTGATGTTGTTGTTGTTGTTGTTTATTTGACGTTGTTGTTGTTGTTGTTTATTTGACGTTGTTGTTGTTGTTTATTTGACATTGTTGTTGTTGTTGTTGACGTTGTTGTTGTTGTTGTTGGTGGTGGTGGTGGTGGTGGTGTTGTTGTTTATTTGACGTTGTTGTTGTTGTTTATTTGACGTTGTTTTAGTTGTTGTTGTTGTTGTTGTTTATTTGGCGTTGTTGTTGTTTATTTGACATTGTTGTTGTTGACATTGTTGTTGTTGTTGTTTATTTGACGTAGTTGTTGTTGTTGACGTTGTTGTTGTTGTTGTTGTTGTTGTTGTTGTTGTTGTTTATTTGACGTTTTCGTTGTTGTTGATGTTGTTGTTGTTGTTGTTTATTTGACGTTGTTGTTGTTGTTGTTTATTTGACGTTATTGTTGTTGTTGTTTATTTGACGTTGTTGTTGTTGTTATTGTTGTTGTTTATTTGACGTTCTTGTTGTTGTTGTTGTTTATTTGATGTTGTTGTTGTTTATTTGACATTGTTGTTGTTGTTGACGTTGTTGTTGTTGTTGTTGTTTATTTGATGTTGTTGTTGTTGTTTATTTGACATTGTTGTTGTTGTTGACGTTGTTGTTGTTGTTGTTTATTTGACATTGTTGTTGTTGTTGTTGTTGTTGTTGACGTTGTTGGTGTTGTTGTTCACTTGACGTTGTTGTTATTGTTGTTGTTTATTTGACGTTGTTTTAGTTGTTATTTATTTGACGTTGTTGTTATTGTTTATTTGACATTGTTGTTGTTGTTGACGTTGTTGTTGTTGTTGTTTATTTCACGTTGTTATTGTTGTTGTTTTTTTTATTTGACGTTATTTTAGTTGTTGTTGTGTATTTGACATTGTTGTTGTTGTTTATTCTACGTTGTTGTTGTTGACATTGTTGTTGTTGTTGTTGTTTATTTGACGTTGTTGTTGTTGTTTATTTGACTTAGTTGTTGTTGTTGACATTGTTGTTGTTGTTGTTGTTGTTTATTTGACATTTTTATTGTTTATTTGATGTTGTTGTTGTTGTTTATTTGACGTTGTTGTTGTTGTTGTTGTTATTGTTGTTGTTTATTTGACGTTGTTGTTGTTGTTGTTGTTTATTTGACGTTGTTTTAGTTGTTGTTGTTTATTTGACGTTGTTGTTGTTGTTGTTTATTTGACGTTTTTGTTTTTGACATTGTTGTTGTTGTTGTTTATATGACGTTGTTGTTGTTGTTATTTATTTGACATAGTTGTTGTTGTTGACGTTGTTGTTGTTGTTGTTGTTGTTTATTTGACGTTTTTGTTGTTGATGATGTTGTTGTTGTTGTTTATTTGACGTTGTTGTTATTGTTTATTTGACGTTGTTGTTGTTGTTTATTTGACGTTGTTGTTGTTGTTGTTATTGTTGTTGTTTATTTGACGTTGTTGTTGTTATTGTTTATTTGATGTTGTTGTTGTTGTTGTTTATTTGACGTTGGTGTTGTTGTTGTTTATTTGACGTTGTTGTTGTTGTTGTTATTTATTTGACATTGTTGTTGTTGTTATTGTTTATTTGACGTTGTTGTTGTTGTTGTTGTTGTTTATTTGACGTTGTTATTGTTGTTTATTTGACATTGTTTTTGTTATTTGACGTTGTTGTTGTTGTTGTTGTTGTTGTTGTATTTGTTGTTATTGTTGTTGTTTATTTGACGTTGTTGCTGTTGTTTATTTGACGTTGTTGTTGTTGTTGTTTATTTGATGTTGTTGTTGTTTATTTGACGTTGTTGTTGTTGTTGTTTATTTGACGTTGTTATTGTTGTTCCTGTTGTTTATTTGACGTTGTTGTTGTCGTTGTTGTTGTATATTTGACGTTTTTATTGTTGTTATTTATTTGATGTTGTTGTTGTTGTTTATTTGACGTTGTTGTTGTTGTTTATTTGACGTTGTTGTTGTTGTTTATTTGACGTTGTTGTTGTTGTTGTTGTTAATTTGACATTGTTGTTGTTGTTGTTCTTGACGTTGTTGTTGTTGTTTATTTGACATTGTTGTTGTAGTTGTTGGTGTTGTTGTTTATTTGACGTTGTTGTTGTTGTTGTTGTTGTTGTTTATTTGACGTTGTTTTAGTTGTTGTTGTTTATTTGGCGTTGTTGTTGTTTATTTGACATTGTTGTTGTTGACATTGTTGTTGTTGTTTATTTGACGTAGTTGTTGTTGTTGACGTTGTTGTTGTTGTTGCTTATTTGACGTTTTTGTTGTTGTTGATGTTGTTGTTGTTGTTTATTTGACGTTGTTGTTGTTGTTGTTTATTTGACGTTGTTGTTGTCATTGTTGTTGTTTATTTGACATTGTTGTTGTTGTTGTTTATTTGATGTTGTTGTTGTTATTGTTTATTTGACATTGTTGTTGTTGTTGACGTTGTTGTTGTTGTTGTTGTTGTTGTTGTTTATTTGACATTGTTGTTGTTGTTGTTTATTTGACGTTGTTGTTGTTGTTGTTGTTTATTTGACGTAGTTGTTGTTGTTGTTGACGTTGTTGTTGTTGTTTATTTGACGTTGTTGTTGTTGTTGTTTATTTGACGTTGTTGTTGTTGTTGTTATTGTTGTTGTTTATTTGACGTTGTTGATGTTGTTGTTTATTTGATGTTGTTGTTTATTTGACATTGTTGTTGTTTATTTGACGTTGTTGTTGTTGTTGTTGTTGTTTATTTGACGTTGTTGTTGTTGTTTAATGGACGTTGTTGTTGTTGTTGTATATTTGACGGTGTTGTTGTTGTTTTTGTTGTTTATTTGACGTTGTTGTTGTTGTTGTTTATTTGACGTTGTTGTTGTTGTTGACGTTATTGTTGTTGTTGTTTATTTGACGTTGTTGTTGTTGTTGACATAGTTGTTGTTGTTGTTGTTTATTTCACGTTGTTGATGTTGTTGATGTTGTTGTTTATTTAACGTTTTAGTTGTTGTTTATTTGACGTTGTTGTCGTTGTTGACATTGTTGTTGTTGTTGTTGTTTATTTGATGTTGTTGTTGTTGTTTATTTGACATTGTTGTTGTTGTTGACGTTGTTGTTGTTGTTGTTTATTTGACATTGTTGTTGTTGTTGTTGACGTTGTTGGTTTTGTTGTTTATTTGACGTTGTTGTTGTTGTTTATTTGACGTTGTTGTTGTTGTTTATTTGACGTTGTTGTATTTGTTGTTGATTATTTGACGTTGTTGTTGTTGTTGTTTATTTGATGTTGTTGTTTTTGTTGTTGTTGTTTATTTGACGTTGTTGTTGTTGTTGTTGTTTATTTGACGTTGTTGTTGTTTATTTGACATTGTTGTTGTTGTTGACGTTGTTGTTGTTGTTGTTGGTGGTGGTGGTGGTGGTGGTGGTGTTGTTGTTTATTTGACGTTGTTGTTGTTGTTGTTGTTTATTTGATGTTGTTTTAGTTGTTGTTGTTGTTGTTGTTTATTTGACGTTGTTGTTATTGTCTATTTGACGTTGTTGTTGTTGTTGTTTATTTGACGTTGTTGTTGTTGTTATTGTTGTTGTTTATTTGACGTTGTTATTGTTGTTTATTTGATGTTGTTGTTGTTGTTTATTTAACGTTGGTGTTGTTGTTGTTGTTTATTTAACGTTGTTGTTGTTGTTATTTATTTGACGTTGTTGTTGTTGTTATTTATTTGACGTTGTTGTTGTTATTGTTTATTAGACGTTGTTGTTGTTGTTGTTGTTTATTTGACGTTGTTGTTGTTGTTTATTTGACGTTGTTGTTGTTGTTTATTGGACGTTGTTGTTGTTGTTGACGTTGTTGTTGTTGTTTATTTGACGTTGTTGTTGTTGACGTTGTTGTTGTTGTTATTGTTATTTATTTGACGTTGTTGTTGTTTATTTGACGTTGTTGTTGTTGTTTATTTGACGTTGTTGTTGTTGTTTATTTGACATTGTTGTTGTTGTTATTGTTTATTTGACGTTGTTGTTGTTGTTGTTGTTTATTTGACGTTGTTGTTGTTGTTGACGTTGTTGTTGTTGTTGACGTTGTTGTTGTTGTTGTTGTTGTTATTTATTTGACGTTGTTGTTGTTGTTGTTTATTTGACGTTGTTGTTGTTGTTTATTTGACGTTGTTGTTGTTTATTTGATGTTGTTGTTGTTGTCGTTTATTTGACGGTGTTGTTGTTGTTTATTTGACGTTGTTGTTGTTGACGTTGTTGTTGTTATTGTTTATTTGACGTAGTTTTTGTTGTTGACGTTGTTGTTGTTGTTGTTGTTGTTTATTTGACGATTTTGTTGTTGTTGATGTTGTTGTTGTTGTTTATTTGACGTTGTTGTTGTTTATTTGACGTTGTTGTTGTTGTTGTTCATTTGACGTTGTTGTTGTTGTTGTTGTTTATTTGACGTTGTTGTTGTTGTTGTTGTTGTTGTTTATTTGACATTGTTGTTGTTGTTGACGTTGTTGTTGTTGTTGTTTATTTGACATTGTTGTTGTTGTTGTTGTTGTTGTTGTTGACGTTGTTGTTTTTGTTGTTGTTTATTTGACGTTGTTGTTGTTGTTGTTGTTGTTGTTTATTTGACGTTGTTTTAGATGTTGTTGTTTATTTGACGTTGTTGTTGTTGTTGTTGTTGTTGTTTATTTAACGTTGTTTTAGATGATGTTGTTTATTTGATGGTGTTGTTGTTTATTTGACAGTGTTGTTGTTGTTGACGTTGTTGTTGTTGTTGTTTATTTGACGTTGTTGTTGTTGTTGTTTATTTGACGTTGTTGTTGTTGTTGTTGTTGTTTATTTGACGTTGTTTTAGTTGTTGTTGTTTATTTGACGTTGTTGTTGTTGTTTATTTGACGTTTTTATTATTGATATTGTTGTTGTTGTTGTTGTTTATATGACGTTGTTGTTGTTGTTGTTTATTTAACATAGTTGTTGTTGTTGACGTTGTTGTTGTTGTTGTTGTTGTTGTTTATTTGACGTTTTTGTTGTTGTTGATGTTGTTGTTGTTTATTTGACGTTGTTGTTATTGTTTATTTGACGTTGTTGTTGTTGTTGTTGTTTATTTGACGTTGTTATTGTTATTGTTGTTTATTTGACGTTGTTGTTGTTATTTATTTGACGTTGTTGTTGTTGTTTATTTGACGTTGTTTTTGTTATTTGACGTTGTTGTTGTTGTTGTATTTGTTGTTGTTGTTATTGCTTATTTGACGTTGTTGTTATTGTTGTTGTTTATTTGACGTTGTTATTGCTGTTGTTTAGTTGACGTTGTTGTTGTTGTTGTTTATTTGATGTTGTTGTTGTTGTTTATTTGACGTTGTTGTTGTTGACGTTGTTGTTGTTGTTGTTTATTTGACGTTGTTATTGTTGTTGCTGTTGTTTATTTGACGTTGTTGTTGTCATTGTTGTTGTTTATTTGATGTTGTTGTTGTTGTTGTTGTTGTTTATTTAACGTTGTTGTTGTTATTTATTTGACATTGTTGTTGTTGTTTATTTGACGTTGTTGTTGTTGTTTATTTGACGTTGTTGTTATTGTTGTTTATTGACGTTGTTGTTGTTATTTATTTGACATTGTTGTTGTTGTTATTGTTTATTTGACGTTGTTGTTGTTGTTGTTGTTGTTTATTTGACGTTGTTATTGTTGTTTATTTGACATTGTTTTTGTTATTTGACGTTGTTGTTGTTGTTGTTGTTGTTGTATTTGTTGTTATTGTTGTTGTTTATTTGACGTTGTTGCTGTTGTTTATTTGACGTTGTTGTTGTTGTTGTTTATTTGATGTTGTTGTTGTTTATTTGACGTTGTTGTTGTTGTTGTTTATTTGACGTTGTTATTGTTGTTCCTGTTGTTTATTTGACGTTGTTGTTGTCGTTGTTGTTGTATATTTGACGTTTTTATTGTTGTTATTTATTTGATGTTGTTGTTGTTGTTTATTTGACGTTGTTGTTGTTGTTTATTTGACGTTGTTGTTGTTGTTTATTTGACGTTGTTGTTGTTGTTGTTGTTAATTTGACATTGTTGTTGTTGTTGTTCTTGACGTTGTTGTTGTTGTTTATTTGACATTGTTGTTGTAGTTGTTGGTGTTGTTGTTTATTTGACGTTGTTGTTGTTGTTGTTGTTGTTGTTTATTTGACGTTGTTTTAGTTGTTGTTGTTTATTTGGCGTTGTTGTTGTTTATTTGACATTGTTGTTGTTGACATTGTTGTTGTTGTTTATTTGACGTAGTTGTTGTTGTTGACGTTGTTGTTGTTGTTGCTTATTTGACGTTTTTGTTGTTGTTGATGTTGTTGTTGTTGTTTATTTGACGTTGTTGTTGTTGTTGTTTATTTGACGTTGTTGTTGTCATTGTTGTTGTTTATTTGACATTGTTGTTGTTGTTGTTTATTTGATGTTGTTGTTGTTATTGTTTATTTGACATTGTTGTTGTTGTTGACGTTGTTGTTGTTGTTGTTGTTGTTGTTGTTGTTTATTTGACATTGTTGTTGTTGTTGTTTATTTGACGTTGTTGTTGTTGTTGTTGTTTATTTGACGTAGTTGTTGTTGTTGTTGACGTTGTTGTTGTTGTTTATTTGACGTTGTTGTTGTTGTTGTTTATTTGACGTTGTTGTTGTTGTTGTTATTGTTGTTGTTTATTTGACGTTGTTGATGTTGTTGTTTATTTGATGTTGTTGTTTATTTGACATTGTTGTTGTTTATTTGACGTTGTTGTTGTTGTTGTTGTTGTTTATTTGACGTTGTTGTTGTTGTTTAATGGACGTTGTTGTTGTTGTTGTATATTTGACGGTGTTGTTGTTGTTTTTGTTGTTTATTTGACGTTGTTGTTGTTGTTGTTTATTTGACGTTGTTGTTGTTGTTGACGTTATTGTTGTTGTTGTTTATTTGACGTTGTTGTTGTTGTTGACATAGTTGTTGTTGTTGTTGTTTATTTCACGTTGTTGATGTTGTTGATGTTGTTGTTTATTTAACGTTTTAGTTGTTGTTTATTTGACGTTGTTGTCGTTGTTGACATTGTTGTTGTTGTTGTTGTTTATTTGATGTTGTTGTTGTTGTTTATTTGACATTGTTGTTGTTGTTGACGTTGTTGTTGTTGTTGTTTATTTGACATTGTTGTTGTTGTTGTTGACGTTGTTGGTTTTGTTGTTTATTTGACGTTGTTGTTGTTGTTTATTTGACGTTGTTGTTGTTGTTTATTTGACGTTGTTGTATTTGTTGTTGATTATTTGACGTTGTTGTTGTTGTTGTTTATTTGATGTTGTTGTTTTTGTTGTTGTTGTTTATTTGACGTTGTTGTTGTTGTTGTTGTTTATTTGACGTTGTTGTTGTTTATTTGACATTGTTGTTGTTGTTGACGTTGTTGTTGTTGTTGTTGGTGGTGGTGGTGGTGGTGGTGGTGTTGTTGTTTATTTGACGTTGTTGTTGTTGTTGTTGTTTATTTGATGTTGTTTTAGTTGTTGTTGTTGTTGTTGTTGTTTATTTGACGTTGTTGTTATTGTCTATTTGACGTTGTTGTTGTTGTTGTTTATTTGACGTTGTTGTTGTTGTTATTGTTGTTGTTTATTTGACGTTGTTATTGTTGTTTATTTGATGTTGTTGTTGTTGTTTATTTAACGTTGGTGTTGTTGTTGTTGTTTATTTAACGTTGTTGTTGTTGTTATTTATTTGACGTTGTTGTTGTTGTTATTTATTTGACGTTGTTGTTGTTATTGTTTATTAGACGTTGTTGTTGTTGTTGTTGTTTATTTGACGTTGTTGTTGTTGTTTATTTGACGTTGTTGTTGTTGTTTATTGGACGTTGTTGTTGTTGTTGACGTTGTTGTTGTTGTTTATTTGACGTTGTTGTTGTTGACGTTGTTGTTGTTGTTATTGTTATTTATTTGACGTTGTTGTTGTTTATTTGACGTTGTTGTTGTTGTTTATTTGACGTTGTTGTTGTTGTTTATTTGACATTGTTGTTGTTGTTATTGTTTATTTGACGTTGTTGTTGTTGTTGTTGTTTATTTGACGTTGTTGTTGTTGTTGACGTTGTTGTTGTTGTTGACGTTGTTGTTGTTGTTGTTGTTGTTATTTATTTGACGTTGTTGTTGTTGTTGTTTATTTGACGTTGTTGTTGTTGTTTATTTGACGTTGTTGTTGTTTATTTGATGTTGTTGTTGTTGTCGTTTATTTGACGGTGTTGTTGTTGTTTATTTGACGTTGTTGTTGTTGACGTTGTTGTTGTTATTGTTTATTTGACGTAGTTTTTGTTGTTGACGTTGTTGTTGTTGTTGTTGTTGTTGTTTATTTGACGATTTTGTTGTTGTTGATGTTGTTGTTGTTGTTTATTTGACGTTGTTGTTGTTTATTTGACGTTGTTGTTGTTGTTGTTCATTTGACGTTGTTGTTGTTGTTGTTGTTTATTTGACGTTGTTGTTGTTGTTGTTGTTGTTGTTTATTTGACATTGTTGTTGTTGTTGACGTTGTTGTTGTTGTTGTTTATTTGACATTGTTGTTGTTGTTGTTGTTGTTGTTGTTGACGTTGTTGTTTTTGTTGTTGTTTATTTGACGTTGTTGTTGTTGTTGTTGTTGTTGTTTATTTGACGTTGTTTTAGATGTTGTTGTTTATTTGACGTTGTTGTTGTTGTTGTTGTTGTTGTTTATTTAACGTTGTTTTAGATGATGTTGTTTATTTGATGGTGTTGTTGTTTATTTGACAGTGTTGTTGTTGTTGACGTTGTTGTTGTTGTTGTTTATTTGACGTTGTTGTTGTTGTTGTTTATTTGACGTTGTTGTTGTTGTTGTTGTTGTTTATTTGACGTTGTTTTAGTTGTTGTTGTTTATTTGACGTTGTTGTTGTTGTTTATTTGACGTTTTTATTATTGATATTGTTGTTGTTGTTGTTGTTTATATGACGTTGTTGTTGTTGTTGTTTATTTAACATAGTTGTTGTTGTTGACGTTGTTGTTGTTGTTGTTGTTGTTGTTTATTTGACGTTTTTGTTGTTGTTGATGTTGTTGTTGTTTATTTGACGTTGTTGTTATTGTTTATTTGACGTTGTTGTTGTTGTTGTTGTTTATTTGACGTTGTTATTGTTATTGTTGTTTATTTGACGTTGTTGTTGTTATTTATTTGACGTTGTTGTTGTTGTTTATTTGACGTTGTTTTTGTTATTTGACGTTGTTGTTGTTGTTGTATTTGTTGTTGTTGTTATTGCTTATTTGACGTTGTTGTTATTGTTGTTGTTTATTTGACGTTGTTATTGCTGTTGTTTAGTTGACGTTGTTGTTGTTGTTGTTTATTTGATGTTGTTGTTGTTGTTTATTTGACGTTGTTGTTGTTGACGTTGTTGTTGTTGTTGTTTATTTGACGTTGTTATTGTTGTTGCTGTTGTTTATTTGACGTTGTTGTTGTCATTGTTGTTGTTTATTTGATGTTGTTGTTGTTGTTGTTGTTGTTTATTTAACGTTGTTGTTGTTATTTATTTGACATTGTTGTTGTTGTTTATTTGACGTTGTTGTTGTTGTTTATTTGACGTTGTTGTTATTGTTGTTTATTGACGTTGTTGTTGTTATTTATTTGACATTGTTGTTGTTGTTGTTGACGTTGTTGTTGTTGTTTATTTGACATTGTTGTTGTTGTTGTTGGTGTTGTTGTTTATTTGACGTTGTTGTTGTTGTTGTTTATTTGACGTTGTTTTAGTTGTTTTTGTTTATTTGGCGTTGTTGTTGTTTATTTGACATTGTTGTTGTTGACATTGTTGTTGTTGTTGTTTATTTGACGTAGTTGTTGTTGTTGACGTTGTTGTTGTTTATTTGACGTTTTTGTTGTTGTTGATGTTGTTGTTTATTTGACGTTGTTGTTGTTGTTTATTTGATGTTGTGGTTGTTGTTATTGTTGTTGTTTATTTGACGTTGTTGTTGTTGTTATTGTTGTTGTTTATTTGACGTTGTTGTTGTTGTTGTTTATTTGATGTTGTTGTTGTTGTTTATTTGACATTGTTGTTGTTGTTGACGTTGTTGTTGTTGTTGTTTATTTGACATTGTTGTTGTTGTTGTTGACGTTGTTGGTTTTGTTGTTTATTTGACGTTGTTGTTGTTGTTTATTTGACGTTGTTGTTGTTGTTTATTTGACGTTGTTGTATTTGTTGTTGATTATTTGACGTTGTTGTTGTTGTTGTTTATTTGATGTTGTTGTTGTTGTTGTTGTTTATTTGACGTTGTTGTTGTTGTTGTTGTTTATTTGACGTTGTTGTTGTTTATTTGACATTGTTGTTGTTGTTGACGTTGTTGTTGTTGTTGTTGGTGGTGGTGGTGGTGGTGGTGGTGTTGTTGTTTATTTGACGTTGTTGTTGTTCTTGTTGTTTATTTGATGTTGTTTTAGTTGTTGTTGTTGTTGTTGTTTATTTGACATTGTTGTTATTGTCTATTTGACGTTGTTGTTGTTGTTGTTTATTTGACGTTGTTGATGTTGTTATTGTTGTTGTTTATTTGACGTTGTTATTGTTGTTTATTTGATGTTGTTGTTGTTGTTTATTTAACGTTGGTGTTGTTGTTGTTGTTTATTTGACGTTGTTGTTGTTGTTATTTATTTGACGTTGTTGTTGTTGTTATTTATTTGACGTTGTTGTTGTTATTGTTTATTAGACGTTGTTGTTGTTGTTGTTGTTGTTTATTTGACGTTGTTGTTGTTGTTTATTTGACGTTGTTGTTGTTGTTTATTGGACGTTGTTGTTGTTGTTGACGTTGTTGTTGTTGTTTATTTGACATTGTTGTTGTTGTTGACGTTGTTGTTGTTGTTGTTTATTTGATGTTGTTGTTGTTGTTTATTTGACATTGTTGTTGTTGTTGACGTTGTTGTTGTTGTTGTTTATTTGACATTGTTGTTGTTGTTGTTGTTGTTGTTGACGTTGTTGGTGTTGTTGTTCACTTGACGTTGTTGTTATTGTTGTTGTTTATTTGACGTTGTTTTAGTTGTTATTTATTTGACGTTGTTGTTATTGTTTATTTGACATTGTTGTTGTTGTTGACGTTGTTGTTGTTGTTGTTTATTTCACGTTGTTATTGTTGTTGTTTTTTTTATTTGACGTTATTTTAGTTGTTGTTGTGTATTTGACATTGTTGTTGTTGTTTATTCGACGTTGTTGTTGTTGACATTGTTGTTGTTGTTGTTGTTTATTTGACGTTGTTGTTGTTGTTTATTTGACTTAGTTGTTGTTGTTGACATTGTTGTTGTTGTTGTTGTTGTTGTTTATTTGACATTTTTATTGTTTATTTGATGTTGTTGTTGTTGTTGTTTATTTGACGTTGTTGTTGTTGTTGTTATTGTTGTTGTTTATTTGACGTTGTTGTTGTTGTTGTTGTTTATTTGACGTTGTTTTAGTTGTTGTTGTTTATTTGACGTTGTTGTTGTTGTTTATTTGACGTTTTTGTTTTTGACATTGTTGTTGTTGTTGTTGTTGTTTATATGACGTTGTTGTTGTTGTTATTTATTTGACATAGTTGTTGTTGTTGACGTTGTTGTTGTTGTTGTTGTTGTTTATTTGACGTTTTTGTTGTTGATGATGTTGTTGTTGTTGTTTATTTGACGTTGTTGTTATTGTTTATTTGACGTTGTTGTTGTTGTTTATTTGACGTTGTTGTTGTTGTTATTGTTGTTGTTTATTTGACGTTGTTGTTGTTATTGTTTATTTGATGTTGTTGTTGTTGTTTATTTGACGTTGGTGTTATTGTTGTTTATTTGACGTTGTTGTTGTTGTTGTTATTTATTTGACATTGTTGTTGTTGTTATTGTTTATTTGACGTTGTTGTTGTTGTTGTTGTTGTTTATTTGACGTTGTTATTGTTGTTTATTTGACGTTGTTTTTGTTATTTGACGTTGTTGTTGTTGTTGTTGTTGTATTTGTTGTTATTGTTGTTGTTTATTTGACGTTGTTGCTGTTGTTTATTTGACGTTGTTGTTGTTGTTGTTTATTTGATGTTGTTGTTGTTTATTTGACGTTGTTGTTGTTGTTGTTTATTTGACGTTGTTATTGTTGTTCCTGTTGTTTATTTGACGTTGTTGTCGTTGTTGTTGTATATTTGACGTTTTTATTGTTGTTATTTATTTGATGTTGTTGTTGTTGTTTATTTGACGTTGTTGTTGTTGTTTATTTGACGTTGTTGTTGTTGTTTATTTGACGTTGTTGTTGTTGTTGTTGTTAATTTGACATTGTTGTTGTTGTTGTTCTTGACGTTGTTGTTGTTGTTTATTTGACATTGTTGTTGTAGTTGTTGGTGTTGTTGTTTATTTGACGTTGTTGTTGTTGTTGTTGTTGTTTATTTGACGTTGTTTTAGTTGTTGTTGTTTATTTGGCGTTGTTGTTGTTTATTTGACATTGTTGTTGTTGACATTGTTGTTGTTGTTTATTTGACGTAGTTGTTGTTGTTGACGTTGTTGTTGTTGTTGCTTATTTGACGTTTTTGTTGTTGTTGATGTTGTTGTTGTTGTTTATTTGACGTTGTTGTTGTAGTTGTTTATTTGACGTTGTTGTTGTCATTGTTGTTGTTTATTTGACATTGTTGTTGTTGTTGTTTATTTGATGTTGTTGTTGTTGTTGTTTATTTGACATTGTTGTTGTTGTTGACGTTGTTGTTGTTGTTGTTGTTTATTTGACATTGTTGTTGTTGTTGTTTATTTGACGTTGTTGTTGTTGTTGTTGTTTATTTGACGTAGTTGTTGTTGTTGTTGACGTTGTTGTTGTTGTTTATTTGACGTTGTTGTTGTTGTTGTTTATTTGACGTTGTTGTTGTTGTTATTGTTGTTGTTTATTTGACGTTGTTGATGTTGTTGTTTATTTGATGTTGTTGTTTATTTGACATTGTTGTTGTTTATTTGACGTTGTTGTTGTTGTTGTTGTTGTTTATTTGACGTTGTTGTTGTTGTTTAATGGACGTTGTTGTTGTTGTTGTATATTTGACGGTGTTGTTGTTGTTTTTGTTGTTTATTTGACGTTGTTGTTGTTGTTGTTTATTTGACGTTGTTGTTGTTGTTGACGTTATTGTTGTTGTTGTTTATTTGACGTTGTTGTTGTTGTTGACATAGTTGTTGTTGTTGTTGTTTATTTCACGTTGTTGATGTTGTTGATGTTGTTGTTTATTTAACGTTGTAGTTGTTGTTTATTTGACGTTGTTGTCGTTGTTGACATTGTTGTTGTTGTTGTTGTTTATTTGATGTTGTTGTTGTTGTTTATTTGACATTGTTGTTGTTGTTGACGTTGTTGTTGTTGTTGTTTATTTGACATTGTTGTTGTTGTTGTTGACGTTGTTGGTTTTGTTGTTTATTTGACGTTGTTGTTGTTGTTTATTTGACGTTGTTGTTGTTGTTTATTTGACGTTGTTGTATTTGTCGTTGATTATTTGACGTTGTTGTTGTTGTTGTTTATTTGATGTTGTTGTTGTTGTTGTTGTTGTTTATTTGACGTTGTTGTTGTTGTTGTTGTTTATTTGACGTTGTTGTTGTTTATTTGACATTGTTGTTGTTGTTGACGTTGTTGTTGTTGTTGTTGGTGGTGGTGGTGGTGGTGGTGGTGTTGTTGTTTAGTTGACGTTGTTGTTGTTGTTGTTGTTTATTTGATGTTGTTTTAGTTGTTGTTGTTGTTGTTGTTTATTTGACGTTGTTGTTATTGTCTATTTGACGTTGTTGTTGTTGTTGTTTATTTGACGTTGTTGTTGTTGTTATTGTTGTTGTTTATTTGACGTTGTTATTGTTGTTTATTTGATGTTGTTGTTGTTGTTTATTTAACGTTGGTGTTGTTGTTGTTGTTTATTTGACGTTGTTGTTGTTGTTATTTATTTGACGTTGTTGTTGTTGTTATTTATTTGACGTTGTTGTTGTTATTGTTTATTAGACGTTGTTGTTGTTGTTGTTGTTTATTTGACGTTGTTGTTGTTGTTTATTTGACGTTGTTGTTGTTGTTTATTGGACGTTGTTGTTGTTGTTGACGTTGTTGTTGTTGTTTATTTGACGTTGTTGTTGTTGACGTTGTTGTTGTTGTTATTGTTATTTATTTGACGTTGTTGTTGTTTATTTGACGTTGTTGTTGTTGTTTATTTGACGTTGTTGTTGTTGTTTATTTGACATTGTTGTTGTTGTTATTGTTTATTTGACGTTGTTGTTGTTGTTGTTGTTTATTTGACGTTGTTGTTGTTGTTGACGTTGTTGTTGTTGTTGACGTTGTTGTTGTTGTTGTTGTTGTTATTTATTTGACGTTGTTGTTGTTGTTGTTTATTTGACGTTGTTGTTGTTGTTGTTTATTTGACGTTGTTGTTGTTTATTTGATGTTGTTGTTGTTGTCGTTTATTTGACGGTGTTGTTGTTGTTTATTTGACGTTGTTGTTGTTGACGTTGTTGTTGTTATTGTTTATTTGACGTAGTTTTTGTTGTTGACGTTGTTGTTGTTGTTGTTGTTGTTGTTTATTTGACGATTTTGTTGTTGTTGATGTTGTTGTTGTTGTTTATTTGACGTTGTTGTTGTTTATTTGACGTTGTTGTTGTTGTTGTTCATTTGACGTTGTTGTTGTTGTTGTTGTTTATTTGACGTTGTTGTTGTTGTTGTTGTTTATTTGACATTGTTGTTGTTGTTGACGTTGTTCTTGTTGTTGTTTATTTGACATTGTTGTTGTTGTTGTTGTTGTTGTTGTTGACGTTGTTGTTTTTGTTGTTGTTTATTTGACGTTGTTGTTGTTGTTGTTGTTTATTTGACGTTGTTTTAGATGTTGTTGTTTATTTGACGTTGTTGTTGTTGTTGTTGTTGTTGTTGTTTATTTAACGTTGTTTTAGATGATGTTGTTTATTTGATGGTGTTGTTGTTTATTTGACAGTGTTGTTGTTGTTGACGTTGTTGTTGTTGTTGTTTATTTGACGTTGTTGTTGTTGTTGTTTATTTGACGTTGTTGTTGTTGTTGTTTATTTGACGTTGTTGTTGTTGTTGTTGTTTATTTGACGTTGTTTTAGTTGTTGTTGTTTATTTGACGTTGTTGTTGTTGTTTATTTGACGTTTTTATTATTGATATTGTTGTTGTTGTTGTTGTTTATATGACGTTGTTGTTGTTGTTGTTGTTTATTTAACATAGTTGTTGTTGTTGACGTTGTTGTTGTTGTTGTTGTTTATTTGACGTTTTTGTTGTTGTTGATGTTGTTGTTGTTTATTTGACGTTGTTGTTATTGTTTATTTGACGTTGTTGTTGTTGTTGTTGTTGTTTATTTGACGTTGTTATTGTTATTGTTGTTTATTTGACGTTGTTGTTGTTATTTATTTGACGTTGTTGTTGTTGTTTATTTGACGTTGTTTTTGTTATTTGACGTTGTTGTTGTTGTTGTATTTGTTGTTGTTGTTATTGCTTATTTGACGTTGTTGTTATTGTTGTTGTTTATTTGACGTTGTTATTGCTGTTGTTTAGTTGACGTTGTTGTTGTTGTTGTTTATTTGATGTTGTTGTTGTTGTTTATTTGACGTTGTTGTTGTTGACGTTGTTGTTGTTGTTGTTTATTTGACGTTGTTATTGTTGTTGCTGTTGTTTATTTGACGTTGTTGTTGTCATTGTTGTTGTTTATTTGATGTTGTTGTTGTTGTTGTTGTTTATTTAACGTTGTTGTTGTTATTTATTTGACATTGTTGTTGTTGTTTATTTGACGTTGTTGTTGTTGTTTATTTGACGTTGTTGTTATTGTTGTTTATTGACGTTGTTGTTGTTATTTATTTGACATTGTTGTTGTTGTTGTTGACGTTGTTGTTGTTGTTTATTTGACATTGTTGTTGTTGTTGTTGGTGTTGTTGTTTATTTGACGTTGTTGTTGTTGTTGTTGTTTATTTGACGTTGTTTTAGTTGTTTTTGTTTATTTGGCGTTGTTGTTGTTTATTTGACATTGTTGTTGTTGACATTGTTGTTGTTGTTGTTTATTTGACGTAGTTGTTGTTGTTGACGTTGTTGTTGTTTATTTGACACTTTTGTTGTTGTTGATGTTGTTGTTTATTTGACGTTGTTGTTGTTGTTTATTTGATGTTGTGGTTGTTGTTATTGTTGTTGTTTATTTGACGTTGTTGTTGTTATTGTTGTTGTTTATTTGACGTTGTTGTTGTTGTTGTTTATTTGATGTTGTTGTTGTTGTTTATTTGACATTGTTGTTGTTGTTGACGTTGTTGTTGTTGTTGTTTATTTGACATTGTTGTTGTTGTTGTTGACGTTGTTGGTTTTGTTGTTTATTTGACGTTGTTGTTGTTGTTGTTTATTTGACGTTGTTGTTGTTGTTTATTTGACGTTGTTGTATTTGTTGTTGATTATTTGACGTTGTTGTTGTTGTTGTTTATTTGATGTTGTTGTTGTTGTTGTTGTTGTTTATTTGACGTTGTTGTTGTTGTTGTTGTTTATTTGACGTTGTTGTTGTTTATTTGACATTGTTGTTGTTGTTGACGTTGTTGTTGTTGTTGTTGGTGGTGGTGGTGGTGGTGGTGGTGTTGTTGTTTATTTGACGTTGTTGTTGTTGTTGTTGTTTATTTGATGTTGTTTTAGTTGTTGTTGTTGTTGTTGTTTATTTGACGTTGTTGTTATTGTCTATTTGACGTTGTTGTTGTTGTTGTTTATTTGACGTTGTTGTTGTTGTTATTGTTGTTGTTTATTTGACGTTGTTATTGTTGTTTATTTGATGTTGTTGTTGTTGTTTATTTAACGTTGGTGTTGTTGTTGTTGTTTATTTGACGTTGTTGTTGTTGTTATTTATTTGACGTTGTTGTTGTTGTTATTTATTTGACGTTGTTGTTGTTATTGTTTATTAGACGTTGTTGTTGTTGTTGTTGTTTATTTGACGTTGTTGTTGTTGTTTATTTGACGTTGTTGTTGTTGTTTATTGGACGTTGTTGTTGTTGTTGACGTTGTTGTTGTTGTTTATTTGACGTTGTTGTTGTTGACGTTGTTGTTGTTGTTATTGTTATTTATTTGACGTTGTTGTTGTTTATTTGACGTTGTTGTTGTTGTTTATTTGACGTTGTTGTTGTTGTTTATTTGACATTGTTGTTGTTGTTATTGTTTATTTGACGTTGTTGTTGTTGTTGTTGTTTATTTGACGTTGTTGTTGTTGTTGACGTTGTTGTTGTTGTTGACGTTGTTGTTGTTGTTGTTGTTGTTGTTATTTATTTGACGTTGTTGTTGTTGTTGTTTATTTGACGTTGTTGTTGTTGTTGTTTATTTGACGTTGTTGTTGTTTATTTGATGTTGTTGTTGTTGTCGTTTATTTGACGGTGTTGTTGTTGTTTATTTGACGTTGTTGTTGTTGACGTTGTTGTTGTTATTGTTTATTTGACGTAGTTTTTGTTGTTGACGTTGTTGTTGTTGTTGTTGTTTATTTGACGATTTTGTTGTTGTTGATGTTGTTGTTGTTGTTTATTTGACGTTGTTGTTGTTTATTTGACGTTGTTGTTGTTGTTGTTCATTTGACGTTGTTGTTGTTGTTGTTGTTTATTTGACGTTGTTGTTGTTGTTGTTGTTGTTGTTTATTTGACATTGTTGTTGTTGTTGACGTTGTTGTTGTTGTTGTTTATTTGACATTGTTGTTGTTGTTGTTGTTGTTGTTGACGTTGTTGTTTTTGTTGTTGTTTATTTGACGTTGTTGTTGTTGTTGTTGTTTATTTGACGTTGTTTTAGATGTTGTTGTTTATTTGACGTTGTTGTTGTTGTTGTTGTTGTTTATTTAACGTTGTTTTAGATGATGTTGTTTATTTGATGGTGTTGTTGTTTATTTGACAGTGTTGTTGTTGTTGACGTTGTTGTTGTTGTTGTTTATTTGACGTTGTTGTTGTTGTTGTTTATTTGACGTTGTTGTTGTTGTTGTTGTTGTTTATTTGACGTTGTTTTAGTTGTTGTTGTTTATTTGACGTTGTTGTTTTTGTTTATTTGACGTTTTTATTATTGATATTGTTGTTGTTGTTGTTGTTTATATGACGTTGTTGTTGTTGTTGTTGTTTATTTAACATAGTTGTTGTTGTTGACGTTGTTGTTGTTGTTGTTGTTGTTGTTGTTTATTTGACGTTTTTGTTGTTGTTGATGTTGTTGTTGTTTATATTACGTTGTTGTTATTGTTTATTTGACGTTGTTGTTGTTGTTGTTGTTTATTTGACGTTGTTATTGTTATTGTTGTTTATTTGACGTTGTTGTTGTTATTTATTTGACGTTGTTGTTGTTGTTTATTTGACGTTGTTTTTGTTATTTGACGTTGTTGTTGTTGTTGTATTTGTTGTTGTTGTTATTGCTTATTTGACGTTGTTGTTATTGTTGTTGTTTATTTGACGTTGTTATTGCTGTTGTTTAGTTGACGTTGTTGTTGTTGTTGTTTATTTGATGTTGTTGTTGTTGTTTATTTGACGTTGTTGTTGTTGACGTTGTTGTTGTTGTTGTTTATTTGACGTTGTTATTGTTGTTGCTGTTGTTTATTTGACGTTGTTGTTGTCATTGTTGTTGTTTATTTGATGTTGTTGTTGTTGTTGTTGTTTATTTAACGTTGTTGTTGTTATTTATTTGACATTGTTGTTGTTGTTTATTTGACGTTGTTGTTGTTGTTTATTTGACGTTGTTGTTATTGTTGTTTATTGTCGTTGTTGTTGTTAATTATTTGACATTGTTGTTGTTGTTGTTGATGTTGTTGTTGTTGTTTATTTGACATTGTTGTTGTTGTTGTTGGTGTTGTTGTTTATTTGACGTTGTTGTTGTTGTTGTTTATTTGACGTTGTTTTAGTTGTTTTTGTTTATTTGGCGTTGTTGTTGTTTATTTGACATTGTTGTTGTTGACATTGTTGTTGTTGTTGTTTATTTGACGTAGTTGTTGTTGTTGACGTTGTTGTTGTTTATTTGACGTTTTTGTTGTTGTTGATGTTGTTGTTTATTTGACGTTGTTGTTGTTGTTTATTTGATGTTGTGGTTGTTGTTATTGTTGTTGTTTATTTGACGTTGTTGTTGTTGTTATTGTTGTTGTTTATTTGACGTTGTTGTTGTTGTTGTTTATTTGATGTTGTTGTTGTTGTTTATTTGACATTGTTGTTGTTGTTGACGTTGTTGTTGTTGTTGTTGTTTATTTGACATTGTTGTTGTTGTTGTTGTTTATTTGACGTTGTTGTTGTTGTTTATTTGACGTAGTTGTTGTTGTTGACGTTGTTGTTGTTGTTGTTGTTTATTTGACGTTTTTGTTGTTGTTGATGTTGTTGTTGTTGTTTATTTGACGTTGTTGTTATTGTCTATTTGACGTTGTTGTTGTTGTTTATTTGACGTTGTTGTTGTTATTGTTGTTGTTTATTTGACGTTGTTATTGTTGTTTATTTGATGTTGTTGTTGTTGTTGTTTATTTAACGTTGGTGTTGTTGTTGTTTATTTGACGTTGTTGTTATTGTTGTTATTTATTTGACGTTGTTGTTCTTGTTATTTATTTGACGTTGTTGTTCTTGTTATTGTTTATTAGACGTTGTTGTTGTTGTTGTTTATTTGACGTTGTTGTTGTTGTTTATTTGACGTTGTTGTTGTTGTTTATTGGACGTTGTTGTTTTTGTTGACGTTGTTGTTGTTGTTTATTTGACATTGTTGTTGTTGACGTTGTTGTTGTTGTTATTGTTATTTATTTGACGTTGTTGTTATTGTTGTTTATTTGACGTTGTTGTTGTTGTTGTTGTTGTTTATTTGACGTTGTTGTTGTTGTTTATTTGACATTGTTGTTGTTGTTATTGTTTATTTGACGTTGTTGTTGTTTATTTGACGTTGTTGTTGTTGTTGACGTTGTTGTTGTTGTTGACGTTGTTGTTGTTGTTGTTTATTTGATGTTGTTGTTGTTGTTGTTTATTTGACGTTGTTGTTGTTGTTGTTGTTTATTTGACGTTGTTGTTGTTGTTGTTTATTTGATGTTGTTGTTGTTGTTTATTTGACGGTATTGTTGTTGTTGTTTATTTGACGTTGTTGTTGTTGTTGACGTTGTTGTTGTTGTTTATTTGACATTTTTGTTGTTGATGTTGTTGTTGTTTTTGTAGTTGTATATTTGACGTTGTTCTTGTTGTTGTTTATTTGACGTTGTTGTTGTTGTTGTTTATTTGACGTTGTTGTTATTGTTATTGTTGTTTATTTGACGTTGTTATTGTTGTTGTTGTTTATTTGACGTTGTTTTAGTTGTTGTTGTTTATTTGACATTGTTGTTGTTGTTTATTCGACGTTGTTGTTGTTGACATTGTTGTTGTTGTTTATTTGACGTTGTTGTTGTTGTTTATTTGACTTAGTTGTTGTTGTTGACATTGTTGTTGTTGTTGTTGTTGTTTATTTGACATTTTTGTTGTTGTTGATGTTGTTGTTGTTGTTTATTTGACATTGTTGTTATTGTTTATTTGACGTTGTTGTTGTTGTTTATTTGACGTTGTTGTTGTTGTTGTTATTGTTGTTGTTTATTTGACATTATTGTTGTTGTTGTTTATTTGACGTTGTTGTTGTTGTTTATTTGACGTTGTTGTTGTTGACATTTTTGTTGTTGTTTATTTGACGTAGTTGTTGTTGTTGACGTTGTTGTTGTTGTTGTTTATTTGACGTTTTTGTTATTGTTGATGTTGTTGTTGTTGTTGTTGTTTATTTGACGTTGTTGTTATTGTTTATTTGACGTTGTTGTTGTTGTTTATTTGACGTTATTGTTGTTGTTATTGTTGTTGTTTATTTGACGTTGTTGTTGTTGTTGTTTATTTGATGTTGTTGTTGTTGTTTATTTGACATTGTTGTTGTTGTTGACGTTGTTGTTGTTGTTGTTGTTTATTTGACATTGTTGTTGTTGTTGTTGTTTATTTGACGTTGTTGTTGTTGTTTATTTGACGTAGTTGTTGTTGTTGACGTTGTTGTTGTTGTTTATTTGACGTTTTTGTTGTTGTTGATGTTGTTGTTGTTGTTTATTTGACGTTGTTGTTATTGTCTATTTGACGTTGTTGTTGTTGTTTATTTGACGTTGTTGTTGTTGTTATTGTTGTTGTTTATTTGACGTTGTTATTGTTGTTTATTTGATGTTGTTGTTGTTGTTGTTGTTGTTTATTTAACGTTGGTGTTGTTGTTGTTTATTTGACGTTGTTGTTGTTGTTGTTATTTATTTGACGTTGTTGTTGTTGTTATTTATTTGACGTTGTTATTGTTATTGTTTATTAGAAGTTGTTGTTGTGTTTGTTGTTTATTTGACGTTGTTGTTGTTGTTTATTTGACGTTGTTGTTGTTGTTTATTGGACGTTGTTGTTGTTGTTGACGTTGTTGTTGTTGTTTATTTGACGTTGTTGTTGTTGACGTTGTTGTTGTTGTTATTGTTATTTATTTGACGTTGTTGTTGTTGTTGTTTATTTGACGTTGTTGTTGTTGTTGTTGTTTATTTGACGTTGTTGTTGTTGTTTATTTGACATTGTTGTTGTTGTTATTGTTTATTTGACGTTGTTGTTGTTTATTTGACGTTGTTGTTGTTGTTGTTGACGTTGTTGTTGTTGTTGACGTTGTTGTTGTTGTTGTTGTTGTTTATTTGATGTTGTTGTTGTTGTTTATTTGACGTTGTTGTTGTTGTTGTTGTTTATTTGACGTTGTTGTTGTTGTTGTTTATTTGATGTTGTTGTTGTTGTTTATTTGACGGTATTGTTGTTGTTGTTTATTTGACGTTGTTGTTGTTGTTGACGTTGTTGATGTTGTTTATTTGACGTTTTTGTTGTTGATGTTGTTGTTGTTTTTGTAGTTGTATATTTGACGTTGTTATTGTTGTTGTTGTTTATTTGACGTTGTTGTTGTTGTTGTTGTTTATTTGACGTTGTTGTTATTGTTATTGTTGTTTATTTGACGTTGTTGTTGTTGTTGTTTATTTGACGTTGTTGTATTTGTTGTTGTTTATTTGACGTTGTTGTTGTTTATTTGATGTTGTTGTTGTTTATTTGACGTTGTTGTTGTTGTTGTTGTTTATTTGACGTTGTTGTTGTTGTTTATTTGACATTGTTGTTGTTGTTGTTGTTGTTGACGTTGTTGTTGTTGTTGTTTATTTGACATTGTTGTTGTTGTTGGTGGTGGTGGTGGTGTTGTTGTTTATTTGACGTTGTTGTTGTTGTTTATTTGACGTTGTTGTTGTTGTTGTTGTTTATTTGGCGTTTTTGTTGTTTATTTGACATTGTTGTTGTTGACATTGTTGTTGTTGTTGTTGTTTATTTGACGTAGTTGTTGTTGTTGACGTTGTTGTTGTTGTTGTTGTTGTTGTTTATTTGACGTTTTTGTTGTTGTTGATGTTGTTGTTGTTGTTGTTTATTTGACGTTGTTGTTGTTTATTTGACGTTGTTGTTGTTGTTGTTTATTTGACGTTGTTGTTGTTGTTATTGTTGTTGTTTATTTGACGTTCTTGTTGTTGTTGTTGTTTATTTGATGTTGTTGTTGTTGTTTATTTGACATTGTTGTTGTTGTTGACGTTGTTGTTGTTGTTGTTGTTGTTTATTTGATGTTGTTGTTGTTGTTTATTTGACATTGTTGGTGTTGTTGTTGTTGACGTTGTTGTTGTTGTTGTTGTTTATTTGACATTGTTGTTGTTGTTGTTTTTGTTGACGTTGTCGGTGTTGTTGTTTACTTGACGTTGTTGTTATTATTGTTGTTTATTTGACGTTGTTTTAGTTGTTATTTATTTGACGTTGTTGTTATTGTTTATTTGACATTGTTGTTATTGTTGACGTTGTTTGTTGTTGTTGTTGTTTATTTGACATTGTTGTTGTTGTTGTTTTTGTTGACGTTGTTGGTGTTGTTGTTTATTTGACGTTGTTATTGTTGTTGTTGTTTATTTGACGTTGTTTTAGTTGTTGTTGTTTATTTGACATTGTTGTTGTTGTTTATTCGACGTTGTTGTTGTTGACATTGTTGTTGTTGTTTATTTGACGTTGTTGTTGTTGTTTATTTGACTTAGTTGTTGTTGTTGACATTGTTGTTGTTGTTGTTGTTTATTTGACATTTTTGTTGTTGTTGATGTTGTTGTTGTTGTTGTTTATTTGACATTGTTGTTATTGTTTATTTGACGTTGTTGTTGTTGTTTATTTGACGTTGTTGTTGTTGTTGTTATTGTTGTTGTTTATTTGACATTATTGTTGTTGTTGTTTATTTGACGTTGTTGTTGTTTATTTGACGTTGTTGTTGTTGTTTATTGGACGTTGTTGTTGTTGTTGACGTTGTTGTTGTTGTTTATTTGACGTTGTTGTTGTTGACGTTGTTGTTGTTGTTATTGTTATTTATTTGACGTTGTTGTTATTGTTATTGTTGTTTATTTGACGTTGTTGTTGTTGTTTATTTGACGTTGTTGTTGTTGTTGTTTATTTGACGTTGTTGTTGTTGTTGTTGACGTTGTTGTTGTTGTTGTTGTTGTTTATTTGACGTTGTTGTTGTTGTTTATTTGACGTTGTTGTTGTTGTTGTTGTTTATTTGATGTTGTTGTTGTTGTTTATTTGACGGTGTTGTTGTTGTTGTTTATTTGACGTTGTTGTTGTTGTTGACGTTGTTGTTGTTGTTTATTTGACGTTTTTGTTGTTGATGTTGTTGTTGTTTTTGTAGTTGTTTATTTGACGTTGTTGTAGTTGTTTATTTGACGTTGTTGTTGTTGTTGTTTATTTGACGTTGTTGTTGTTGTTGTTTATTTGACGTTGTTGTTGTTGTTGTTGTTTATTTGACGTTGTTGTTGTTATTGTTGTTTATTTGACGTTGTTGTTGTTGTTGTTTATTTGACGTTGTTGTATTTGTTGTTGTTTATTTGACGTTGTTGTTGTTATTTATTTGATGTTGTTGTTGTTGTTTATTTGACGTTGTTGTTGTTGTTGTTGTTTATTTGATGTTGTTTTAGTTGTTGTTGTTGTTGTTGTTTATTTGACGTTGTTGTTATTGTCTATTTGACGTTGTTGTTGTTGTTGTTTTTTTGACGTTGTTGTTGTTGTTATTGTTGTTGTTTATTTGACGTTGTTATTGTTGTTTATTTGATGTTGTTGTTGTTGTTTATTTAACGTTGGTGTTGTTGTTGTTGTTTATTTGACGTTGTTGTTGTTGTTATTTATTTGACGTTGTTGTTGTTGTTATTTATTTGACGTTGTTGTTGTTATTGTTTATTAGACGTTGTTGTTGTTGTTGTTGTTTATTTGACGTTGTTGTTGTTGTTTATTTGACGTTGTTGTTGTTGTTTATTGGACGTTGTTGTTGTTGTTGACGTTGTTGTTGTTGTTTATTTGACGTTGTTGTTGTTGACGTTGTTGTTGTTGTTATTGTTATTTATTTGACGTTGTTGTTGTTTATTTGACGTTGTTGTTGTTGTTTATTTGACGTTGTTGTTGTTGTTTATTTGACATTGTTGTTGTTGTTATTGTTTATTTGACGTTGTTGTTGTTGTTGTTGTTTATTTGACGTTGTTGTTGTTGTTGACGTTGTTGTTGTTGTTGACGTTGTTGTTGTTGTTGTTGTTGTTGTTATTTATTTGACGTTGTTGTTGTTGTTGTTTATTTGACGTTGTTGTTGTTGTTGTTTATTTGACGTTGTTGTTGTTTATTTGATGTTGTTGTTGTTGTCGTTTATTTGACGGTGTTGTTGTTGTTTATTTGACGTTGTTGTTGTTGACGTTGTTGTTGTTATTGTTTATTTGACGTAGTTTTTGTTGTTGACGTTGTTGTTGTTGTTGTTGTTGTTTATTTGACGATTTTGTTGTTGTTGATGTTGTTGTTGTTGTTTATTTGACGTTGTTGTTGTTTATTTGACGTTGTTGTTGTTGTTGTTCATTTGACGTTGTTGTTGTTGTTGTTGTTTATTTGACGTTGTTGTTGTTGTTGTTGTTGTTGTTTATTTGACATTGTTGTTATTGTTGACGTTGTTGTTGTTGTTGTTTATTTGACATTGTTGTTGTTGTTGTTGTTGTTGTTGACGTTGTTGTTTTTGTTGTTGTTTATTTGACGTTGTTGTTGTTGTTGTTGTTTATTTGACGTTGTTTTAGATGTTGTTGTTTATTTGACGTTGTTGTTGTTGTTGTTGTTGTTGTTTATTTAACGTTGTTTTAGATGATGTTGTTTATTTGATGGTGTTGTTGTTTATTTGACAGTGTTGTTGTTGTTGACGTTGTTGTTGTTGTTGTTTATTTGACGTTGTTGTTGTTGTTGTTTATTTGACGTTGTTGTTGTTGTTGTTGTTGTTGTTTATTTGACGTTGTTTTAGTTGTTGTTGTTTATTTGACGTTGTTGTTGTTGTTTATTTGACGTTTTTATTATTGATATTGTTGTTGTTGTTGTTGTTTATATGACGTTGTTGTTGTTGTTGTTGTTTATTTAACATAGTTGTTGTTGTTGACGTTGTTGTTGTTGTTGTTGTTGTTTATTTGACGTTTTTGTTGTTGTTGATGTTGTTGTTGTTTATATTACGTTGTTGTTATTGTTTATTTGACGTTGTTGTTGTTGTTGTTGTTTATTTGACGTTGTTATTGTTATTGTTGTTTATTTGACGTTGTTGTTGTTATTTATTTGACGTTGTTGTTGTTGTTTATTTGACGTTGTTTTTGTTATTTGACGTTGTTGTTGTTGTTGTTGTATTTGTTGTTGTTGTTATTGCTTATTTGACGTTGTTGTTATTGTTGTTGTTTATTTGACGTTGTTATTGCTGTTGTTTAGTTGACGTTGTTGTTGTTGTTGTTTATTTGATGTTGTTGTTGTTGTTTATTTGACGTTGTTGTTGTTGACGTTGTTGTTGTTGTTGTTTATTTGACGTTGTTATTGTTGTTGCTGTTGTTTATTTGACGTTGTTGTTGTCATTGTTGTTGTTTATTTGATGTTGTTGTTGTTGTTGTTGTTTATTTAACGTTGTTGTTGTTATTTATTTGACATTGTTGTTGTTGTTTATTTGACGTTGTTGTTGTTGTTTATTTGACGTTGTTGTTATTGTTGTTTATTGACGTTGTTGTTGTTATTTATTTGACATTGTTGTTGTTGTTGTTGATGTTGTTGTTGTTGTTTATTTGACATTGTTGTTGTTGTTGTTGGTGTTGTTGTTTATTTGACGTTGTTGTTGTTGTTGTTTATTTGACGTTGTTTTAGTTGTTTTTGTTTATTTGGCGTTGTTGTTGTTTATTTGACATTGTTGTTGTTGACATTGTTGTTGTTGTTGTTTATTTGACGTAGTTGTTGTTGTTGACGTTGTTGTTGTTTATTTGACGTTTTTGTTGTTGTTGATGTTGTTGTTTATTTGACGTTGTTGTTGTTGTTTATTTGATGTTGTGGTTGTTGTTATTGTTGTTGTTTATTTGACGTTGTTGTTGTTGTTATTGTTGTTGTTTATTTGACGTTGTTGTTGTTGTTGTTTATTTGATGTTGTTGTTGTTGTTTATTTGACATTGTTGTTGTTGTTGACGTTGTTGTTGTTGTTGTTGTTTATTTGACATTGTTGTTGTTGTTGTTGTTTATTTGACGTTGTTGTTGTTGTTTATTTGACGTAGTTGTTGTTGTTGACGTTGTTGTTGTTGTTGTTGTTGTTTATTTGACGTTTTTGTTGTTGTTGATGTTGTTGTTGTTGTTTATTTGACGTTGTTGTTATTGTCTATTTGACGTTGTTGTTGTTGTTTATTTGACGTTGTTGTTGTTATTGTTGTTGTTTATTTGACGTTGTTATTGTTGTTTATTTGATGTTGTTGTTGTTGTTGTTTATTTAACGTTGGTGTTGTTGTTGTTTATTTGACGTTGTTGTTGTTGTTGTTATTTATTTGACGTTGTTGTTCTTGTTATTTATTTGACGTTGTTGTTCTTGTTATTGTTTATTAGACGTTGTTGTTGTTGTTGTTTATTTGACGTTGTTGTTGTTGTTTATTTGACGTTGTTGTTGTTGTTTATTGGACGTTGTTGTTTTTGTTGACGTTGTTGTTGTTGTTTATTTGACATTGTTGTTACTGACGTTGTTGTTGTTGTTATTGTTATTTATTTGACGTTGTTGTTATTGTTGTTTATTTGACGTTGTTGTTGTTGTTGTTGTTGTTTATTTGACGTTGTTGTTGTTGTTTATTTGACATTGTTGTTGTTGTTATTGTTTATTTGACGTTGTTGTTGTTTATTTGACGTTGTTGTTGTTGTTGTTGACGTTGTTGTTGTTGTTGACGTTGTTGTTGTTGTTGTTTATTTGATGTTGTTGTTGTTGTTGTTTATTTGACGTTGTTGTTGTTGTTGTTGTTTATTTGACGTTGTTGTTGTTGTTGTTTATTTAATGTTGTTGTTGTTGTTTATTTGACGGTATTGTTGTTGTTGTTTATTTGACGTTGTTGTTGTTGTTGACGTTGTTGTTGTTGTTTATTTGACATTTTTGTTGTTGATGTTGTTGTTGTTTTTGTAGTTGTATATTTGACGTTGTTGTTGTTGTTGTTTATTTGACGTTGTTGTTGTTGTTGTTTATTTGACGTTGTTGTTATTGTTATTGTTGTTTATTTGACGTTGTTATTGTTGTTGTTGTTTATTTGACGTTGTTTTAGTTGTTGTTGTTTATTTGACATTGTTGTTGTTGTTTATTCGACGTTGTTGTTGTTGACATTGTTGTTGTTGTTTATTTGACGTTGTTGTTGTTGTTTATTTGACTTAGTTGTTGTTGTTGACATTGTTGTTGTTGTTGTTGTTTATTTGACATTTTTGTTGTTGTTGATGTTGTTGTTGTTGTTTATTTGACATTGTTGTTATTGTTTATTTGACGTTGTTGTTGTTGTTTATTTGACGTTGTTGTTGTTGTTGTTATTGTTGTTGTTTATTTGACATTATTGTTGTTGTTGTTTATTTGACGTTGTTGTTGTTGTTTATTTGACGTTGTTGTTGTTGACATTTTTGTTGTTGTTTATTTGACGTAGTTGTTGTTGTTGACGTTGTTGTTGTTGTTGTTTATTTGACGTTTTTGTTATTGTTGATGTTGTTGTTGTTGTTGTTGTTTATTTGACGTTGTTGTTATTGTTTATTTGACGTTGTTGTTGTTGTTTATTTGACGTTATTGTTGTTGTTATTGTTGTTGTTTATTTGACGTTGTTGTTGTTGTTGTTTATTTGATGTTGTTGTTGTTGTTTATTTGACATTGTTGTTGTTGTTGACGTTGTTGTTGTTGTTGTTGTTTATTTGACATTGTTGTTGTTGTTGTTGTTTATTTGACGTTGTTGTTGTTGTTTATTTGACGTAGTTGTTGTTGTTGACGTTGTTGTTGTTGTTTATTTGACGTTTTTGTTGTTGTTGATGTTGTTGTTGTTGTTTATTTGACGTTGTTGTTATTGTCTATTTGACGTTGTTGTTGTTGTTTATTTGACGTTGTTGTTGTTGTTATTGTTGTTGTTTATTTGACGTTGTTATTGTTGTTTATTTGATGTTGTTGTTGTTGTTGTTGTTGTTTATTTAACGTTGGTGTTGTTGTTGTTTATTTGACGTTGTTGTTGTTGTTGTTATTTATTTGACGTTGTTGTTGTTGTTATTTATTTGACGTTGTTATTGTTATTGTTTATTAGAAGTTGTTGTTGTGGTTGTTGTTTATTTGACGTTGTTGTTGTTGTTTATTTGACGTTGTTGTTGTTCTTTATTGGACGTTGTTGTTGTTGTTGACGTTGTTGTTGTTGTTTATTTGACGTTGTTGTTGTTAAGGTTGTTGTTGTTGTTATTGTTATTTATTTGACGTTGTTGTTGTTGTTGTTTATTTGACGTTGTTGTTGTTGTTGTTGTTGTTTATTTGACGTTGTTGTTGTTGTTTATTTGACATTGTTGTTGTTGTTATTGTTTATTTGACGTTGTTGTTGTTTATTTGACGTTGTTGTTGTTGTTGTTGACGTTGTTGTTGTTGTTGACGTTGTTGTTGTTGTTGTTGTTGTTTATTTGATGTTGTTGTTGTTGTTTATTTGACGTTGTTGTTGTTGTTGTTGTTGTTTATTTGACGTTGTTGTTGTTGTTGTTTATTTGATGTTGTTGTTGTTGTTTATTTGACGGTATTGTTGTTGTTGTTTATTTGACGTTGTTGTTGTTGTTGACGTTGTTGATGTTGTTTATTTGACGTTTTTGTTGTTGATGTTGTTGTTGTTTTTGTAGTTGTATATTTGACGTTGTTGTTGTTGTTGTTGTTTATTTGACGTTGTTGTTGTTGTTGTTGTTTATTTGACGTTGTTGTTATTGTTATTGTTGTTTATTTGACGTTGTTGTTGTTGTTGTTTATTTGACGTTGTTCTATTTGTTGTTGTTTATTTGACGTTGTTGTTGTTTATTTGATGTTGTTGTTGTTTATTTGACGTTGTTGTTGTTGTTGTTGTTGTTTATTTGACGTTGTTGTTGTTGTTTATTTGACATTGTTGTTGTTGTTGTTGTTGTTGTTGACGTTGTTGTTGTTGTTGTTTATTTGACATTGTTGTTGTTGTTGGTGGTGGTGGTGGTGTTGTTGTTTATTTGACGTTGTTGTTGTTGTTTATTTGACGTTGTTGTTGTTGTTGTTGTTGTTTATTTGGCGTTTTTGTTGTTTATTTGACATTGTTGTTGTTGACATTGTTGTTGTTGTTGTTGTTTATTTGACGTAGTTGTTGTTGTTGACGTTGTTGTTGTTGTTGTTGTTGTTGTTTATTTGACGTTTTTTTGTTGTTGATGTTGTTGTTGTTGTTGTTTATTTGACGTTGTTGTTGTTTATTTGACGTTGTTGTTGTTGTTGTTTATTTGACGTTGTTGTTGTTGTTATTGTTGTTGTTTATTTGACGTTCTTGTTGTTGTTGTTGTTTATTTGATGTTGTTGTTGTTGTTTATTTGACATTGTTGTTGTTGTTGACGTTGTTGTTGTTGTTGTTGTTGTTTATTTGATGTTGTTGTTGTTGTTTATTTGACATTGTTGGTGTTGTTGTTGTTGACGTTGTTGTTGTTGTTGTTGTTTATTTGACATTGTTGTTGTTGTTGTTTTTGTTGACGTTGTCGGTGTTGTTGTTTACTTGACGTTGTTGTTATTATTGTTGTTTATTTGACGTTGTTTTAGTTGTTATTTATTTGACGTTGTTGTTATTGTTTATTTGACATTGTTGTTGTTGTTGACGTTGTTTGTTGTTGTTGTTGTTTATTTGACATTGTTGTTGTTGTTGTTTTTGTTGACGTTGTTGGTGTTGTTGTTTATTTGACGTTGTTATTGTTGTTGTTGTTTATTTGACGTTGTTTTAGTTGTTGTTGTTTATTTGACATTGTTGTTGTTGTTTATTCGACGTTGTTGTTGTTGACATTGTTGTTGTTGTTTATTTGACGTTGTTGTTGTTGTTTATTTGACTTAGTTGTTGTTGTTGACATTGTTGTTGTTGTTGTTGTTTATTTGACATTTTTGTTGTTGTTGATGTTGTTGTTGTTGTTGTTGTTTATTTGACATTGTTGTTATTGTTTATTTGACGTTGTTGTTGTTGTTTATTTGACGTTGTTGTTGTTGTTGTTATTGTTGTTGTTTATTTGACATTATTGTTGTTGTTGTTTATTTGACGTTGTTGTTGTTTATTTGACGTTGTTGTTGTTGTTTATTGGACGTTGTTGTTGTTGTTGACGTTGTTGTTGTTGTTTATTTGACGTTGTTGTTGTTGACGTTGTTGTTGTTGTTATTGTTATTTATTTGACGTTGTTGTTATTGTTATTGTTGTTTATTTGACGTTGTTGTTGTTGTTTATTTGACGTTGTTGTTGTTGTTGTTTATTTGACGTTGTTGTTGTTGTTGTTGACGTTGTTGTTGTTGTTGTTGTTGTTTATTTGACGTTGTTGTTGTTGTTGTTTATTTGACGTTGTTGTTGTTGTTGTTGTTTATTTGATGTTGTTGTTGTTGTTTATTTGACGGTGTTGTTGTTGTTGTTTATTTGACGTTGTTGTTGTTGTTGACGTTGTTGTTGTTGTTTATTTGACGTTTTTGTTGTTGATGTTGTTGTTGTTTTTGTAGTTGTTTATTTGACGTTGTTGTAGTTGTTTATTTGACGTTGTTGTTGTTGTTGTTTATTTGACGTTGTTGTTGTTGTTGTTTATTTGACGTTGTTGTTGTTGTTGTTTATTTGACGTTGTTGTTGTTATTGTTGTTTATTTGACGTTGTTGTTGTTGTTGTTTATTTGACGTTGTTGTATTTGTTGTTGTTTATTTGACGTTGTTGTTGTTATTTATTTGATGTTGTTGTTGTTGTTTATTTGACGTTGTTGTTGTTGTTGTTTATTTGACGTTGTTGTTGTTGTTGTTGTTTATTTGACATTGTTGTTGTTGTTGTTGACGTTGTTGTTGTTGTTGTTGTTTATTTGATGTTGTTGTTGTTTATTTGACATTGTTGTTGTTATTGACGTTGTTGTTGTTGTTTATTTGACATTGTTGTTGTTGTTGTTGACGTTGTTGGTGTTGTTGTTTACTTGACGTTGTTGTTATTGTTGTTGTTTATTTGACGTTGTTTTAGTTGTTATTTATTTGACGTTGTTGTTATTGTTTATTTGACATTGTTGTTGTTGTTGACGTTGTTGTTGTTGTTGTTGTTTATTTGACATTGTTGTTGTTATTTTTGTTGACGTTGTTGGTGTTGTTATTTATTTGACGTTGTTATTGTTGTTGTTGTTTATTTGACGTTGTTTTAGTTGTTGTTGTTTATTTGACATTGTTGTTGTTGTTTATTCGACGTTGTTGTTGTTGACATTGTTGTTGTTGTTTATTTGACATTTTTGTTGTTGATGATGTTGTTGTTGTTGTTGTTTATTTGACATTGTTGTTATTGTTTATTTGACGTTGTTGTTGTTGTTTATTTGACGTTGTTGTTGTTGTTGTTGTTGTTATTGTTGTTGTTTATTTGACATTGTTGTTGTTGTTGTTTATTTGATGTTGTTGTTGTTGTTTATTTGACGTTGGTGTTGTTGTTGTTGTTTATTTGACATTGTTATTGTTGTTATTTATTTGACGTCATTGTTGTTGTTATTGTTTATTTCACGTTGTTGTTGTTGTTGTTTATTTGACGTTTTTATTGTTGTTTATTTGACGTTGTTTTTGTTATTTGACGTTGTTGTTGTTGTTGTTGTTGCTTATTTGACGTTGTTGTTATTGTTGTTGTTTATTTGACGTTGT